>WBMV01006986.1:106237-179795 GCA_013396655.1 Campylorhamphus procurvoides
GGTACCGGTACCGAGATTGGGGTCGGGTGTGGGATCAGGATCGGGATCGGGATTGGGAGTGGGATGGGGATCGGGAGTGGGAGTGGGAGCGGCAGTGGGAGCGGGGCCCTTGGTGTCCGCCACAGGACCGCGATCGGGCAGCCGCCACCAGGAGCGGAGCGGGGCCCTGGGCACGGGCCCGGGGCCGGACGGGGGATCGGGCCCGGTGTGGGGGCAGCAGATCCGGGACACAGCGGCCCCCGGGTGTCCCCGGCAGGTCCCGGGGGTTGTTCCCCACAGCCCGAGGGCGGCCCCGCGCTCCCCGGGGTCGCTGCTCGGGACACACGCGCTGCCTGCGGAGCGAACCCGGCGTGTCAATGCGGAGCGCTGGGACTGCCCGCGACTCTCGGCCTGAGCTCGTGTCGTTTCACGGAGCACAAATCACAACAGCCCGAGGGACAGGCAGTGACCTCTGCACTGTGGGGACCAGGGACAGCACCCAGGGAATGGCTGGAGCTGGGTCAGGGCAGGCTTAGGTGGGATCTCAGCAAAAGGTTCTTCCCTCAGAGGGGGGTGGGCACTGCCCAGGCTCCCCAGGGCAGTGGGCACAGCCCCAAGGCTGCCAGAGCTCCAGGAGGGTTTGGATGATGCTCTAGGGCACAGGGGGTGACTCCTGGGGATGGGCCTGTGCAGGGCTGAGGGTTGGACTGGATGATCCTTGTGGATCCTTCCAGCTCAGCATATTCACAATTCTATGCATTTTTTGTTTCGTATGTGGTTAAATCTTCATGTTCTTTCCTAACTAATTTTGATCCTGAGGTGCTTCTCTAATTTTCTGGGTGATCAAAACTGACTCTGCTTGAAGTTGAAAACTGGTTCATTTTTCTCCTGTAACCCTTTGCCTCTGTTCCCCACTGCAGGACAGCGATGACATTGAAGATGTGTCTCTCTTTGATGCAGATGATGATTTATCCAGGAGATCAAAAAAGTCAAAAATAAGGTCAGTGGCCAGAGAGGGAGTTTCCAGATGAGCTCTAGGCAAAAGTGTGAGGAAGGAAGGACTGTCACATTACACCAAAATATGTAAAGCAAATACTTTCCTCATTGATTAGGAAGTCATGGAGAGTAATTCATGGATAACTGAGAGCACCAGTTCCAGAAGCTCAGCTGGAATCTCTAGATCTGTGCCTTGATGTTTCTGGGTGCCCTCACACTTAATCTGTGTTTGAGTTCCTGTGTGTAAGGAAACTACAGTGATACAACTCTGTGTAACTGAGGTTCTCACTGTGCCAGGTGCTGGTTCTGGGCCAGTCTCTTGTCTCACCCCAGTCTTCATTCCCAAGTATGTTCTGTGCTGCCCTAATCTCTGCCAAGTCCTGGCCTGGTTAGTGCAGCTGCTTCCTTCCTTGTGCTGCCTAAACTCCCTGCTGGAGCAGAGTCCATCCCTTGTGCTGTGACCTGCACTGCACCTTTCTGACCTGGAAACCAGAAAAACTGAGCAACCTGGGCTAGTGGAAGGTGTCCCTGCCCATGGCAGAGGGGTGGAACTGGATGAGCTTTAAGGTCCCTTCCAACCCAAATCATTCCATGATTCTCTGAAATCAGAAAGAAGGGTGAGTCTGTGTTGAGAAGTGAGATCTTCCTTCTGTAAGAACCTCTTTAAATTTATCCCATAAAAACTGCCATGTGTTGAAGCTCCCTGTCCCCTCCCACCCCAAATCCTGCCTCCAGGTGGGATATCTCTGCATGCAGAATGTCTCTTCCTTGTGGTGAGCTTCCAGTCAGTTTTTGTCCCATATTTTCAGAGTCCTTGCACACTGGGTTCATGTTATGATGCTGAGCCTTATCCTGCCAGTTGCTGGGAGACCTCTTGGCAATGTCCTCTGTCTGGAGGAGCTGTGACTGTCCTGTCCTTCATTCCAGGCATCCAGTGGCATCATTTTTCCACTTATTCTTCCGAGTCAGTGCCATAGTTGTCTATCTGCTCTGTGAGCTCTTAACTAGCAGCTTTATTGCCTGCATGGTGACCATTATCCTCCTCTTGTCGTGTGACTTTTGGGCTGTAAAGGTAAGTTCCTCTTATGCTTTTTGTTATCTTTGCCTTACTATATAAAAATAATTGACAGTGATATTCATGTCTCAAAAAAGTAACTTCTTTCTGCCTTTGCTGCAAAATGATACCCAAAAATACCCTCAAGTTCTGTGTTGCAAAGTGTTATGAAATAATAAGTCTATGTACTTGGTTTCATTTTGAAAATCAAATTAATTCGTTTGAGACAGCACCAGCTTTGTTATCAGATCAGTTTTGGATCACCAAAAATCATCCTCACAGTAATTTCACATTGTACTGAACATCTTAGAAAATAGATTGCTGTGGACATAGGGGCCTTTTAATCTTGTTTTCCCAAATGTGGGGCACACAAGCACAATGGGAAACAGCAACCCAGGCAGCTGAACTTTGGCAAAAGGTTTCTTTCAGCAGGAGACACAGAGCTCATTGCTCTTCTGCTTTCAGAATGTCACAGGGCGACTGATGGTTGGCCTTCGCTGGTGGAACCAGGTGGATGATGATGGGAGAAGTCACTGGGTATTTGAGGCCAGGAAGGTAAATTCCTTTTTCTTTTTTTTTAAATCTTTTAATTGTTTTGTGTTTTGTGAACCTGTTATTAATAGGTGGCTGTGCTTGTGAAGGTGGATTGCACAAAGTACGTTTACTTCCAGCCACAGGTCTGTAGCCATGGGCTTTTTTAACAAAGGTTGTTAAAAAGGTTAACAAAGCTGCTGGATGAGCTTTTTGATTGTTATTTGAAAATTCTCATCATGTACTGAGCTTAATGTAAGTAACATAAAAGTTCCACAGGAAAGGCTGTAATGGTTCCCACATCACATTAGTAACCTACAGATTTCCTGGTGGGAGCTTGGAAAACCTCATGTAACTTTAATCTCCTGAGGAAAACTCTTGGAGGTAGGAAGAAATGCACAACATTGGTCCTGGCTGTTGCTCTGCCTTTGTGTTCCTGATGGCTCCTGCTGCCTCTCTGGTGTCCCATCTGTCAGCCACTCACAGCATCTTAGTGACAGGACAAGGGGAATGACTTCAAGCTGAAAGAGTAGCTTTGGCTTGGATATATGGCAGAAATCCTTCCCTGGGAGGGTGAGCAGGCCCTGGCACAGGGTGCCCAGAGAAGCTGGGGCTGCCCCATCCCTGCAAGTGTCCAAGGCCAGGTTGGACAGGGCTTGGAGCAACCTGGGTTAATGGAAGGTGTCCCTGCCCATGGCAGGGGGTGGGATGGGATGGGATGATCTTTAAGGTCCCTTCCAACCCAAACCATGCTGTGACTCTCATGTCTCTCAATGGAGCTGATGCCAAGCAGATGTGGAGTGCAGTGAAGACCATTTCCTACATCCCAGGGGAGCACTGCAGTGCTGTGGGGATTTATCCTAAACCTTTCTCCAGCTCAGTTTGTGCACTCACTGCAGGCACAGGCTTTCTCAAAACAGTGCTGGTTTAGAACAATTAAAATATACTGGGAAAAGGGCAAAGTGAGCTGAACTGCTGGTGGTGTAAACTGGTGGTGTAAACTTGCCTATAAGATGTTAATCCAGTCCAGATTTTTTAGCTATTACAGGAGGGGTTTGGTTGGGGTCTCCTGCCCTGTACAGACTTTATAAAATCAACAGTGTGGTGTGAGTCAGACCTCTGTGCTTGTAAAGAAAAAATTACCCTTCTTGGATGCCTAAAAGTATTCATATTTATCTCTACCAGTGCTAGGATTAGTGAAATTCTTCTTTACTCTGTTTTTGGTGGTAGAAAATTACTCCTTTGGCTGTTTCCAAGCTTTGTAACTGAACCATACAGTAAATGTCCATTTTCCCAAACTTAACTTTTTAGCCCTAGGCATTACAAGAGGATTTGATGCTGCTGTCTCACTGTTTCTGACAGAAAAATGATGAAAGGATCCTGTGAATGGAAACACCTTCTGTTTCTGAGAGGTCTTTAGAAATTAATCCTGAAATCACCCAGTGCTGTTGAGTGGAGGCAAACCCCAGGGATTCTGCACTGGTTTTAAGGACAGTGAGATCTGTACAATGAACCAGCCTGCTGATACTCTCAGGCACAGGGTGTGACTGCTGGGAATGGGCCTGTGCAGGGCTGAGGGTTGGATTTGATGATCCTTGTGGGTCCCTTCCAGCTCAGCATATTTTGTGATCTTCATTTCCAGGTATCAGCACAAGGGAGTAAAACCTCATCTGAAGCAGAATCCCGAATTTTCTGGTTAGGCCTGATTACCTGTCCTATGATCTGGGTGATATTTGCCTTCAGTGCTCTCTTCTCTTTCAAAGTCAAGTGGCTGGTGAGTTCCCTCCTCAGCTCCACAGGGGATATTGCACTGCACAAATGAGGGGATGTGACTCTGACTTTATTTTCCTGTGCCCCAGGCAGTGGTTGTGATGGGGGTGGTGCTCCAGGGAGCCAACCTCTATGGTTACATCAGGTGTAAAGTTGGCAGCAGAAAGAACCTGACCAGCATGGCAACCAACTATCTTGGAAAGCAGTTCTTGAGGCAGGTAAGATTTCCAGGGCTTTGGAAACCCTGGGAAAACAAAGCCTGTGGTTAGGAAAGAGTTGTTATTTGGAGTTATGGAGTGGGACTCTTCACATGTTACTCCCTTGGAAATTTGAGCCCCCTTAGTTAAATCACAGAGTCTCTTGCCAATTATTGTCCACAAGTCCCATTTGCAGTGTTGTCTAATTTGCTGGTGCCATAGACAGGGGGCATAGGAGTTCCTGGGGTATGGCTAGTATACTGGAAAAAAGATTCTTAGCCTAAAGGGCTGCCACTGCCCTTTATGTTCCTTCTCTTTTCCATCCTCTTCTCAACAGCTCCTTTTCTGCCCCAGCACTGGGTTTTCTTCCCTCCATGGGTCTTTGCAGCACCAGGAACAACCATCCCTGTTCCACTTCTGTGCTGTCATTTAACTGGTGCTTTTCTGTCTGTATTAGACAGAAAAACCCTCTCTCTGGGGGAGAAGTAGTTTGGCTGCCACAAGTTCCCAAATATTTGCTGGAATTATTGTCATCAGCGTGACCCGAAGCTCAAACACTGATACACCTTTCTTGGCACTCTGTGCTGGAATCATCCTCTTCTGTAGCTTGATTTGCTTCTGAAAATTTTGATTTGCTTCTTTTATCACAGCAGTGCTTCCCCAGAGGCCCAGCCCTGTGTCAGTCTCTGGCTGAAATGAATGTCTTGCCCCAAAACCACAGCAGTGACTCACAGTTCTGTCCTTGTCTTCTTTTATTTTGCCTTCTGCAGACCGTGGCTACAGAGGACCAAACAGCATCCTGAGTCTGGTGGAAGCCTCAAGCCAGACTGGATTCACAGCAGTGACCAACAGTGAAAGTTGCTCAGACCATGAGATTTGGGAGCTGCACACGAGGTGTGAATCAAAAGAAGTAAATAAATTGTGCAAGACTTGAGGTTAACACTCCTGGCAATTTATATTCCATTTTCCACTAGCAGTTTGTGTTTGAGTCCTTTCTTTAGTTTGATTAATGAGAATTAATTTGCTTAGATTTAACTCAAAAATATCCTAGGTGGGTTTCCTATAGGCTTAGAGCTCCTGGATTAATTAAGAGATAATTGCTGGAGATTCTTCAGAAAAGCCATGCACAAGCTGAGCCTTCTGTCACCTGGGAACTCCTCAACTCCTCCAGCAGTTGGTGCCTCAGATAGTTTGTCGTGGACCTCGCTGTGTTTTGCCCTTGGAGGTTGTTGCTGCTTCTTTTACAGTTTAGGTAGTGACCTTTTGGCCCTGCATCCCTCATCCTGTGATTGGAATGGCACTGAGAGGTTGCAGTGAAGGAAATCTAAAGGAAATGGAGCTGTTGGATTAGTGGGAAGATCACTGAAGTCTCGTGGAAGGTGCAGAAAGATAACTCTGAGCAGCTCCAGGCTCTGGTTTGTGTGAAGCATTCACAGATCTCAGTAACATCCAAAACCCCTGGATTTATGGGAATTCCTGTTCTCTCTGTTGGCCTGTGCCTGTGTGGAGAGTGGAGCAGTTTCCAAGGAAGGCTGCACACACAGTTCCAGCAAGAGGAGGTGAGAGCAGCCCTTGCCTGACTGACCTGTTACAGTGATGCCATCGGGGGTCCTGTGGTGTGTGTTGGGGCTTTTCCTCAGGCCAGGAGGGTGTAGGGGGATGGGATCAGCAGGGAATGGGACTGACAGGGTTTTACCTTTCTGGAATCCATGCAGTGTGCTGAAGAGTCTGGGGGCTGGGAAGAAAGCCTTTTGAGGATCATGAGATGTTGGCTTGCAGTGGGATGGCAGAGAGTGGTGTGTTCTGACTTAAAAATCTGTGCAAAAAGGGGCTGTTCCTTCTTGTGTGATTCTGTTCAAGGAGTTTGTATGGATGTTGAAAACCCTGGATGATTTATTTTAAATGAAGAACGTGGTTTCTCTTTGAATAATGGGTGTTGTAAATTGTGGGATTGCATTACCATGGTTCCTCTCCCTGTGTTCTAGCAATACCTGGGAGCTGTACATTTACCTCTTTGGATTGATACCTTCTATTGTAAATACATATTTATAAAATCTTGAAATTAAAATAATGCTTTGTTTAACGAGACCAGATATCCCTTCTGTGCTTCGTGGCTCAGCTCTATTTCTGCACTGTGTTCTTGTTATGCAGCTTTAAGAGGGGTTTGTTGTCAAGTTAAATGGTGTTTATGAGCTCTGGCACAATTCCTTTCACCCAGGGGTGGGTCTTGCAAGCTTTCCCTGTGCAAACACTCTCTTCCTGAGGGGCTGGAGGTGTTACAACACAGAGCTGAAGTTGTTGCCACCCTTGATGCTTGTCTGGAGGGGCTGAGATGCTCCTTCTCAAGGCACTTGGAGAAGCCCCCCTGCCCAGATCCCTGTAAATGCTCCTGTGACCACATCACAGGAACTTCTAGTCCCTATTTACCTGGAAAGGATCATTTATTCCTAAAGAATGAATGCAAATCAGCAAAGTTCATTCAAACCCTGAAGGAAACACTTCTCCAGCCACATGGGGCCGCTGCTCTGACGTGGTGGAACAGAAACCCTTCCTGCTGCAGCCCAGCTTGCCCCAGTTTGCTGCTGGCCAGAGGGACTGGCACAGCTCCAGCCACGAGGTCCTTCTTTTTAAAAGTGTTAAAGCTTTTGGACTTCGTGTTTATTCTCCAGCTGCCAAAGCTCCCCCCAAATTGCTGGAAAATCGTGCTTTGCTGGAAGTCGCAGTTTATTTAATCAAGGACAGAGGCATTTCTTAGAACGTACCTTTAAATAGAGCCCTCTTTGGTTTATTTTTAGCCTCTTGGCAAACATTCAGTCTTTTGGCTTCTGAGAAACTGCCAGTTAATTGCATTTCTCCCTGGTGTGGATCAGAACCAAATTTCTTATCGCTGCTGCAGTTGGGTGTGAGTCCTGTTTGATTTTCACTCGCTGTGTGTTGGGGTTTCCTGGCGAGCAGGAAGTGGGAGTTGCCACAGAGCAGAGAAATTCTCTGAATGTGCTTTTTTTCCACAAGCCTCAGGGCTGCACACCGAGCCAGTTTCATGAGCATTAGCTGTGTAATGCTGGCCCCACCCCAGACCTCCAGACCTGGGAGGGGCTGAACTTGTAGGGTTTACAGAGGAGAAATACTCCAAAAGTAAAAATAATAAAATACTCTTTGCTCTGAAATAGAACAGTACACCTCTGATGTTGTGAGCACAGGGCAAGGGTGGGCTTGAAATCATCCTGATTTCACATTTTTGAGTCTTGGAGCACAGTGCCTTGGGCCAGCAAGGAGTTTGGGGACAAAATGGGTCCTGGGGACACTTGCTGTCTGCTTTGGGGTGCTCAAGGTCTCATCCTTCCCTTGTGTCCCAGGGCTGAGCTGCTCTGTGGCTGTTTGGTCACAGCAGGGACCTGTGGTGTGCCTTCCCCCACTGGGCAGCCAGGGATCCCCTGGGAAGGTGCCAGATTTCAGGGACACCAGCAGGGGTTTTTCTGGCCCTGTGCTTTAACATGTTACCTTGATGCACCTGGATATTCTAAACCAAAAACTTTCAAGGCAGCTTTTCCCCATCTCCCCTCCCCTCTGCAGTCCCCCACAGTGGGAAAGGTGCAGGAGGACGCTGAGTGTGCCAGGCAGCCCAGGCATGTGGAGCCTGTCTTTTCCTCCACGGATTTCTTGGAGACTTGCTGGGGCTGGAGGGCTGCAGGGAAGGGTCTGCTGTAGTAGCTTGGCAAGGCCACACTCAGCCCTGCTCACATGGGACAGCACATCCCAGCTGGTATTTCCTACACAAAAAAAGCTGCAGTGACTATGAAGCGTGACCTTTGGGGAGAGCAAAGGGAGTGTGACCTTTGGGGAAGGCACAGGAGCTGCCCATGAGGAGGGTGGATGTTGGCCAGGACCCAGCACCTCTTCCAGGGCTCCTTGCAGGAAGGAATTTCTCGTTTCCCTCCTGCCTTTCTGAGTAAACAGCCCCAATTTGGGAGCAGACAGCAAACCCCCAGCAGGCCAAGCACCTCCCCATTGCCTTGATAAGACAGCGCAGGGCAGAGAGAAAGGAAATGCTATTTCTGTGTTACTGATAGCAGTGTTTTCATGTCACGGAGGCCACGTGGGCCCCTGTGTGCTGCAAGCACAAACTGGGTGTGTTGGATGCCATTCCAGTTCCTTCCCTTCCTCCCCAGTGCCAGCACGTGGCTCAGCACAGCTGATGTTGGGCACACACCGTGCTGGTTCCCACCACTCGCCACCAGACTCAGTGCTTTGAACTCCACTCCTCTTCCTCGGGGATGGCAGCATCACCCATGGGTGCTGCTGTGGGACTGCTGTCCCTACTCCCCTTCCTGAAGCTGCAGGAATAGTTCCTGGGTCAGCATGCACCCCTCAAACCCTCGAGCCTCAGCTAATTCCATGGGCCTTGCAAAGTTGTATGGAAATGGCAATCACAGCTATGCTTCCAGGAGCACCTCTGTACCTTCACAGGACACCTGATGGATTTTGGTGCCATTCATTTGGCCTGTTCCTCTCTGGCAATGAAATTCATATGGAAAGTATGTGTTCTCGGGGAACCCCTCTGGTGACCTTCCCCAGGGACAAAACCTCCCATCCCTCTATTTTATTCCCATCCTTTGTTATGGATTTTTGCCCCAAACTATTAATTTGTAAATTATCCAATTAATGGCTGTTAATGCCAGATCATCTCATCCCCCAGCTGCTTCTTGCACCTTTCAAATAGCTTTAATATTTGCCAGATAAGGCTTTCCTTGGCAGAACCCACATTTTGATGCTCCTCAGCTGATTCTTCTCTCCATGAACCCTGCTCTGAAGAAATCCAGTTTGCTCAACATGGGAGTTGGATTTTCTGGTCTGTTGTTCCTCATAGTCCTTCAAGAATCCTTGAAAAAACACCAGTATCACTCTTGCCACCTTCCACCCATCTGGCACCAGGAGAAGCTGTTTGGGGCTTAGTTACTCTGTGAGTTCATCCCTGAGCTCCTCCTGGAAACATCCTTGGCCTGCTGAGTTATTCCTCTCCGTGTTACCAGCTTGTGCAAACCTCCTCCTATTTAGTTAATTTTGGGTGAGTTCTGTAGCTTTTTTCTCTACTTTTTTTTTCTTTTTTTTTCAATCCCAAAGCAACGTGTAAACAACTCCATAGTAACCACTGGAGTCCATGACTCATTGAGCTTTTCTGCCACAGGACACACTCCCTTGCTCCTGCCTGCTCTTCTGTTTCCAGATTAAAGGAGACAGTTACTCACGGTTTCCTACTGTGTGTACCAACTTTGAGTCCGGCCCTTTTTTATGGTTTGTGTAACTTTCTCCCTTTAGAGAGATCCTCTACCCCTGTGGGACCTTCCATGCTTGTCATCCATCCCCTCTCCTCTAAGGTTTAAAACTCCATGTTAAGTTTATTTTTACTAGTAGTTGGATTATGTTTTGCTCTTGTTGAAGATCTCCCTCACATCTGGACCCTGTAGCAGAGGGAATTTGTATCACCTCTGGCTTGGGAACTCCCACACACACTTCCCAGCACCTGAGAACCCACTGGAGGTGTCCAAACCCACCTGCAGGCAGAGGTCCTGACCCAAAACACCACCTAAAATCTCTTTGAATGAGGAAAAATTTACCCTGCTTTTTATACAGCTCCAGGGTATGTGAGCACTTGATTTCTCCTGTTTTAAATAGTGAGGTCATGCCCAGAATTTTTGTTTAATTAAGATCTGGAGTGGATGGAGAAGGGGACAGGGACTTTGCTTGGATTCTGCTCCATCCCTGGTCCTCAGGCAGGAGCTGGGGCAGGAGAGCAGCCAGGGCTGGATGTGGGCTGGGGGCTCTGGCACTGACACCCACCGTGTGGGACCTGCATAGGGCATAACACCCCATGCTCAGACTGATCCCCAGAGCACCTCCTGCAGCTGCTGCGAGTGGGACACCCCAAATCCTGCTGTTCCCAAGAGCAGCCTCAGCCCAACGGGATGAAAATGCAGGCTCTGTAACATCCCTGTGGGATTTTCCTCTCCGTTTGCGGTGGGATGGGGAGCACAGCATCCCCTGGGCAGCATTTAGGGGGCTTTAAACCAGCCATCCCCGGAACGAAAGCTGCTCATCCCTCATGGCCCTGATGTTTAAGGGCAGCACAAGCGAACATCTGGAGCAGCAGCACAAGCAAACATCTGGAGCAGCAGCACCGCTGGGCTGACCCTGCCCTCGAGTCCCTCCTCCAGGCTCTGGGTGACACACACTAAGCCACCCTCTCCCATCCAATCCCTCTCCCACCCAAACCCGGCAGAGGGAGCTCTTCAGCTTTTTTTTAAAAAATGAATACTAAAGAATAACTTAAAAATAGCGCAATGAAAGTTTTCTGGGAGGGTTTGTTGGAAACTCCTCCGAGGATCAATCCTACTGTGTGAGAAGCTCCAGGAGCAATCTGCACATCCCCTGGGAATGTGGGAAATGCAGTGGGAAGGGTGTCACTTCCCCTGGTGTCACCTCCCCTGGTGTCACCCCTGGCCACGCTGCCTCTCAGAGGGGTGACAAAGAGGGGAATAGTCACCAAACCCACCTCTCCTTTCCCTGCGAGCGCTCTGGGGCCGCGCTGGGATGGAGCGGGATATAACGGGAACATGATTCACCGCCCTGCTCTTACAGGGTGGTGTGAGCAACCACTGCAGCTGGAAAAAGTAAGTAAAAAATGAATTTATTGCCAGCCCTGTGTGTGTGGGACCGGCTGGCGGGGCTGTCTCCTCGAACACACCTCGGGACCGTCCCCATTTTGGGCAATAAGCTGTGATTTACATAATCTGAAGAGATTCAGCCCCCTGTGTTTCTGGGGGCACATCACCCCCTACTGCACCCCTGTGGGTCCAGCATCCCTCCTGGGACACGGGCTGGATGTCCCTGGAGCAGCAGCACCCTGAGCACTGGGTTTGGGGGGCAGGGATGGACCAGCTCCTGGTTCCACTGCACCCCTGTGGGTCCAGCATCCCTCCTGGGACACGGGCTGGATGTCCCTGGAGCAGCAGCACCCTGAGCACTGGGTTTGGGGGGCAGGGATGGACCAGCTCCTGGTTCCACTGCACCCCTGTGGGTCCAGCATCCCTCCTGGGACACGGGCTGGATGTCCCTGGAGCAGCAGCACCCTGAGCACTGGGTTTGGGGGGCAGGGATGGACCAGCTCCTGGTTCCATAGCTCTGAGCACAGACTCTGGATCCCAGGGATTGTCCTGTTTGCAAGAACCACGGTAAGGGTTTGAACAGGGGCCTCTAAAGCTGAGCAGAGCTGCTCCACCTCCCCCAGTGTCCAGTGCGCTGGCACCTGCCCAAGCTGGCAAAACTAAACCATCTCTGCTTAGTTTTGCTCCCAGAAACCAGGAGGGAATTTTAGCATCGGGTTTTAGTGGGATCTGGCAGGTTTCATCACTGGACACCACAAAAAAGTCATGGCAAGTTCTTCCAGGCTCTGGCATCTGCCATCAGTGCTATGAAGTGACAGTTAAATGCTTTCCTTGCCATTCAAATGGTGATATTTTGGGATGAGAGGACTTGGGATAAGACAACCTGGCATTGGTGGCCACCAGGTCACAGCCCCTGGACTAGGAAAGTGGAGCAACCTCGTGGTGGTGCACTCAGCCTGGCTCAGCAACACAAACCAGACCAACCCTGGTCCTTCTTTGTGTTGGATTCAGCTTTGCCTTGCATGGCAGGAGTGGAGAAGGTGATCCCGTGATCCATGAAGAGCCAGGGCAGCACCTCTCACCCCTCCCAGCCCATTCCATGTACCAGCCCCTGCTCAGTGATGCTGTGGATGCAACACTGCCCCCAGCACATCTGTGCCAGCCCAGTGACTTTCCTCAGCTGGCAACCATGGGCCTGCATGGCCCTGAGCCCAGGTCCCCAGAGCCCTTGGGAAGGATCCAGCTACCTGAAGTCCTTTCCAAGGTGCTTGGGAAGGTGCTTGGGAAGGTCCTTGGGAAGGGCTCGGCTCCCTGAGGTCCTTCCCAAGCCTCCCACTCCCAGCACTGGGTCTGGCTGGTTTTGGTGGTGGGTGAGGAATAGCTGTCACCTGCTCAGTGACATTCACCCCCCTCAGCAGGTCTGTGTATCCCTCTGCCACAGTCAGTTCCTACCCACGAATTCCCAAATCCATCATGGTTTTGTAGTTGCTCCTTATCCCTTGTGCTCCAAGCAAGCAGCTCAGCCCTTCTCCTCAGGTGGTCTCACCCAGAGACACCAAATTCAAACATGCCCAGTATAATTTTTGGCAATGTCAAAGTTTCTGGCTTCAGACCCATCAACAGGACTTGGCATTACATTTAGCTGCTTTCCCCTCCCCTCACTCCACCAGATCTTACAGTGCTCTTACATGATTTTAGAGCATCCACAGCACAATCCAGGCCTTGGATTTCATTTTTCCAAGGTGGGACCACAGTTTGCACACCACAGCCTCACCCACAGCTGCTATCCCCATCCATGCCAAGCCCTGCAGCACCTTCATCCTCATCCTCATCCTCATCCCTCACCAGCACCACAAACACTAAGACCACGTGGCTCCTGCTCACTCAGGTCCCTCTCCAGGTGTGTGTCACAGGAGTTGGCCTCAGCAGGGCTTGAGGGGATATATTTTTATTATAAGTAGCAAGACTTGATTTCCTCTCCCCTGTGACCTGTTGCCATCACTGCCCATGGGTGGCACTGATGGAACAGTGTGCCCTGCCCTCCTCCTACCACTACAGGGAGAACCCTGAATTCTTGCTCTTCATTCACAAGTCTAAGGTCTCTATTTTTAGCAGGCAGGAAATTGCCTCAAATGCCAAGGACTTTTCAAGATTTCCTTTTAGTTTATGCCTGTGCCCAGGCAGTTTGCTGCCCATCCCATTGTTTGCTGCCCTTGCTGAGCACTGGGGATTTTGGGTGGCTGCACTGATGTTATGTGGAGCCTTGGGTAAAGGTCCAGAGCCACCCAGGAGATGTGGGGTGAGCAAGGAAGGAGCTGCCATCTCTAGACTGGGCTGATGCTCTGTCTGGCATAGTTGGAGAGGAGCTTGGGACCTTCTCTGTCCAAATTTTCCCTGTGCTGGCATCCCTGCTGTGGTGTCTTCAGCAGCTCCATGACCACGAGGAGATGACCATCAGGAACAGACCATAAACTCCAGCTGCTCCAGGTGGGACCTGCAGATCAGGCTGAGACTTGGAGCTCAGTGGACACATCCTGCAGGGCCATAGGACAACGCTGGCAGAGGAAAGAAGATCCATTCCCTTCTCAAAGCTGAGGAAGGATGTTCTGTGCCCGGATTTCCAGCGCTCACTGTGTAGGCTTTACTACCAGCCCAGCCCTGTGTGATGCACATGGACATTCCATGGACACTGAAAGTAAAGAAGGATTGTGGCCAGAGCAGAAAGTCAGTTGTGATTGCTTGGGCAGGAGGAAAGAGCCCTGCAAGGATTGCAATTCACAGGACTTACTTTTTTGCAATATTGGTTTGCATCACATTAAAATTCAGACTCTCTTTTCCCCAGGTTTGTTCCTCTACAACTCCCTGACTGGAGGATGGAGCCAGGTAGGGGTGGGTCTCTGCTACCAAGTGACAGGATGAGAGGAAACAGCCTCAAGTTGTGTCAGAGGAGGTTTAGTTTGGATATTAGGGGAAATTTATTTTACTGAGAGTGTAGCAAGGCATGGGACCAGGCTGTCCAGGGAAGTGGTGGAATCACCATCCGTGCCAAGTGTTCAAAAAACATGCGGATGTGGCACTTGGACACACGGTGGTGCTGGGGGAACAGCTGGACTCCATGAGCTCAGAGGGCTTTTCCAGCCTTAACAATTCGATGGTTCTTCTCAGAATTAGGTGATTTCATGGCCTGATAAGGATCGGGGGAGCTTTTTATTTACAAGCAGCTGGAGAGCTCCTGGATGTCCCACCTGCCCCCAGCCAGCAGCAGCATCATCAGGTATTCTCTGCTCACAGCCTGGCTCCCTGGGCAGGGAATAGCACAGTGGCCAAGTTATCCTGCTTTTCACTCTCCTACTGAGGGAGATCCTTTCATACATGGCCTGACAAGGAGCGGGGGAGCTTTTTCTTTACAAGCAGCTGGAGAGCTCCTGGATGTCCCACCTGCCCCCAACCAGCAGCAGCAGGAGCATCAGGTATTCTCTGCTCACAGCCTGGCGCCCTGGGCAGGGAGTAGCACAGTGGCCAAGTTATCCTGCTTTTCACTCTCCTACTGAGGGAGATCCTTTCATACAGGAAAATCAGAGCCTCACACCTGAGCCAAACACACCATGTCACTGAGCCCTTGAAATTCAAAGTGGCTCAAGCACAAAACTCACCAAGCTGAACTATAAATCAAGTCTCTGCTTTCAGGCAAGCCCAGCTGGCTTATAAATCACCCTGTCCTTGCTTAATAATTTGTATTAAGAACATCTTCAAATGCATGTCCTCGGGTTGAAAAGTCCATTAAAAATGAGAGTCCGAATGACTAAGGGAGGATTTTACATCTGCAGCCAAGTCTGCAAGCAAATATGGGCATTTGTAGGAAGAGCTGTCATCTTCTAAATATTTCTGGAAAAAAAAACCCAGAAAAAATAAAGGCCGGGCGGGGAATGACTAATGGGAGAGGGCAGGAATGGGCTGATCCATGGGCTGATCCACACACCAGCCACAAGGAGTTTGGCTGGGGCTGCCTGGCTCCACCTTGACCTATGCAAATCTGGCTGAGTGAAGGCAGATTTCTTTGGAATATACAAATTTCCCTGTTTTCTGATGGCCCTTTGCCAAGCTTGGAGGGGAGGGTGTGCAGCCGTGCTGGGACTCACAAGCTTTGTGCAGTGCTGGGGACCAGGAAAGGCAGTGGAATTGCCAAGGGACAATGTCCTTTGCTTCTGAAACATCAAATCTGCCTTCTGAAAAATCCCTTTTGAAACAAATTCCTGAGGCTGCTGCGAGCAGGAGAAATTTGACTTTCTGCACATTCTCTGCAGGAGGGTGTTGAGGGGCTGGGATCCCCTCGCTGCCCTCCCTGTGCAGACACTCAGGAGAGATGGTTTGGGAATAGATCCGTGTCTCTGTCTTGGAGGATGAAGCTTGGAAGGTGGGTACACATCATCCATGGGGTTATGTGCCCATCTGGGTCTGGGTGAGCCAGGCAGAGGGGACCCCACAGAACAGGGCTCTGGGGTACTGTCCCCCCACAGCAGGAGCTTTGCAGCACTTGATAAAACCACTTTATTTATCTCCACGTGGATTTTGTGACAACTGTAATACCTGCAGGAACACAGCAACTTCCCCATCCCTGAAAGTGTCCAAGGCCAGGCTGGACAGGGCTTGGAGCAACCTGGGCTGGTGGAAGGTGTCCCTGCCCATGGCAGGGGGTTGGAACGAGGTGATCTAAAGGTCCCTTCCAACCTCAACCATCCCATGATTCTGTGAACAGCTCCAACACACCAGGACAGGGAAGCCCATGCAGATGGCACAGGTGTCCACACAGCACCCACCACCAAACACCTGGTCAGGACATGAATAGATGCAGAGGCAAAGGTGGGTGCTGCAAACATCTCTGAGTGGATCCCTGCAGGGTGTGCACCCACATCCTCCCTGCCTCGGGGACACAGAGACACCCATGCACACACACATGTTCTCCACAGCACCTCTGGGATGTTCCTGCCCTGCTGTGGCTGCTCTGCACTGCTGGCCCCAAGGCAGGCTCTGGGCTCTCAGGGAGGTCTGACAGCCTCCAGCTGCTGGGGATGAGCTCAGCACCAGCCAGCCTGAGGCAGCCTCCACCTTTTCGGAGCCCTGGAAGCCGGGTGGAGCTGTTCCTGTTCTTATCAGGCAGTTTTTCAGCTCGAAATCACCTTCCCTGGAGGATTCACTGTCTCTGGAGTTTTTTAAGATGAGACTGGATGTGGCATCAGTGCCATGATCTGGTAATCACAGTGGTGTTGGATCAAGGGTTGGGCTTGATGATCTCAGAGGTCTCTTCCAATGCAGTTGATTTTATGGTTCTATGATTCTATGATTCCCTCTGTTCCTCACCTGCTCAGCCCCTGAACAGGGGGGTTTCATGGCCCTGTGCAGCTTTCCTGGATTTGGTATGAATTTTTGAACTTCAGCAACTGCTTAACTTCGGCTCCACAACACCCAAAGGTGTGGAAGCACCAGGAGCTTTGCAATTCCCTTGGTGGATAACTACAGTGCACAGGCACAGCCCTGCCCTGCCTCCTGAGCATCCTCCTCCTGGCTGGAGCACCAGCAGCCCCAGATGTGAACTCCACAGCTCAGGTCTCTCCTAGTCTAAATATGCATTTGAAGGAAATTCCAGCTCAGGCCCCTCCTGGCAAAGCTCTCAGCTCTGCTCTTGTGGTTTGAGCACACAGGACCTCTGACTTGCAGCTGCAAATATCTTGTAGTTACACAAGAGGAAGCAGCAGAGCTCATGTGCATGGGAATTAGCCCGTGTCCTAAAGCTTTGCCGGGCCTGGAAGCCATCTGGGTGACCCTTCCCGGGGTCAGAGGGGACACATTCCGTTTTTCCTGTGTCATTGGGAATAAAAAGCCAAGCATTGGTGCTCTGAGCCCTGTGAGATGCTGAGTCCCTGTGTGGGGACACGGGGAGCTGTTTCCTTTAAACACAACGCCCAAACGTGTGCAGCCAGCAGGCACACGGCTGGGGATTGGGGGATTTGTGGTGCTCCTTCAAGGAAAGGGGGAAAAAAACGAGCCCAACTGAAGGGCTGGAACCCTGTGAGTCTGCAGGACTCAGCAGCTGCAAAGGGGAAATGGAAAGGAATTCAGTGTCTGCAGAGAATTTAAAGCATGGATATGGATATCTGTGGAAAGGCTGGCTGGACACCCTGAGATGTGCAATTTATTGCAGTTCATGACCTATATTTGTTGGTAGTTGAACAGTATCAGTCATTAGCAACCAGAGCAGAAGGTTAAAATTCACTGATGTACATTTTAGTCACTTGGTTTAAAGTAATTCCGTACAGGTGAAGTCAAATCCACCGAATTTTGAGCCCATGGAGCACCCATGAGCATCTCTCCACACCCACCCACACCCAAGGAGTCACAGTGCCCCAGATGGGTTTGAGGTGTCCAGCTCCAGGTGTGACAACCTGCTCCCCAAAGAGCCTCTTTTCCCCAGTTACAGTAGAATATTCCTTTCAATATTTAATTACTCAAGACAGAGCTGTGCATTTCCTGGCTGTACCTCTTTCCATGCAAACATGCTGGGGATGTGCCAGTAAACTGAGGTATATCCCAACCTTCCAAGAAAGGTTCTGCCTCTGCTCCCTGGGGTGGGATCTTTGGGGGAAGACCTGGCTGGCTGCATATTTCCATGACGAGGAAGGTCACTGGGGGCTTGCTGTGTTGGGCCAACGACAAAGCCACGGAGCAGGAGCTTTTTATCCTGGGTTCTGCTGAAACGTGGGGCAAAAAGGACAGGCTGTCTTGATCCACAAGATGAAAGGCAAGAGGCCAATGGGTGGATGCAGTAAGGCAATGCCAGGAATCACAGGTGACAAAGTTCCCCACCTGTGCCAATGGGTATCTTGTTTAAGCCTCCCAAAGCTTCTCCTGAATCTCCATCCTCTGGAGATGGCACTGCCAAGATGAGGTGGTGAGTCCCAAATTGTCCCTTTCCTCCCCCAAGAGGAATTCCAAGCCATGAATGAGGAGAGGGGAGGTGGGCTGATTTGCACTGGAATGATTCCTACAGGGATTAAATGAGGCCGCACAAGGAAGAGAGGACATCACCCAGAAGAGGCCACTTGTTTACCACTCCTCACGCTGCTCACAGACAGGAAAAACAGTCCTTGACTTCCCCCATCCCCTGGCAATCTGAGAAGTTGTTTTGATGTGTCGGGAGAGGCGTTGGAACTGTCCGAATGGTTCGTGGAGAGCCGGGTGTTCCCATGGCTCCCACCCCACCGCCCGGCCGGGCTGACTCAGATTTCCTGGAGATCCTCTTATCTCGTCCTGCCCAGACCTCACTCGGCAGCCAGGGCGAAGCAGCAGCCCCTGCAAAGCCTGCCCTCTGCCCTTGCACAGCCTGCTGGGCTTTCCTGGCTCTGTGGCTCCCACGCACACCGAGAGCTGGAATAGCCTGGCAGGTGCTGTGGGAGCCCCACTCATGGGGAGGGCTGGGGGGAACGTGGGACATCCCATCCCAGGCTGCAGTGGCCGGAGGGGGCTCAGAGCTTGGGGTGGGTTTGCAACCTTAGCTCAGCTTCTCCAAGCAAGGAAAGGTCACCTTGAGCTGGGCATGGCCAAATAATCCTGCCCAGTCCTTGGAAACCCCTCTGAAAGCTGCAGGGCACTTACAGGAGTGTGTCATGATACGGATCCCTCTGGCGTCACTTTTCTGTCACACCATGGAAATTCTGAGGGGTTTGCTGGGTCTCTGGGAAAGCCAGGATCAGAAATGCAATGTCAGAGAATCAGGGAGTGGTTTGGGTTGGAATGGACCTTACAGACCATCCAGTTCCAACCTCCTGCCATGGGCAGGGACACCTTCCACTAGGCCAGGTTGCTCCAAGCCCTGCCCAACCTGGCCTGGGTATCCAAGCAGATACACAAGATTATTATCATCATATTATTACCTTTGTTATTTTCTCATTTTCTTGGATGTGGGGTTTGCTCTCTGTGTTAACAAAGGAATATGGGGAGGACCCTGGGCTGACAGGAGAGCTTGTGTCAGGATCTGTGGCAATGGCCAGAATTTTGCATGCTTCTTCATAGCTTATTTTTTTTTCTTTTAATCTGTGGCCAGTTCTTTTCTTTCCTTCCTATAACATGACCAGTGTGACATTTGGGCTCTTCAATCCCTTGTTGACATTGCCTGCCACCTGGAGCTCTGCAATGGTCTCCTTGTCCTCTGGTCTCTGTGCTCCTGCTCAAGAAGGTGTGATGGTCTCTCACCAGTCACAAGGACATCAGGAAGTCTTCCTCTGTGTTACTCCATATTCTCCTGGTGTGTTGGAGACAAGCCCCATCCAGACAGGTCAAGGTGTGTGGAAAATGAGCAAAATGCCCACATTTAGGGAAAAATCCCAAACACATCCAACATATCACCTTGACCTGGCAGTGTTACCACCCAGGAGCAGCTTTGGTGTTTCTGACACTGAGTGCACCTTCCTGTTGCTGGGACACCTCAAATGTGGGATTCCAGCCCTTCCCTGTGACTGGAGACCTTCTTTGTGTCAGCCCAACCCTGAACGTCTTTTAACCAAGATGGACAAAGGGGAATGTGCTGGACGCAGGATGGAAAGGGATTTTCTGGGGGTGTGGATGTCCTAAACTGAACTTCTTTGACTTGCAGCTTTCTCTGACTGTGAGAAGATCTCCAGGCTTTGACCACAGCTCCAGTATTGACCCTGCTGGGAGAACTGGGCTGCCTTGGCTCCCTGCCTCAGTTTCCCCAAACAGAGCTGCCAGTGTACCTACCTCACACAAGCAGAGGACACACCAGAACAATGTTGTGCTGGACACACTATCACCATGCTTTCCCCCTGTTCAGTAGGTCTGGATCACACCAGCATCCCACCACACCCACCCTCCTCACCAGTGAGACCTCTGGGATGTGATCCTGCTCAGGACCCAGCCTGGGGGACGAATGACTCAGAGATGATTCTACAGGTATTTCCCTGTTGAATCCCTCTGGCTGTGCACAGAATTAGCACCTCTGGCTATAAACAGTAAATCCTGGAAATGGTGACATCTCTCTTGCACATTACAGAGGCATGTGGAAAGGGCCACAGCCCGGGGAAGAAGGATGGTGTGGGTCAGTGCTGCACATCCTGCTGTGTGATGGGTCTGACTGTGCAGGGACAGGACTTGAGTGGAAGTGATGCAGCCAAGTTTGGCCAGGATGGGCCGGATCCGTGTCACACCAGCAGTGGCTTTGGCTCCCTGCCCTGCCAGAGCCCGGATTGGAGTTCTGATAGCTCGGATTGTCCTTGTGCTGCTTTTTCCAGAGCAAGGCTGCAGCGCCTCTTCCCAGGGCAGGGGGCTCCCAGAGGAAGTGATTATTCATTTCCAGGAATGTGTGAACCAGAGAGAGCTCCTGGAAGCCTCCTTAGTGCTTGATGTCAATGTGTTTCCTCAGCATTGGACTTCTGTGTCCTTTGGGGCCAGAGAACCCTTTGGCATCACTGCCTAGTGCCACCCGGGTTGCCTGGGCAGCTCCAGGCTGAGCTGGTCCCTGGAATAGCACGGAGCTATGTCACTGTCCCAAAGTGGCCAGAAGTGGGTGGCTGCAGAGCTGTCAACACCTCCTCCACAGGGACGGGCTCTCCCAGGGCAGGGACTGCTCAAGTCAGGGGCAATTTCCAGGAGTTTCCTAATGGAAACCTCTTCCCTGAACTTCTCTGCTTGCTCTTACATCAGCACAAGCTCAGCACTCACAGGATGTGTTGCAGTATAACTACACACTGGAAAAAACCCCTCTTTTAGCTTATTCTGGATTAGCATCCTCCTACTAATACAGCCTTGCAGGATGGACACCTGTTTTTGTTGCCATCACTCCTCCCCTCCTTGGCTCCCTCGGAGAGCTGTTCCTTTCAGCCACCCCTCTGCTATCACCTCTCTGGGATGGGCAACCAGCATCCCCAGTGCAGACTTGTGGCTTTTTCAGGGGGAATAGCACCGCCCGCAGCTCTGAACCCTTTTCCTCCCCTCTCCCTTTCTCCCCTGGGCTGGGGGCAGCTGAGTGCACCCACCAGCCCTCCTTCCCTGCATCCCTGCTCCTCCCAGCACAGGGCTGGGACAGCAGTGACCTCAGCGCTGAAACGCCTGGCTCTGCCTGTGGGTGTTCACCAAATGTCTCTTTATTTACGATACTCCATGAAAACAGTTACTGTCACTACCGAAGAGGCTCAGCCACAGAAGCCCCCAGGTTCCCTGGAAAGAGGGAGGGAGTTGTCAGACCATATCCAGGCACAGCTGCTGGCGATGGGGATGGAGATGGTGACAGTTCGTGTCATCCCCAAACGGTGCCTGTCCCAGAGAGGGGCTGCTCCGGGGGGATGAGCAGCCCCTCTCCCCTCTCCTGGGGTTGTTCCAGGTGGAATTGCTGGGCTCAGTTGAATTTGCTGCGTTCTGCCTGCTGCCTTTTGGGAGCATCCTCCCCATCTTGCCCCACCTTGGTCCCTTCCAGCTCCCACCCTCTGCCCCCGCCATGGGCGTCCCCTTCCTGCTGTCTGACTGCACCGCTCAGGATTGTGATTATTAAAATCCGCTGAAAAATAAGATGAAGGTTTGCTCTCTCTCCTCCCCGTCCGGCTCAGCCTTCACCCTTCCTTTGAGGACACGGAGGAGTCACACTGCCGCTTCCTCTGGCCACTCAGGGGTGATCCGTGGGAGGGGACACCAGCAGAGAGGATGCAGATCCATAGGTTTGGGTGCAGGATGTGCTCTGACATCCCCAGCTCGCCCCATGGGAGAGCCCCAGGGCGGGCAGGAGAGCAGGCAGTGCCTGCATGGGTGGTCTGTCCTCTCCTCCCTCCACACTCAGGAATCCCTCGAGGCTCTCATGGCACGAGAGGCACCATTACACACTTCCCAAACTTGCTGCTTCTTGCCAGAGACATTACTCAATCCAGACAGAGCATGAGCGTCCAAATCCCTATCCCATGTGCAATGGGGTAAGGAATTACACCCAGCTCCTGCAGGGAGCCCTCACCCACCTGCTGCAGGTGAAAATCACCATCAGAGCTCTGTGTGTCAGCTAGAGAACATCAGGAAACACCCATTTCTGTGCCTAAAGGCACCTGTGGGGACTATCCTGGTGGGACATCACAGTGTGAGGGGCTGCAGGGGGAGTGGATTGCCTCCTGTGCCCTCCTGTCCCCCACACAGGGACCAGGAGAGGGCAAGCCCAGCAGCTCTGGTTCAGAGCACACACATCCCTGCAGTGCAGCAGGGAAGGGGCATCAGGGGCAGGATGAAACCCCAGCCTCCTCCTACAGACTCCACTTCTCCTGCAATTTGTCATAAGGAGCAAACGAGCAGCTCTGAGAGGAATCACAAGCTCTCCAAAGCTTTGTGTCGAAAGTATCTATGAGGTCACCCCGTTCCTGCTATTGCACAACCTTTCCCTCGGTGGCTTTTCAGTGGAAGACAGAATCTGCCATGAATCCATCTCCTGCTCCAGCAGGCTGGATATCCTTAAAATACATGAGGTAAAAGCAGAATCTTCAGAAGTGCCAGGGGTCTGTGAGTTGATGCCCAACCAGCACTGACCCGTGTACACTCTGATCCGTGGCAATGCTCCGTGGCTGTGCTGGTGTGTGGTGCTGCCCTGCACCCTCTGCACGGGCACACACAGCCATGCCCACTGTGTGGGGATGCAAAGACATGCTAAAAGCAGCAGCTGGGCTGTTATTTCATGGTTATTTCATGGTTAAGACCAGCAGCCAGCTTTTATAGGACTCAGAAACAGCTCCCTGTGCCTGCAGAATTTGTCTTGTCGCAAAGAGCGTCTCAGCTTTGCTTCTGTGTGGATGTTCTCCTTGTTACAGTGGTTTGCCCCCAGACAACAGGAACAACTGGAGACATCCAGGCTGATTTTAGGGTTACTTCCTAAGGAAATGAGCTCTGTAGCAGTGCACTCTGCCTGCCTTTGCCCTGGTAGCCTTTAAACCAGTTGGCTGATCCAGCCAAAACCCAGTGAAGACAGAGAAATTCCCCGTGGCTTTCCAAATTCCCTTTTAAAGGTGTGCAGTGGTGGCTGGAGCAGAGCTTGAGGGGGTGGCTTTGGGGGATAAAGGCACCTCCAGCAGCTGGGCTGAGTTTTACTTCTCACTTCAGCAGGTGCTGCTGTTGAAGAAGCTTTATGCTGTCATAGGCACTCAGCAGTGGTTGGATTCCTAGGTGTGTCCTGGGGCCTAATTCCAGCAGAAGCTGCCCTGCTCTGTGCTGTGCCCAGGTACTGGGGGCTGAGAGTGTGAGAATGGGCATGGGTGAGGTTGGGACTGGAAGGAGAAAGCAAGGGAAGGTGATTTAGAGAAGGGAGTGTGAGCTGAGTCTGGGGGACCAGCAGCCCAGAGAGAGGGTATTGGTAAAGAAAAGAAAGGAGTGCCTACAGCCCCTGCCTGTGCCCACTGCCCAGCTCCCAGTGCTGGCAGTGGGTGAGACTGGGGCTTGCAGAGCTGTCCCACACTTTACATGCTTGGTGTTGTTTTCTTTGGTGGTGCAAAGTGCCCTGGGTAAGGAAGGGGTGGGAAAGTGTGTGCAATGAGGTAACTAGAGATGAGGAGGACACCCAGGGCAAGCAGCTCAGTGTGTGCTCCATGCTGTGCCCAGGGTGGGGGAATGGCTGGAATCCCAGGCAAGGAACTGGGAGCTGGCACCAACCCTTTGCCTGACCAAGGCATGGGGACCTGTGGTGCCTGCTGAGGGGTGGTCAGTCACCCTGAGACTCTGTAGAAGCCAAGGAACAATGGCAAGGCCTCAGACACAAAAGTAACCACTGGGATGGGTGTATTGATTGTGAGGCAACAAAACCCAGGGGGTTCTGTTGGTTGGGATACCCCCTGGAGGCACCAGCTTGAGCTATTATGGTGTTGCTGCACCACAATTAAGTGATTTAAAGAAACCAGGTGTCTGTGCCTTAGGGTGCCCAGAGAAGCTGTGGCTGCCCCATCCCTGGAAGTGTCCAAGGCCAGGTTGGACAGGGCTTGGAGCAACCTGGGCTGGTGGGAGGTGTCCCTGCCCATGGCAGGGGGGTGAAATGGGATCATCTGTAAAATCCCTTCCAACCCAAACCATTCTGGGATTCTGTGACTCTTCTGTGGGAAACCTGGGATTGGGTTGGTGAGGAAACCTTGTCTGAGTGGATGAGTGTGGGGTGTGCAGGGAGTCAAGGGGGGCACCCACTGGGTCACTGGAGCTGCCCCCTCCAAAGGGACTTTGGTCCCAGCACTGACAGTCTGGGGTGGTGTGTGCAGTGTGTTAAGGAACACACAGCACCAGAGGATGAGGCTGAAATTTCTCTCTTCGTGTTGGTTTTCCTTCTTTAAAATGCATGACTTTGCCACCTGCCCAGTGCTATTCTGAAGCTGTGAGCTCTGTGTGCACTGTCCAACACCCAAAGCCAGATTCCAAACCTTTCAGGAGCTGCACTCCCAAGCAGGGCAGGGAGAGAGGCTGCACCAAAACATCTCTACAGTAACTGTTTGCTGGCAGCAGAGCATCTCCCTGCAGTCTGCTCCTGACCCGTGTCCATTGGTGGAAAAAAGGGATGGAAAAATTGGCCACTTAGCCAAAACCTAACTTGTTTCCTTTCTACCCCTACTATAGATTGAGACAAATGGGTACCTTTCTAAAGAAAATCCTAGAGCTGTCAGAGCAGGATGAATTCGACCACTGGACAAGGATGGAACAACCTTCTAGTGACCCCTTCAGCAGCCTGTGCACAGGTAAGGGGTGCCCTGTGCCAGGGTGTTGGCAGGATCCTGCTGGCTGCTGCCAGGGCAGGGGTAAAGCAGAGGAAGCTGGAGGGATGCCCACAGTGCACACCTCCAGTGGGGGCATTTCACTCATGCTGGTCTCCTGCAAAACTTTAAAACTTTATTTATAATCCTGAATATCCACTGAGCTGAAACTTAAAACTTGACGGCAGGAATACTAACGAAGATGCAGCTTGGTGTCTGTAGCTGCCTGCGTGGAGATGGTTTTGTGAGGGGAACTTTGGGCTCTGCTGTGCTAAATAAGGTTTAATGTTCTGTTTGACCTTGCTTAGTTCTGCCTGGCCAACCCTCGCTGTGTGTGTCCTCCAGGACCGGGGGAATCTCAGTGGAGTCAGGAGTTATCTCCTTAGGAAATGTGGGATTGCATGCCCTGAAAGAGTTGAAAATACTCAGATTTTGTTACGGGCAGCTCAGCAGAAAACAGTGAACCTCACTTAAGTTCTTGCAGCAGGTCACTCCCCCAGGTGTAACTTCATTACTCCCTGATCCCCAGTAATTGAGGTTGATTAGTGGCTAATTGCAGCTATTAGTTTAAGGCTTCGCTGCCTGTGCAGGGGTGAGTTGGGCTGGGGCTGGGCAGGGAGCTTGTGTTTGCAGTAGGTAATGCAAAAATCCCTTTGTGTGGCTTGGCATGGTGTGTGTAGCATGAATATTAAACTTTGCTTGTTAACCGGGCTCTGCAGAGCCATCAGAGCCTGCCTGGGGGTGTTCAGTGTGTAATCCCTACACTTGTGTGTAGGAAGTAAGTGATGATGGAATCCATGGTGTAATTAGGTGATGATGCAGTCTATAGTTTAATTCTTGCTGTTCTGCATTTCCCTGGAGGTTTTCCACCTTCTTGCTGTTATGTATTTGCATGTACCTGCTACCTCTCTACCTGTTTTGGGGATCTTTACTTCGGGGTGGGAACGTGCCCTGGCTCAGGCTCTGTGACTGCCTGGGGGGCTGTAGTGTGCAGATAGAGATGCTCTTCCACCCAAGGGGGTACCTGATGCTGCAGGTGACCCTTGTTGTGCCACAGCCTTGTAGTGGGACCTCTGATAGATCATTGTGTCTCTCCCATTCTCAGGACCTTCCTGTAACGTTTTCTGCCATCTCTGGCTAGTGAAGCCCATGGGAATGTGTGGCCTCCAAGGCGTGTGTGCATGGCAAGTGCAAAAGCAGGACCACGATCCTGGGCTATCCTCCTTGTTTTTCAAGCAGAATTTGCAGCACAAGGATGTTTCCACCTGGAGAGGTTATTTTGGTTTAAAAAGCTGGGTTCTTTTCTCTCTGCCTCCAGAGAAGTGAGTCTGTAGCTCTGTGTAGCTGTGTTCACTCATTAACTCCCAGATCGCTGGGGTATAATTTTTGTATGAGTCGCTCAAATAAACTTTGAAGATTCTACAAACAAAACAAGGATATGAAATAGCTAATGGTGCTGGGATGGCCCATGACTGTCATGCTGGCATAGGACTGGGAGCTGGCCTGAAGCTGTTCTATTGAAGACAGACAGAGTAGCAGTATTTTAATTTGCCAATAGCCTAAGGAGCTGCAATCAGCTCTTGGATTACCTGTTGGTGGCTTGCAGGCTTCAGGTGCTGTGCAGAGATCCCCTGCCAGCTGGCAAGGGCTGTCCCCTCCTGGGACACTGCCGTGGTCCTTTCATCCCTCTGTGCCCCTTTCAGTGATGCTGCAGCTCAGGGAGCCCTGGGGATGCTGCAGAGCTGAGGCCACCACATCTGACTGATTGTGGTGATCAGCCTGGGCTGTGAGACACTTGCCATCCTGAAGGGGATCAATTGTGTATCATCAGGACTTGTGTGTGACTCCACAACCCCTTGGGTCAGGCTTTCCTGAAGCCAAAGACACTGCTGAGGTTCAGTCCTGCTCCAGGCATCTCAAGGTGGGTGGGACTGGGTCCCTGTGGATTCCTTGCTTCCCCTGGATCCTCCAGCCCTGTCCATACACCAGCTGCAGATGTTTCTGTTGCCAGCCAGGTAGAAGGGTTGTGTCAGCCCTGCCTGCTGTGGGGAAGGATGCCCTGTGTCATTCTGGTTTTCACTTGTTGAGGTTGAGCTGCTTTGCAGCCCTGTCTCTTGGGCAGGGGTCACTGCTGTTCCACTTGCAGCTCTGATTTTGTAGCCTTGCTTTGTCCCAAGGGATGAGGTGTGTTTTTTGGGGAGCTGCTTTGTACTCTGCTCCACCACGTTTTGCTGGGATCAGTGGTCAGGAGTGTTGGAGGAGACAAATGGCATGTGCTCCATGCAGACAGACAGGCAGATGTATGTGTTCTATGCATTTGGAGCCCTGCCCAGGGGAACATGGGAAGCAGATGTTGGATTGGGAGCTGCTGGATCAGCTCTGGGCCCTCACTTCCTCCTGTGCCTCTGTGGTCTGGGTTGGCCAGAGCTGGAGTCAGTAACTCTGCAGGAGCTCAGGCGAGTTCAGTGCAGCCCTGGCTGGTTCTGCTGAAAGGAATGTCTGTTCATTTTGGAGTTTGTATAGCGGAAAAACAGATCCAGAAGTCAGGTTCAGTAGGAACTGAAGCATGGACAGGAAATTGAGATGCTCTGACTGCTTTTTCCTAGTCTCAAGGACGCTTGGATGTTGCTTTAAGGTACCCACGGGCCAGCTGGAGGTAGCTGAGTGTTGGGTGCTCCTCTGAGAGTCTGTCCTGCCCATCCAGATCCATCCCTGCTCATTCCTTAGACACCACTTGGGGCCAACACTGGTTATCTGGGTCCTACTTCATCTATCCCAGAGCAGGAGAAAAGCTGAGGGTTTAATTTTCAGACCCCTCTGACCTTCAGCCCAAAGAAAGACCCAAATGGGTGAGATCCTCAGCTGGGCTCCACAAACTTCCCTGACTTCCACCAGCCAAGGAGCAGGAATTCTCACTTCTCCTTTGTGTTGTCCTCTGTTGTGTCACTTCATGCTTGCTCACTAGACCCAGGACTGACAGTCAGGGATGTATCTGCACCATGAAAGAGGCTCTTAATTCAAGTCTCTACAGGACCAAGCAGCCTCTGGGCTGTGCTGGCAGTGCTGCCGTGGTGAGGAAGAGCTGCTTTGCCCCCAGGGCAGCAGTGCCAGCTCCTGCTGGTGCCCTGAGCATCCCAGGTGTGCTGTGCCAGCTCTGGTGTGAGCAGTGAGGTGCCAAACTGGGAGAGCAGCTGGTGTTCCTTGGGCTGTGGGGTCGGGGCTGCCTTCATTGCTGACCTCGGGACATGGAGGAGAAGCTGGGAAAGCTGCTCAAAGAAGTATTTCCTCCCCAGGATGTGAGATCTTGTGATTCCAAGTGCTCAGGGACCTTGGGTTGGTGCTGGTGTGGAGCACCAGTGGTCCCAGGCTGGCTCCAAACACTGCTGCCTGTGTCTGTCCCTGTGGGTGTGACATTCCTCCCAGCCCTGGCTCCTGGCTGCAGCTTGGATGTGCCAAAGGAACGCTTTGCTGCAGCACAGGGAGGTGTCTGTGTGAGCTGGATGGCTTTCTGCAGCGTGGAGTTTGCTCCTAACAACAAAACAAAACCCAAAAAACAAACACCCAAACCCCAAGAAACAATTAAGGAATTTTATTCTGTCTCATCCATAGGCCCTGCTTACCAATTTACCACGGGGTTTGTTAATTCCTGGTTGGAGAGAGGAGACAAAGGTTGCTACACGATCAGTTTTGTCGAGAAGGAAAACTTCAGTGGAGTGATTTTTTTTTTTGCTTTTGGAGTGAGGAATAGCACTATTGGGAAATAAATCCTGAAGAGGATGTTTTGAGGGACTTGTGCCTTTCCTGCTCTGAGCCATATGCTCAGCTGGAGCAGCTTCAGCCCTGGCTGACTTTCGGGGCAGATTAGGAAAACTAATTGGATCCAAATGCCCTGATTTGGCTCCTCTGAATAAGGAGTATCCGAGATCCAGTGGGTGATTTAAGGTGTTAAATGTCTCCTGTGTAGGGTTGAGTCCCACCGGTGATGGGCTGGATGTGGCTGATGGTTTGGAAGGAACTTGCCTCTGGAAATTCAGCATCTCAGAGGGGCTTAACATTTCACTGAGGTAACTCCAGCCAAGGGTGTGTCACAGTTGGCAACAAAACCCTCTGGATGCTTTTGGACATAGTGGTCTGTACTTTCATTTGAGGGTGTCTCTCTTTTTTAGTTTTTTGATTCAACCAGCTTTATGAAGTGTTAATCTGCGACATCCCTTTCCTCCCAGCTCAGGGAAAGGGCAGGTTTGTGGGGGGCACTTGTTCTACAGGTTTTGGCTTTTACCTTCTGTCTTTGCACCCCTGGGAAGATTGTGTTCTGATTTTCACTTTCATGTTCTGGGCAGTGGAGAGAAGGGCAGGAGCAGGCAGAGAGTGGTTGGAAGGCTGAACTTTGGAGGGCTGAGCTGTTCTCCAGGGACAGCTAAGCAGAAATTCAAAGTAATTTTCTTGAGCACAGCTGAGGAAGAAGAATGCTCTAAGTGATTCATTCAGTGGTGGACACTCGTATTTCTTATGGAACTTGTGTTACTGGTGGCCAGACTTCTTTGGCCTTGGTTTCTCTTGGAAATGATATCAAAAGCTTCCTTGCAGGAATGTGTGAGAGATGCAGGGAACTTGCACACAAATCCCTTGGGGTTACTGGTAGAAAAGCAGTGCACATTTCGAACCGTGGGTGGCTGCTCTGAAGGTTCCAATGTGAGATCACACATGTCCTGCTGGGACCTCTGCTGAGCAGCTGCCTGGTGGCCCTTGTCACCCCACGTGGGTCCAGAGCCGTGTCCTGCTGATGGAGCAGCCTGTACACAGCAACTCACGTAGGAAAGGATTAACAGTTCCTCTAGAAACCACCCCAAAGCCCTTCAGATAATTTTGGACGTGCTCCTTGCATTTATTTGGCACTGCTGGCCAGCTCTAGTAGTGCATCCTTCAAGCCTGTGTGTGTGTCTGGGGAGTGTGAGCATGCTTAGCTCTCTCCTTGACCTCCTGCTCACCCAGATGAGCCTCCAGACTTAAGTCTGACCTCCAGACTTAAATCTTTTTTTTCCTTATCCAAGTGTTCCCACAGCTTTCAGAAAGTTGCTGCCATCTAAAGGGCGCAAAAAGGATCATCTGAAGCTACAGAACTGTGGAGGTGTGCTCTGAGTCAGGGTGTCCTGGGCCACATTCCTGCATTAATCCTGGCGAAAGGAGCCTGGGATTGTGCAGTTCAAAGGTGGCAGTGCTATCATAAAATCACAGCATGGGTTGGATTGGAAGGGGCATTAAAGATTATTCAGTTTTAACCTCCTGCCATGGGCAGGGCACCTTCCACTAGCCCAGGTTGCTTCAAGCCCCGTCCAACCTGGCCTTGGGCACTTGCAGGGATGGGGCAGCCACAGCTTCTCTGGGCACCCTGTGCCAGGGCCTGCCCACCTACAGTGCAAACCACTTCTTCCTTATATCTCATCTAAATTGACCCTCTTTTAGCTTTAAGAAAGGTTTTAAGTGTGCTTTGGGTTTGTTCATGGGCATCAGAGGGTGCTCAGAGCTGGGCTCCAGGTGAGTCTTGGTCAAAGCCAGAACTGGTCTCTGTAGGAGAGCTGGGCATCCACTGGTGACAGGAATGTCTGCTGTGGGAATTCATCAGGTTTCTGTAGCTCTGTGTGCAGTTCCCCAGCCAAAGGCAAGAAGCATGGGCACCCTGTGTCCTGAGAAAGCATTTATTTTGGCCTTTTGTGGCTTGTTTGCAGGACTCTGGGAGAGCTGCTTTCCCTTCTGATGAGCTGTGGTCTGAAAATGGGGAGAATTTCCTGTGCTGAGTGAAACTGGGAGTTGACAGTGTTGCTGCAGATGGCAGAGACAGAAAGGGTCACACGAGTGGTGACATGAGTGCTCTCACTATTTCCTTGTTGACAAAGCTGTTCACAGCTTTATTTTCTAAAACTGACTTCCCAGCTCTGGATTGTAGGGGGAAGGTTTGGTTGGGGAAGGGCTGCTCAAGCACAAACCCCAGTTCACTTGGGAGGGTCCTTCTGCTGTGCTCCTGTGACATTCCTGATGGAATACAGGCCTGTATTTTCCTTTCTAAGATAAATTGCTCTGTGGTGTGCAGCATCCATCAGGGACCTGCTAACAAGTAGGAAAATGAAGTCATCAAGAAGCTGCTTCAAGAGGCCTCAATCACTCAGGTCATTCCAGGCGGCTCCCAAAAACACACAAACCCCACCATAACTCAGCAACCACAACTACTTGAGGGAATTTCTTTCCTGGACTTGTAAAACCTTTATTTCATGTGCAGTTACTGCTGCTCCAGCAGAAGCACTGGAGACCTTGACGTGGGGGATAGGGGGGAAACAAATCACAAGTGAGGATCTGCTGTAGCTAAACCACTTCAGAAAGTCATTTGAATAAATAAATATGACAATCCACGTGGATAAACTAAGGAACCCGAGTGCAGGAGTGATCTTGCTGCTCGTACACTCCGGCCCCTTCCTGGGTTATATTTGGTGGTGGGTTTCCTTTTATGCCTTTGTTCTCTCATTTGTTGTCCAGGAGGGAGGGATTGGGGAGCCCCATCTTGGGTCATCCTGGGTTTCACGAGGGCAGGTGGGGGATGTTCCCTTCCCATGGGAGATCAGTTGTACACCCTGATATTTCGGCTGGCGAGGCCGATTTGGCCGGACACGGAACATTCCTGGTGGTGTTTGTAGGAGTGTCCCAGCCCTGCAGCATCTTCCTGCTAAAAACAGCTGCTGTCCCAGCCCTGGCTCACGTTGCACACTCTGTCCAGAACAGCCCGTGTCAGACAGGCTCACACCCTGCTCCTCCAGCCCGGTGGCATCTCCAGGGAATGCAGGGCGGGTCCTGGACGTGTGCTGGGCTCTCAGAACATGCACGTTTATGGTAGCTGGGGGGTGAGATGACCTTGTCCATCTGCTCCTGCTCCGTGAGGAGGATGCCCAAGGCAGTGGTGGAGCCGCCATCCCTTGGGATTTAAAAGCTGTGTGTAAGAGTGGCACTTTGGGACAGTCCTGAGGTCCCTGCTGGGAGGAACAGGTTGGAGGAGAGGATTTCCAGAGGCACCTCCATCCTCAGCAGTTCTGTGAACCCCTGCACGTAAAGCAGTGAGCTTTATGATGGCTTAGTGGTGCTGGGAGAGTGGTTGGACTCTTTGATCTCAGTAGGCTTCTCCAACCTAAATGAACCCATGATTTCAGAGGGCCAGGTTGCTCAGGCAGAGCTGGGGTTTGAAACCCTGGGTCCAGCAAAGCCAAAAGCAGAGCTTTGAGGTGACTGGAGCAGGGATTTTTTTTTTGTGCTCACAATGATGCTCCTGGCTTGGAGCTGTGGAGATATTTGGGCAATGAGATGTGCTGTGGGTCTCCAGCTGGAGGGCAGCACTGCTCAGAGGGAGGCAGTCTGGGGCTGGGAGAAACCTGAGCCAGGGGCAGAGGCACATCGGGCCAGCAGTGCCCTGTGGCAGGAATGCCATGCTTGGGGCATGGTGTCACTTCTCAGCATGGCAGGGCAGCCCAGTTGTTAATCAGGGGAGCTGTCTGGGAATGCTTTCCTGTGCTAAGGAGGATTTAATGACAAAATGAAAACAAACAGTGCAAATTTTCCACTTGGAGAGAGCGTTTTCACTGAAAGGCAAAATCTTCTGTTCTCTTGTCTGCTCAGGTTTTTGATGCAAAGTGGATTTTTTCCAGTTGGAGTTTTTCGTCTTGTCAAAAAGTCAACAGCTCTGAAAAGCAGATTGATTCCAGTGAAATAGTTTCAGGCTGAAGCTTTTTCCTCCCAAGCTGCTTTCAGGCAGCTCAGCTCATTACTGCTGTTGAGGTTGGATGTCTCCTGATCTAAATGCCTTCACACAAAAATCTTTTTTCCACGATTAGAGACTGGGATTTGAGTTAAAGCAGAAGAGTCTCCATTCTCAGTTATTAAAAATCTGCCCAGCTAGTCCTGAGGTACCTGCTGCTGGCCCTGCTGGGAGGAGGAAGGTTGGAGGAGAGGATTTCCAGAGGCACTTCCAGCCTCAGCAGGTCCGTGAACCACTGCACATAAAGCAATGAGCTCTATGATTAGGGACTGGCCTGTGGAAGGAAGCTCTTGGAAACCACAGAGGCTTGACCTCTTGCTCGGTGAAATTCCTTCTGGCTGCTGCTGGAAACAGTGGTTTGCAAGCACAGGTCCTTCATGGTACTTCCAAAACAGTCTGGGAAAAGTGGAGTGTCATGCTGGAGGGTTGGGATGTGCTCCCTCAGTGCAAGCCTTTGTCCAAATTCCTTCCAGGATGGGTAGGAAGGGAAGAGAGGAGACAGCCTGGCTGAAAGCTTTGCCTCTTGCTCCGAGTCACAGAGGTGTGGACAAGCTGTCTCAGTCTTCCAGGAAATCCATGGCAGGGTAGCTGCATCCCTTAGTTGCCACCTGCTGGAAACTGCCCAGGTACATGAGATTCCTTCCTCTCTGAGATGAATTTACATCCCAGTGCCTTGCCCAGAAGGCTGGTCACTTGCTGCAGCTCAGCCTCTGGAGGGGTACCAGGCTGTGGTGGGACCACAGACCCCTTCAGTGCCACGTCCTGACTGTGACAACAGCAGCCACCACTGATGGGGGTGGGGAGTGACTGGTGTGGGTAGAAGTGCTCCCTTGAGGGAAAGGTTGGCCCCTCTGGGAATGAGCAGGTACCACCCTGGCCCTCAGGTCAGGCTGCTGGGTGAGAAGGGGCATGTTTTCTGTGTGACCTTTTGATGTGATCTCTGCTCAGCTTGCAAGTGAGAAGCCCTTCCCAGTCAGAAATGGGGGGGTACATTCAGATGGATATTGGAGAGCAGCTGTTCACAAGCTGTGAGTGGGGACTTGCCAGAGCAGTGTTTGAGCTGCTGATGAACCACTCAGTGGGAACGATCTGGGTTCTCCTCAGCAAGCTCTGAGGGCTCCAGCCAGCACAGGGAGCTCCACTGGGGTTATCAAGCTGAATTTGGAGTCTGGGTCTGAGCCACGCTGGGAGTCTTCATCATCCTTTCTGGATTGTTGCATGTGTTCTGTCTCTTGTGTTTTCTGAGTCATGTTATACTATAAAGAAGAAATATGTGGCTTCCCTGACTAATATATTTCCTCTCTGTGAAACTCTGTGGGGATTAGAAACACCAAAATAGGGAGGGAGGAAAAGCGGGAACCCAGAGTTTCCTTCTGGTTCCTGTGTGGTGCAGGAACAGTCAGAAGGCCAGCAATCCTCAAATTAATGCTGTGTTTTACATACCAAACACCTGACAGGTGGGTGGACCCCTTGGCAGTGCTGGGCTCCACAGATGTGGGTACATGTGATCCCAGCCAGGAGCTTTGTCACAGGAAAAGTCTGAATTCAACTGGGCAGATGGAGCCAACTGTGGTTGTGGCATTGGACAACTGAGGGAGCATCAGTGGCAATGACTCTGCAGCAGTTCATGTTGGCTGCCAGCAGGAACTTGCCTACGAAGCTCAGTTTGCTGCAGAGGCTAATAGCCCAGTAATTAAGGTAAAACAAATATTAGCTTGAGGCTGTGCCTGTAACTTCAATCAGATAGCTCTGCTTTTGATGTGAGGCTTGATTGGAAAATGTTATGCTTAATTTGTGTTGCATGAGCCTGGTGGCAGCTGGTTTTGTGGGCTGAGTGTGAGCCAGATCTGCTGCTGTCAGAAAGCTCTGGCTCTGCTAACATGGGGCTGATTTATGGGGGGTGAGGATCTGGGCCCAGTTTCCTTGTTGTGTTGCTGTAACCTGTATTGTTCAGGCATTTGCTGGGGTGTTTGAGGACAACCCAGCAGTAAGGAGGCTGTGAGGAAGGAGAAAACACACTTTGGCTTCCTGCTGGTCAGTGGTTTTAATTTTTATTGGGTTATAGATAGACCTGACTAAATGAGCCATATTTGTGCCTGGATTGGAGTTTTTGTTGTGCCTCAGCATCTCTCTGTGCATGAATTTGTATTAAACATGGGAGAAAGTTCTTGCCTTGGTATCCAAAATGTCCTGGGTTTTTCCCCGGGGCAGGGATGCTCTGGGTGGGAAGCTCCCAGCGAAGGAGGCAGGACCTCTGGGAGAGGCAGTGTGTGTCCCAGGCTTGTTGCTCTCCACCCCAGCAATTTCATCACTCCTATTTGCTGCCTGAGAAACCCAGGCTGATGTCAGCTCTAGTTCTGCCCCAGACTCGTCCTGTGCAGCCTGTTCTCTTCCTGACAGCCCTGCCAGGGCCAGGCTGTGCAGGGTCACAGGCAAGCTGGAGTTCTGCAAACATCCCTCTGGACTCTGCTCTGAGCTGTTCCTCTGGGGTGGGGGCACCTCCCAGTCTTCAACCCCATCCCAGCTTTATGCTCAGCCAGGATTTGGAGAATTATCCCTGAGGTTGTCCCATCCCCGTGGCACATCCTGAACTTCAGCTCTGCTACCTGTGGTGTAGCTTTGGAGGCAGCGAGTGGCTTCATGCCCTGTGGGTTTGGTGCATGGCCCATCCGTGTGCTGTTGGTTGATGGGACTAAATGGCCCTATTGCAGAGTATTCTGGCCCTGGTGACTGAGATTCCAGCCTGGGAAGTGCTGATCTCTACCTGGATTTTGGGTTTGGGCTTGCTTTGTGTCCAGTTCTCCCTGGGGCTTCATACCCACGGAGAGAGGGCAAGAGGTATGTTGTGAGGGGAAGCCCTGGCTGAGAACATCCCCTTTCCCTCGTGTCTGAGTCCTTAACCTGAGTGCAGTGCCCTCACAGCACTTTCCTTCTGTGGGAATAACATGAACTTTTGACTCTGACTAATCCCCAGAGCTGCTGTCCTTCCCTGCCATGCTGCCACCCTGCTTTTGCTCCCTTTAGGTCTGTGATTGCAGCAGATCCCAAATCCAGTCCCTCCGGTCTGCAGGGTGTGTTTCAACTATCAGCACTGGCATTTTCACTGCTTGTACAAGTGCTGGAGGTGTTGGAGCTGTGTCAGTGCCTGGGAGGAGGACACTGCAGGTGACTGCATGTTACAGCATCCCTGAAACCAGCTCCATGTGCTTGTGATGTCTGTGTAAGAGGAGCCTGGGAATGTGGCTGGGACAGCAGGAATCTCTGTGTTTGCTGCCTGAATATTGATCTTCTGCTTTATGGAAGCAATTCCTCCCTGGGAGGGTGGGCAGGCCCTGGCACAGGTTGCCCAGAGAAGCTGTGGCTGCCCCATCCCTGGAAGTGCCCAAGGCCAGGTTGGACAGGGCTTGGAGCAACCTGGGCTGGTGGAAGGTGTCCCTGCCCATGGCAGAAGGTGCAATGAGAAGATCTTTAATGTCCTTTCCAACCCAAACCAGTTGGAAAGGACATTAAAGATCTTGGGAAAGGCTGGAAGGAGTCTGCACTCCCAGAGCCTCTGGGGTCTTGTACACAAGCTGTGCATGGGGCAGACACCCTTGGTGGGACAGGACCCTCACCATGGAGTCCCAGAATGGTTTGGGTTGGAAAGGACATTAAAGATCTTCTCATTGCACCTTCTGCCATGGGCAGGGACACCTTCCACCAGCCCAGGTTGCTCCAAGCCCTGTCCAACCTGGCCTTGGGCACTTCCAGGGATGGGGCAGCCACAGCTTCTCTGGGAAACCTGTGCCAGGGCCTGCCCACCCTCACAGACAAGAATTCCCTCCTGATATCCCTTTTAACCCTGCCCTCTGGTAGTGGGAAGCCATTCCCCCCTTGTCCTGTCCCTCCATCCCTTGTCCAAAGTCCCTCTCCTGCTCTCTTGGAGCCTCTTTAGCCCCGTGCTTTGTCCAGCTTGCAGGAAATCCGTGTGTGGGGTATTACAGGGGTGCTGAATGGATGCTGGGAGTGTTTGACCCCTTTCCTAGTGTGCAGCTTATCCCAAACGAGTCACTGAAGGCAAATAAAACAGGAAAAGAGAGTTATTCTCTCCTTATTTGGGGCTGCAAAGAGTTAATTGCTGCCTGAGCTCACAGCCCAGTGTTATGGAAATTGAGCAATCTGGGATTTATTAGGGAAACTCAAACTGGGAGTTAAGAATGTTCCAACCAGTAGAAAGCTCTCTCGGAGCTTTGAAACAAGTTTCCTTCGAGCAAAGCCCTGCTCTGCAGTGGCAATGCCAGGATTTCTTGCAGGGGCCTCCGGGAAGCAAAGGAGGAACAGGCGCCTCTGCTGGAGCTGTCCCACCAGCCCAGCACGGAACTGGAGTTCTGTTGTGTCTCCCTTCCCGGGCAGACAAAGTGCCCATTGTCCACCCCAGCACTGCTTCCTACTCCTCACCCTCATCTTGATCTTGTTTCTGATGGGCAACAAGGAGGTGAAGTTCTCTCTGAGTATGCCCCGTGCTCCAGAGGGATCTGCAGATGTCCAGGGGGATAAAACCAGCTGGGGGACGTGGCCCCTGGCCAGATGTTGGGGAGCAGCAAGGGCTTCTCTTGCTTCTCAGGGGAGGTGGCTGTTCTTTACCTCTGGGATCCTTTTCAGAGGTCCCCAGGAGCTAAAAGTGAATGGATATCTGTGAGGTGGGAGAAGCTCCAGGAGCTGGACAAGAGGACACTGAGGGGAGATCTCACAGCTCTGTATGACCCCCTCAGGAGGGACAGCACTGATCTCTGCTCTCTGTGACCAGGGACAGCTCCCAGGGAATGGCTGGAGTTGTGTCAGGGCAGGCTTAGGTTGGATCTCAGCAAAAGGTCCTTCCCCCAGAGGGTGGTGGGCACTGCCCAGGCTCCCCCGGACAGTGGGCACAGCCCCAAGGCTGCCAGAGCTGCAGGAGGGTTTGGATGATGCTCTGGGGCACAGGGGGTGACTCTTGGGGATGGGCCTGTGCAGGGATAAAGGCTGGACTGGATGATCCCTGTGGGTCCCTTCTGGTTTGGCTATTCTATGGTTTTAAGTAAAGCACGTGCTGTGCAGTGGGTGGGTGGGAGCAGGAGGGGCTGGGAGAGCCTGTCCCCAGTTCCTCGGGGAAATGGGAGCTGATGCTCAGCCCCAGAGTGACTGGGACTGGTTATTCTCCAAAATGCCTCTATCAGATGTGGCTGTGCACTCTGTATTTTTAATTTTCTCCCTTGGAGTCTCACAGCTAACTGAGAAAATGTTATCCTGGCAGCTCCTGTGCCACTCCCCTGACAGGAGGTGCTGGTGCTCCCTCCAGCCAGCACGTGCCAGGCTGGTCCGTGGGCACAATGCCGTGCTGTTCCCTCCCAGTGCTCAGTGGGATGACACGCTTCTTCTGGCACTGGGGAGGTCAAGCTGCAGGAGAATGGGGGTTTTATGTCCTCTGTCCCCAGCCTTTGTACTGGAGCTGTCCCGAAATGACCTTATTGCCCTTGGCTGTGTGCTGGGCATGGGCAGGAAGGGGAAAATGTGCCGGATCTCCAAATGAACTTGGAAGACTCTGTTTCTGCCCTTGCTGCTCAGTGAGGAAGGGGGGGAAATGTCTGTGAACAGCAGGAGTTGCATCGTGCCCTGGTGTTAAATGGGGCTTTCATCCTATGGACTGCTATAGGAAGGAATTCCTCCCTGTGAGGGTGGGCAGGCCCTGGCACAGGGTGCCCAGAGAAGCTGTGGCTGCCCCAGCCCTGGAAGTGTCCAAGGCCAGGCTGGACAGGGCTTGGAGCAATCTGGGCTACTGGAAGGTGCCCCTGGGCTGGAACAGGAGGATCTTTAAGATCCTTTTCAACTCAAACCAGTCTGTGATTCTGTGAAATGGTGGCTGCTGTGTCAGGGTTGGGGTTATCCAGCATTTCACATGGAGTTGTTGCAGTCTTGTGTTGATGGATCTCAGCTCTCATCTCTGTTCCAGCAGCACCCACAGCAGAGCATTCCAGGGATGTCATACATGGGCAGAAAGTGTCTCAGGGTGTGAGGAGCTTCAGGATGAGCAGTGTGGTGGAGGGTGGCACATTCTTAGTCTTTGAGGTGGCAGGTGTTCACAGAAGGTCAGGGAGCAGGTACATCCATGTGCCTTTATGGATTTGGAGAAATCCCTGTGCTTTTGCCAAGGTGGGCTGGAGTAAGAGCTCTGCTGTGTTCCCTAGGTGTCCTTTCCACAGCTGGGTGTGTTTGGCTGGTTGTTTCTGGGCTGGTCCAAGCCCTCTGTGGGCACTCTGGGGCAGAAAACTTTTGGGGACAAAACTGTCATGTAACACTTTCTTGAATCAAACAGAGAGGAATCCTCAGCCCTGTTGGAAACAGCCCTGATGGAGCAGCAGGCAAACTGGTCCTTGCTGGGACAGGAGCATGTGGATGGATGGGGAGCTGGGCAGGCCTGGAAGGTGGTGTGGGATTGATGCTTCTCACTGGGGGTGTCTGGAGACTTGTGTGGTCTGATGAGCCCAAGGCAACCTCTCCTGCCTCCCAGGATATGGCCTGAAAACTGCTGTGTCAGCTGGACTGAGCTGCCAGGCTGGAGATGCTCAGCAGGTTGGATGTGGAGCTGTGAATCCCTCTCCAAAAGGGGATGGATTCAGCAATGGCACCCTCCAGTATCTCCAGGTGTGGGCACAGCTGTGAGTCCCGATCCTGAGGGGGCACTCCAGGCTCTGCCCCTCCATCAAGCAGAGAGGGGATTCTGGGGGTGTAAAGGGTTTTTTGGGGGGCTGTGGCAACAGCGGGGCAGCAGGTGGATGTGGAGCCACACATGAACGTCTTGTCCTTTGTGTCCTCCTTCATCTGCATTGGACTGCAGGCCACTGCTTCTCCCAGGGGGAAAAAAATGCCCAGAAATTCCACAGACCCTTCAATGTCGTTTCTATTTTACAGTGAGACAAAAAGGGTGCCTTTGTGTGAGGGCTGAAAGGAACTGCCCAGTCCCACAGTCTCCCCGAAAGCTTAATGTCAACTATTTGCCTCCTTGTATTTTCACATAAACAAGCACTTTTTGCTGAATTTTTGTGCTCTGGCTGCTCTCCCAGCTTGGTGTTCCCCCTGCTCCATGGGGCCCATGGGATGGACAAGCTGTCCCTGTCACCCACCTCCTGACCAGGGTGGTGCATGTGCAGAGATGCTGGTATAGCTGGGGGAAGACAGGTCAGAGATCAGCAGGAAAGGTGACTAAAGCCAGGCTTGGAGAGAAATTAGCACCTTGAGCTGCTTTTAATTCAAAGCAGTGCTGTTTGTCTGATAGCAGGGGCAAGCTCTTGCTCACAGATGTGGTGTGTCACCCCTGTTTACACCAGCCTGGCCCCGTATCTTGCTGGGGTATCACCCATCCTGCTCTGTAGTCAGATGTTCCCCTGGTTTAAGGGACTGTCAAATTAACAGCAGCAGCTGAGAAATCACCCCTCCTGTTTTGGTTGCTGTTTGCATGTGCACACTGGAGCGTTTCGGGTGTAGCACCAAAGATTTCTATCCTGGAGTCCACCTTCTCTTTATATTTATTTCATTTTTTACCATGTTCTCTTCCCCTTTGTAACAAGAAAAAATAGAAGTGAAAAAAGGACTGATATTGTGGGGCTAAAATGTGCCAGCAGCATTCCTGTGGTTATTGTTTGCTGGGCTGTGTCGTGTTCCCTGCTGTGCAACCTGATCTCTCACCAGCTGTTTGTCAAACGTGTCCCAGGAAATCCAAGGGATGCAGTGCCCCCAAAGGCTGCTGGAGGGAGATCCCTCATGGTTATTTCTCATGTTCCTTGGGCTGTTTTCAAAACTTGGGGGTGGAAGGTGGATCCTGGGGTGCTTAGGGCAGGGAGGTAGTGGTGGGGGATCCATCCATTTGGAAGTATTTGGCCTGGGACAGGATCTTGGCTAATTGGCCATCATAGTTTACCCCATGGTTCAATTTCCAGCAGATCCAAAGCCCCTTGAAGGTAATGGATAAGCACTTGTCAACTCCACCTGATGTTGGATCAAGTCCACCCTGGAATACACAGAAATAAACCACTTGACAAGCTATTTGTCTCTCCTGCTGGCTTTTCACTGTGGCCCCAGCACCTAGACAAGGTTTTTCACCTTCCCTGGAATCTGTCACGGGATCCTGACTTCCCAAACGTGTTTTGCTGCCTCTTCTGTTGATCTGCTCCTCCTCCTGCCCTTTCAGAGCCTGTGATCATCTCTTTCCATCTTTATCACAGCCTCCAATTCACATGTATGGGGAGGAGTTTGGGTTGGAAGCAGCTCATGGAGAACTTCAAACAGTAAAATCAGATGAATGAATAAAGGGGATTTTTGTTGCTCTTATCCTTTCATCAGCTTTATTTCATTCCCAGCAGTTGATTTTGCAATTGCTGTTCTCTCTGGCTTCTTGCTGAGCATCAAATTAAAATCCCACTGAAGCTGAGAACAAACTGCTGTTGAGCTGTATAGGACAAGGAAGGTCTGAAGTTTAGCCCTGGCAGAGTAGCACTCAGTTCTCTTCACTTTGCTTAAGCTGAGAGGTTGAAAAGCCCTTGGACAGGAGCCCTGGAGGGAGGAAATTCCTTTCCTGAGGATTCTGCAGAACTGCAGGCTAAGCTAACGTTGTAAAACAGTGTTAAGATGTGTCCAATAGTGTCTGTCAGGCTTTTTGGCTCCCCCAGAATGTGGGGAAGAGGAGGCACTAGGAGTTTTCTGTGCTGTACTTTAGTTGGTTGTAGGAAAAACTGATGCTTCAGTTGAAATGAAAAAAATCCTATGTCAGTGGAAGATCACAGAATCATTAGGGTTGGAAAAAACCCTCTAAGATAATCCAGTCCAACCCTGAACCCAGCACCACCCTGTTCATCACTGAAACCATGTCCCCAGGTGACAGGATCCCCCTCTCAGGACAGTTTCCCCTCAGCTGGGTGTCCTGGGCAGTGACTGCTGCAGGAATGTGTGTCCACAATCTGCTGGGGAGGGATGTGCTCCTTGGTTCCCATGTCCAGGGTGGACCACATGTGGAATCTTCTCCCCCCCAGCCTGTGGAGATGTCAGTCCTTGCAGGCCTGTGCACCCCAGCCAAGAATATGGGAGCCACATGTCCAAAGGCAAATGAATGGGAACCAGAGGCTGGGGGCCCAGGGGCCGGCTTAGAAACAAGAGAAAGAACAGAGAGGAGGGGGCAAAAAAGAGTCCTAATTATTGTTGTATAAAAACAGAAAATAAAAGCTTATTATTTCAGAGTTCCCTCTGCAACATGTAATTTCATTTCCCTCCATTTGCTTTTACTGCTTGCTCTGGGCGCTGTCAGAACAACCTGATTTATAAGCGACAGCTTTGGCTGTTTTTCAGGCGAGTCTCTCTAAATATAAGAGTGTGAAAACTGTCCCATTGCCAGCAACTCTCCTAGAATTCAAACTCCATGAGCTGTAGCATGAAGCAAAGTGCTGTGTGCTTTATGCCTTCAATGTCCCTCATAAAAAGCCAACCTTCCCTTCTTACTCTGCAGAGAGTTTTTCCTTTTATTACATGGAATATGTCAACCTGTAGTGGGAGAAAATAAAACCAAAATAAGCAGTGGCTCTTCCCTCACTATTGCCCTGCTGCTTCCTCCCTTGTGTGCTGTCGGTGGAGAGTTGTAGATCATGAGGGAGATGTTTAGTGATCAAAGCTTTTAGCAACAGAGCCTTGTCCTGAGTTTTTTTTCATCATGAAGAGGTGAAGGAAATGAGCAAAATGAAGCCCAATGCAATGACAGGGCTACAACACAGCCTGCTGATTGTAAGGGAATTGATGATTGCATCTGCAAATCGGGACAGCCTGAACAGAACTCAGTGTGTGCTTTATGATCTGGTTAATAAAGAGAAGCTGTGTTCTCTGTGTGACAATAGTTCTGTGTGTTTGTCTGTCCAGTTTGGAAGTGCCTGCCTTTGGTGGTGCTCTTTTGGATGTAGTTAGGGAAATTTGGACCTCTGGCTGTCAATGTCTTGAAGGTCAGAAGCCCTTTATTTGGATTTAAAGTTGTTCTATGTGTCTCATAGGAATTGTAATTCTGTGATTAACTGTAAAATTCTGGTATTGCCCATTTTTAGTGCCACAAAAGGATCATTGTTTGGGTGAGGGGTCTTTCAGACTCTGCTCTCCAAAGTGGGCTCCTCTGGTGTCCAAACAACCTGAGCCTGATTTATAGACTGGCTGGGCAGAGCTTGGGTTGGGTTTGTGCTGTCAAAGCAGCAGGAGGAGGCTCAGGTGGGTCCCTGGCTCTGGTCTGGCTGCTGCTGATCCTGCAGAGCTGGCTGGGGGTGGCAGCTTATGGGGTACAAAGGAGGCTTTTGGGTTTGATTTTTGGACCCAATCATAGAATCCCAGAATGGTTTGGGTTGGAAGAGACCTTAAAGACCATCTGGTTCCAATGTTCTGCCATGGGGGTCCACTACACCAGGTTGCTCCTGGCCTCAATAAAAGAGCTCAAAAGTGACTTGAATGTATTTATAAATGCTGGGGTGCATCTCAGAAATGTTGCTTCTCTGTGATGGTGAAGGTGGAAAGGGTCTGAGGCAACATCCTCTTCACTGTCCTGTGTTCTGGTGCTGGCTCTGTGTAGGAGCTGCCCTAGACCTGTAGGATCATGGCTGCAGCTATTTTTTTATATCCTTCAGTGTCCTCCAGGCCCTCTGGGGCAACTTGTGATCCCCTATAAAAGCTGCAGCCGTGGTTCTAGGTGTGTGGCAGGTGGATAACCAGGAGCTGGGTCTTTGTGTTGTGAGAAGAACAGAAATAGATCTCTGGATATTAAACTTTACCAGAGCTTTGGAGTTTAAGAGGATTTCCAAAGATCAGGACTGCAGTGCCCCTGTGAAGTGGCCTGGCTGACTCTCCAGGGCAGGTTTGGACATCAAGGGGTTTGTGAAGGTCTGCAGATAATAAATTTTGAGGAAGGGTGGCCAGGTGTAAAATCAGCATCCTTTTAAGACACATGGTACATTCACATCTTGGATGCAGGACTGTCCTCAAATAAACTCCCCTTGATGTTGTGATAAAGGTCTGGTCAGGTACAAAGTCAGGAAGCTGCAGCCTGATCTGACACTGCACTGACCTTGGAAGCCCAAACAGCTCAACCTGAGCTGTGATAGAAGGTGCCAAGTCTTTATGTGCCTTGAATGTGTGACTTGGGTCCCATTCCAAAGGCAGCTGCTCAGCTCTGCCCCACTGGCAAGACTCACATCCCAGATGGTCCCTGGCTGCTGCTGCCTGCAGGGTTGGGGGTTGCCCCTTGCTTGGGAGGGTCAGTCCCTTGAATTATTCAGTTCAGGTACCATTCCATTGATAACAGTGAAAAAATAAATCCCATTTGATCGCTGGTGCTTTCGTGGATGGGGTTTTCAAAAACATTCCCACTGAAGACAATAGGGAAGTTTTGGGTTGGATGAGTTTTATTTCAGGAGGAAAAAGTTAAGCTAACCCAGGGTTAGCTGTGTTTGTCTTGCAGTCCCATTCTAGACACTACATCCTTCGAGGCCCTCTTTGGAAAGCTTCCAGGGGGGAGAATTTTTGGTATTATATTCTGGAACTGGCACTTTCAGCAAAGGCACAGGAAGTTCAACATTGTAAAGCTGAATTCTTCAGGACTGTCTGTATGCTGTGAGGATCTCGGCTTCTCCCAGCTGTAAGGCAATACTGAGCTGGCTTTGTAGCTGCACCTGCTCAGGTGAGGTGCCCTGATGCCCCTGGTGCTTTTGATTTTAGCCATTATCTTATCTTGCTTCTTCAGTCAGGTTCTGCCTTTATACTTGGCATTGGCTCCTTATCCCAGGGAAGGGAATCAGTGACTTTGGGCACATGCTGAGTTTGAGACCCAACAAAAGCATGGGATGGGATGTGATGGAGATCCCCAGGCAAGCTGGTCACCTCCTCTCCCAGTGCACCTCCTGCCAGGGATGGGCAGCAGGAGCAGATGGTGCAGAACATGAAGTGAAGCACAGATGGGAATGTTTGGGTTTTTTGAGGGGGAAAATCCTGTGGCTCATAATTGCAGGGACCATCCAGGCTGATGGTTGGACTTTACATGAGGAACTGTGTTTTCCAGAGTCCACAGATGGCCAATGGGCTGGGAAGACACCTTGTCCCAGCTGCACTGGGAGGTGTGTGGTGGGCCAGGCCTGGTGCTGAGCTGGTCTGTGTTACTGGGGTACACTGGTTTAGGGTCAGGTTTTTACTGGAAACCACAGGCTGCTGGAGGGAACATCACGATCCCTCCGTGGTGCTTCCCAGGGCATCTCCCCAGAGATCCTGAGCTGGCACTGGCACAGGAGAGGAGTGTGTTGGAACACTTCCCATTGGAGCAGTTCCTGAGCTGATCCCTCGGTGTGGACAGCTTCAGATAAACCCCAGGCAGGGGGAGGTAAGAGCAGGCAATAATCCTGTGCCTCCAGTGGGAGGGAAGCCAACCCAGTTGTGCTCTGGGAAGCCTTTCCCAGGACAGTCCTGGAGACAGGTCTCACTGGCAGGTGCTTATGAGGCAGAGCAGCTCATGCTTAGTTATGCTGAGAGGATTCCCAGGGATGTTGTGGAGCCATTTCTGCAGTCACTTCCAGGCCAGTAGCCAAGCACAAGCTGTAAATAACAAATGGTGGCTGATGATCCCATCATATTTTGCTCCGAGATGTTGTCAGCTCTGGGCTTTCCCTTGGCATCTTTGCATTCCCATCCTCAGCTCCCCGTGCTGCTGCAGCATCCAGCTGTCTCAGGCCATGCTCTTGGTGTGAAGGAGCCACTTCTCTGGTGGCCTGAGTTACATCAGGGATTAATGTAAGGAAAGCTGGTGGATCCAGGCTCTGATGTTTTGTGTCCTTTCCCTGGGGCTTCTTTAGTTATTGCTTGTTTGGGAAGGGTTAGAGGTAAGGTCAGAGGAGAAATGTCTGGGATTTGCATCAGCCCCTGTCTCATCACTCCAACACAGGCAACTTGGCAGACCTGTGGCCTTATCTGAGGTTCTTTGCACCCAAGCACCCACAACCACACAGGTAAACTCACCTGGTGGGTATCCAAACTTTATCCTGTCACCAAATGTTCCCACATCATCAAATATCCAAACTGGGGGTGCTGTCCACCACACTGCTTTTTATTTTCTCCCCATTTAGGAAAGTCTAAAACCCTTTTGTTTCATTGCCCTGCGAGATGATGCTGTACCAAGCAGGCAACACTACTGAGCCCAAGGCCCTTTTGAACCCCCAGCCTACAGGAATATCCCTCAAAAAGCATTATTTACCCAGGATTAAACAAACAGGAGACATGCCTGGTGCATGCACATGCCCTTCTGTCTCGGCCATGTGAGCTCAGCCAGTCTCTTCACATCAGGAGCCCTTTGAGCTGGGAACATTTGGCTCGGTGCAGGGAAGGTAAAGGTTCCAAGGAAAACACCAGGAGTGCAGTGAGAGGAGCTGGAGCCCCAGCCCAGCACCATAACCCTTGTCCTTCCCTGCTCCACCACCTCGTTGTGCTCATTCCTTGCCTTTCCAGTGCACAGCTGGTGGTTTGGGTGAGGGACTGAGCTGGACCTTTTGTTTGCTCTGCAAAACACGGGGAGGGCTTTGTTTGGTAGTGATGTGCAGAGACTGCTTCCCCACCATAGGTTTGTGTGTGGTGAGGAGCTGGGGTTGCTGTTTTGGCTGTGGCCCTCCCTGTCACACTCCCTGACCCCCTGGCACCCATCTCTCTGGGTCTGGTCCAGCTGGGAGCAGCTGGGGAGGGTTTGTTACATCTCTGGGGTATATGGAGCTCTTTGCATGGGCTTTGTTACTGCTGAATTATCACCACAGCTCAGCCCTGTTGGTATCTGTGTTTATTCAGTTTACAAAGGCATGAACTACAGCCTATAAAAGTGGGGGAAAGGCTCAGATCAGCTCTTTTTGTACCTCAATAAGTGTCGTTTTGTGTCTGATCCTGCTGGCAAATCACCAGGTTGCAGAGCTTTCGCTCACACATGTGGACACTTCTCATGAAGCTGATGGGTCCAGTTCAGTGCAGATCCTGGAATCCCAAATCCTTCTGCTGGGAGTGGCCCTCTGTCCATCCCAGCTCTCTGGAGAATGGGCTGAGCCAGAACTCCCCCAGTCATCTGAAAAACTTTGAAAATAGTCACACTGTCCTTTAACAAGACTTTTTTTAACACTCTTGCTGTGGTTTTACTGCACATCAGCCTGATGAGCTCAGTGGTAAAACAGTGCTGTAACAGGGGTTAAAAACTCCAAATAGTGAGTCAGAACAGGCATTCCAAGAGACATGGACTATCTCAGCCTGTCCAAATAAATTTTGTTCAAGCACAGAATGTGCCACTGTCTGAAATCTCATCATTTAAACCGAGACTATTTTTGGTTGGGCTTTTCCCTCTGTTAAGGCTGAGTGTGTGCACAGCGTAGGTAAAGTTTCACTGCACTGAAACTTTTTTGGTATGGAAACTTTTTTCCTTTCCCTGCAAACACGTCAGGCTGTTTCTATTTATAACCTGGGGAAGAGCCCAGGCTGCCCATCAGTGGATTGTCCCCGTGATGCCACCGCCGGGTGGTGCTTCCAGGGGTGTCCTGGCTGGATGTGCTGACATCTCCCTGTGGGGAGGATGGATTGCTGTTTCTAGAGAGCACAGTTCACATGGGGAAGGTGAGCAAACCCCAATCCTGGGGATGCAATGGAAGCAGCTGCTGTGGCAGGAGAGCAGAGCTCAGTGCCAGCCACCTTCCTGCAGCACAAATGGGAGCATGGCTTATAGAAAAGCACATTCCCATTTTTTTGGACACCCAGAGCCCATCTGGCACAGACTGTGGCATGGGCAGAGGTACAGGAGTAGTGGTGGTGAACATTCTCAGGCTTGGAAGTCCATGGGATGTGGCTCATTGCAGAAACCACTGACAGTACAAATTTCCTCCTTCTGTCCCTACAACTGCAGTAAAAGATAATCTGAAGCCTTTAATGTCTTTAAATGCTCTCATTTCTCTAAAACCCTGTCTTGGAGCTTTGAAGCTTTTGGTTTTAATTGGTGGTGGGACCTTTGGAGAAACCTCCTGTGCAGCTCTGTCCCTGCCACCCTCCCTCTGAGCACCCAAAGCTGGCACTTTGGAGAGGTGTTGCAGCTGTGTATCAGAGCTCTGACAAACCCCATGTGCTGCTCTTCTGGGTGTTGCCCTGATATGCTCAGCTGGGTCACAAAGGACTGACCCTCTGCAGGAGAGAAGGGCAGAACTTTCCACAATTGAAAAAGGAAAACAGTGCACCATGAGAGGTAAGGACAAGCCTTGTGTCAGGTGAAAAGTCTGTATCTAAAAATACTGCTACCAATGATTTTATTTTCCAAGATCTGCCTGAATGCATCTTTCTTTCCTGCATGATTTTGCCCCTGAATTTTCTGCTTTGAAGGCTCCCTTGGACAGGAATCTTCCCAAGCAGGCTCAGTCTAATTGCTCCAGCTATTTCTACCTACCCTGTGGCTTTGTATGTGAGGTGCAAGGCTTGAGTGATGAAGGCCTTTAGGACAGAAAGCTGAGACTGGGAAGATCTTCAGTGCAGGCTTGTCTTGGTCATTGGTCAGCGCTGCTGGAAAAAGAACTGCTGATTTCCATCCCACCCCCTCTTCTTTCCCACTGTTGGTGTAACACTGACCTTCTGCAGCTCCTCCTTTGTCGGTGCAATCACACCCTGAGCTCAAATATAGAAATGAAGGCTCAAAGGCTAGAAATTATGGACGTTATTCCTTGCATGGCTTACTTGGATCATGATGAAAAGTAGCTGTGGGTAGAGCAATGCTGTCCCTCAGTGCTGCCTGGCCCTCCACAGGGCCAGGATCCAGCATGGTCTTTGCTCCAAGAGCATCATTGGTGTCACCCTTCCTTCTAACCCTTCCCAGAGAGGGAAGAAGCCAGGAGGTAACGGGCTGGGATCTCACGGTGTCTGTTTCTTGGGTTTCCAGAGGTCCCTTCAGCCAACGTGGGTCTGCCCAGACACCTCATCCAGCTCCAGTGCCCTGGCCCTGCCTATGTCACCCACACGGGGCCCGTGGTGAGGATGCTCATGGAGCAGGACGAGCAGAGAAAGGCGTCCTCCAAGCGCCCAGCACACACAGAGCCTCGAGAAGATGGGTCAGAGGAGGAGAACCGAGTGCTGAGCAGAGGCAGCAGCACTGTTGGGAGTGGGAAGGACCCTGTAGGAACTGCTAAGAGCAGTTTGCCAGCCCAGAGTGTTTACAACAGGATTATTTTTGCAAGGAAACCTCCCTCGCGGGTGCTGCCCTGGAGCTCCCCGGTGTGTTCCAGCAGGAAGGAGTGATCTGCCCGCAGCAGGAGGCACGGAAAAGAAAGAAGATGCTCTCGAGTGTTTCCCAGAGCCCATTAAACTACCCGTGCAAACAGCATTGAACTTTCTGTGTCTTTCCCTAAAAGGCCCATCTGAATGAAGAGAGATGAGCACAGGAGGAGGTGGTAATGCATTCTGTACTCTCTGCTCTCAGGTCTGGAGGGAACCATAATCTCTGCTGCAGGTCTTGCCTCACATGGCAGGAGCTCTTTGCTGCTCTGCAGCTCAGAACTGCCCCCAAGGGCATGGCTGGGCATGGAGATGAGTTGCCTGAACACCCACCCAGCCACACACACAGGGCTCCTTCTCTGCTCCTGAGACCCTGCTGGCATCAGCACAGAGTGCCAGCACCCATGGGGGCATCTGGCTGAGGGGAACAGCCCCTCTGGGGGCTCTGGGCATCAGCACCTGCTGGGGATGTTGGGTGACTGCAGAAGTGCCCTGGGAACTGGTGTCCCTGCTCCCTGAAGCTGTTGTGTCCCACTCGAGGAGCAGGGAGTGGAAGGGACAGCAGTTTGCAGAGGGCATTTGCTCGTGCCTGTGTCCCTGACCTCCCTGTGCTTGGGGAGTGAGGTCTGGTCAAGCTGCATTTACCACTTGTTAGGAAAGGGTGAGGCAATTGGGATTGTTCAGCCTGGAGAAAGGTGACCTGGTTGTGGTCTTCAGTGCCTGAAGAGAGACTATTGACAAGGGTCTGGAGTGGCAGGACAAGGGGAATGGCTTCAAACTGACAGAAAGTAGGTTTAGATGGGATATTTGGATGAATTTCTTCCCTGGGAGGGTGGGCAGGCCCTGGCACAGGGTGCCCAGAGAAGCTGTGGCTGCCCCATCCCTGGAAGTGTCCAAGGCCAGGCTGGATGGGGCTTGGAGCACCCTGGGCTAGTGGAAGGTGTCCCTGCCCGTGGCAGGAGGTAGAATGAGATGAGCTTTAAGGTCCTTTAAAACTCAGGCCATCCCATGATATCTATGTATGGGACACAAGTCAATTCAAAGCAAGGTGATGCAGCAGCCAAGCTGATCAGTCAGCTGGTAGATGAGCTGCTGCTCCTTTCTCATTTTTACAGATGAACTGAGGTTAAAGTTGGGGAAGATGTTTGCCCTGGAAAACTTCACTGAAGTTATAAACAACTTATCAGATAATCAGCAGTATTTGCTGCTGCATCCAGTGGTGTTCCCAAAGCTGCACTGTCAGCTCATGGCATTTGGCTGCTGTGGATTGGTGCCACTTGTCAGCTTGATGCCTTGGGAAATAGAGTTGGGTTTCTGCAGGGGAAAAAATGCAAAGAATTAGAAAATATGACTAAAAAAAATATAGAAATTACTGCTTTCTGTGGATGTAAAAATAAATTTGTTCCCTGCCCTATTTCGAGCCCAGCAGCACGTCACGAGCCCTGTGTTTAGGGGCCTGCCCCTCCTGCCAACCCTCAGCTTTGGTCACGAGCCATGGAAATGGGAATGAATAAATAAACCTCAGTTTCCAGCTCTTCCCCCAGCTTTGTTTGCTGTGAGGGATGGTGGAAAAGGAATGCAGTGATGCCATGTGCTCCCTCCTTGCTGACAGGATGGTGGCAGAAATAGCCAAGAGACCCAGCTGGGGGTGTGACTTTGCTGACCATGACTGGGGGATTTTGGGCTCTGCCCCCCTGCACCCCCTGGCACAAACCTTCAGTGTGGGGGGCACCTCTGTAAGGGATGGCATCTATTTAATGGCCATCTCATAGATGGCACGAGGATGGTGTCACGTGGCAGTGCTGAAGCCAGTGGAAGAGGCATGAGATGGGATGGGAAGGGATGGGATGGGATGGAATGGGAAGCAGTGTCCAAGCCTCTCTGCAATCCCACATTCCCAGGGAGGTGGGGAAAGGCACTGATTTCCCTCCAGGTTTGCTGCCCATGCAGAGGATGTTGCAGCAGGTTTGAGTTGTTTGCACTTGCACAGCTCAGGGGTGGGAGAAGGAAAATATCCCCCTCCTTCTGGGTGCAGGGAGGCTTTACCAGGGTCTTCTTTATATCTCTGTGTTCAATCATTTGGCTCCTCCTCAGGGAATGGTCTTCTCCTTCTGCAGATAAACAGCCAGAGTTATTTACAGGCAGTTCTGTGGTGGGAAATGGTAGAGAAAAAGGTTTGAATCACCCCTAAAGAGCCAGAAACGGTAGCTGAGGTGACTGAGAAAACATTCTTGTTTTTCTTTTGCATGTGCAAGTGTTTCCACATGGGCTGGAGCACATTAGAGCTTGCTGAGGGAAGGTGACCCAGGACATCCCTGCAACAGCACCGTTCCAGGTGGGGAATCCTATCCCATGGCCAGGCCTAGGACTGCTGGAGGAGTTGTGGGCTGTTCTTTGCTCTACTTTTCCACACATGAGGTGGGTTTTTGTCTCACTTTCCCTGCAGCAGGGGCAGGGATAGGTAGTTGGATGGTGCCTGTGCAGTGGAGTTCAGGTGTGTTGAAGCTGGCTTGAAAACGTTCTGGCAGTACAGATGCCTGCAGCATGGCCAGAGGTATAAAAGTTTCAAGGAATTGGATGAGTTTGTCATTAAAGAATAGCTGAGAGTGTGTTGTGTCTTTAGTGAATGTTGCTTGACCATGACAAATTAGAGTAAAATGGAAACAGGCGAAACCAAGTGCTGTGAAAAGAACTTGTAGGGAAAAAAAGGGAAAAACCCACAGTGAAGAAAGCAAAAGAGGAAAAAAAACCCACCAACAAAACCCAAACATGCTGGCTTTGGTAATTCTTAAATTAATTTTTTAGTAACTTCATTTCATGGGAAATGTTGACTTTTCTGTTGTCACTGTGGATGAAAAGGACTATTCCAGGGCTGCAAATCACAGAATGGTAATTCTGTTCCAGCTTGTACTTTCCATTAGCATTAATAAAATACTCTGAGCTTTGTTCAGCTCCAGCTGAAACCATTCCCTGCTAATTTGGAGCCCCGAGGTGCAGCAATGCATGGTGGGGGGGAGCTAAAGGGGGTGTGGGGCCACTGTGGGTACCAAGAGGGCTCATCACGTGGCTGAGCTCGGTGCTCTTGGCAAGGCTGAAACCCATAAAGTGACCCCTAAAGGTGCCCTGGGCCTTGCCCTCGGTCTGTAGGCTGGCATTGGGCAGCTGGGTGGTGCAGGGATCCCTGCCCCACATCCCTGCCATGGGCAGAGCATCCTTGGAATGTTGGATGTGGCACAAGGGAACATCGGGGATTTGGGGGGACAGTAGGAGATGTGGGGCGTCTCTTGGGGGTCGGGTGGAATTGCCCCCCCTCTGTCTGTCAATAGATGTAGCAGCACCTACTTAATCATTATAATCTACAAGTGGGGGCCCAGAGCTAATTGCAGCCCTAAATGACTGTTATTATGCTGTGGCAGCTCCTTGCCTGCTGTATGGAAACCAGATGCTCAGGGTATTAAAGAGACACAAGCCAGGTGCTGACTGCCTTGGTTAAGCAAAACAGGAGTTGATTTCCTGCAGGAGCAAGGGTGGCCATATATATGCCAGCACCCAAGGATGGGAGGAGAAGGCTGGGACAATGTGGCCTTTGTGGCCAGGGGAGCCCTGATGAGGGGTTTAGCTTCACTTTGGGATGGGGCTGATGGATGGGCTGGATGCAGAACTGCTGAGGGTTTGCAGGTGGTTACTGTGCTCCAGGACAATGCTGTGTTCCCCCAGCAGGTCACCAGTGTGCTTAGGAAAACACCTCTGGGGGAGACACTTGCCCTGCTGGAAGGGAGCTGGCAGGGCACAGGGTGGCAAAGCCTCAGCAGCATGTGGGGCTGCTGCTGGGAGGATGCTGGGGTCCAGTCCCTAGCTCAGATCCATGATACATCAGGTCCAACATACCCACAGTATGTTACTGTCAGAAGCAGAGCCTTTTGTTGGATTTGTCACCACAAACCTTCATCTCTGAGTGCTTTACAACCAGGTGAAAATGAGAGTTGGTTGCAGCCAGAACCAAGAGTTGCTCAGCTAACACCAAGGTGGTTCCAAACCAGCATTTCTCAATGCTTTTGTGTCTGCAATCTCCACCGGACTCATCTGTCAGGATGTGGCCACCAGTGCCAGCAGCAGCTCCAGGAGGGAGGTGCTCACCACCTTACCCTCAGCACAGCTTGTGTTTGAGCCCTGGAGGGACTGAGCTCCTGCCAGAAGATACAGTGAGTAGTTCCTAGTACTACTAGTAGTAGTTTGGCTCATGCCAAACACCAGAGCAGTGCTCAGCTTGTCCTCACCACCCTTTTGGGTGCTGCAGACACCAAGGTGCTGGAGTTGCTGGTGCCTGCTGCTCTCTGATCCCTCCCAGCTCTTCCCAAAGCCTGTGGTGAGTGCCACAGGGGTCACAGCCTGCTGCAAACTGCCTCACTCTCACAGAGATGGGCATTTCTTTCCTTAGAGGTAGCTTGGAGTCAATGCTGGGGGGTTATATGATATTGAGGGGGTGAGGGTCCCTTCTCATTGCAGCAGGATGGACTAGATGAGCTTTAAAAGTCACTTCAAGCCAAGCTATTCTGTGATTGTGTTGGAGAGAACCCCTTGCTGTTTGGCTGCTAAGGCTGAACCTGGGGATCTGGAAGCCTCTTGGAATAGAACCAGACCTCAGGTGAGAGGAGACCTCATTGCTGAGACAACTTCCTTGGGAGGGGCAGGCACTGACCCCTGCTCTGTGGGGACCAGGGACAGCACCCAGGGAAGGGCTGGGGTTGTGTCAGGGCAGGCTGAGGTTGGATCTCAGCAGAAGGTTCTTCCCCCAGAGGNTCCAGAGCAGAACTGGGACAGTCTGGACCTGGGCTTTGCTGAGTCATTTTTATTGGAATCAAACAGCAGTGGAAAACCAGCCATTTTTATACAAGAATTCCCTTTCCCCAAGCACTGCTCTGTCCTCTCAGGCCATAAAGATGCTTTTTTTCTGTCCCAGCATTTGCTCTGGGTGCAGTTGTGCCACTCCAGCTCTCAGAGTGATTCTGCCTCAGTAGGAGCTTGGTATGATGTCAATGTTTCGAGTGGGTGAAGCAGAGGAGGCAAAAAAAGACATTTAGACATTTTTCCAGTTTTGCCTTTTCAAAAAGGAATATTTATATCTCGGTGCATAAACACAAGCTCTCTTTGTGCTACCAGTTGAAACACATCACATCCCCCCCTCCTCAGACCCTCAGCCTCAGGATGGGTCCAGGCAGCTTTGGGAGCCTCTGTCTCCCTGTACCACAGCACAGTGCTGGGAGTGTTTCCAGCCCAGGCATGAAGCTCCCACCAAGATGTTGGGGTGCCCAAGGGCTGGATCCCTTGCAGCAAAGCTGTCCTGGCTCCTCTCCAGGGTGGGGCTGCAGCACGCTGGGTCTGAGCCTCAGTTTTGTGATTAACTCTGAAGCATAATGAGATTGGTGACCAGGGGGATTGTTATCAGGTCACTCTTTGCTGCGTGCAGAAGATCCAAATCATTAACTTTCATTTTACCTCTGTTTTTCTAGCTGTGGAATTTGGATAATGGCCTTTACCACACAGTTTTGAAGTGCTTTGAGACTTTTTCAGGGTGTTGTTTCACAGCTGAACTGCCTCTCAGGTTCTGACCTTGCTTGCAAGGAGGTTTGGGTCTATTCTCCTGTGTTAAGGCTCTTTAGCTACTGTTGTCTCCAATGTTCCAGCAGCAAGGGGAAGGTGGATGTGGGTGGCAGGTGAAGAGGCTTTCAAAGGCCAGCACTGGCCCTTCAAAAACCGTGTGAAACGTCTTTTCCAAGAAGGTTTTCCTGCTGCCTCTCAGCCAGGAGTGCTTGTTGTTTTTGGCAGCCTGAACTGCACAGGGATGGTGCCTGAAGGGCTTTGTTGTCTGATGCTGCTCAGCACAGTGGCTGGTTTGTATGTTTGTGTTTTTGGATCAGTTGTGACACTTTGAAGAGCAGCTCTGGTGCAGGGTTAACACGGCTCGTGTGGGAGTCAAACTCACAGATCTTTGTGATAAGAAAAAGCTTATTGGGCAGGAAGGAGGGGCTGATGATGCCTGGGAGTCTCTGAAGGTGGAGAGGATCCAGTGCCTTGCAGGATCACTCTTCTAGGATCCAGGAGGACTTAACTTTTGCACCTTCAAGCTTTAAATGCAGGGAAAATAATCCTGATAAGCAACGGGTTTAAAGCTTGGCACGCTGTGCTGTGCTCACTGTGCTGCTCCAAAACACTGCCAGAGATCTCCATCTCACCTCAACCTGCTTCTCATCAAACCTTGGGCTGATCTCTGGCATGTTCTCCAGGCTGCTGGAGCAGAACAATCAGCTCCATTCCTCTGGCTGGTGTCCCAGTGCCCAGCTATGCCCAGCTATGTGCCAGCTCATCAGGCTCCCCACGCTCACTGCAGGCTCTGAGGTTGGCACTGCCTTCCTGGCTCCTGCATCCCTGCCCTGCTCCAGCAGCCAGAGCCTCTGCTGCATCAGCAGTGGCATTTTCATTCCTCCCCTGCAGAGGCAAAGTGCAGAAAGTTTGAGTATCCCAGCCCTGATGGGATACCCTGAGCTTTCAGGGGAATTTTGCTGTGTTCTTGCTTTTATTTGGGTTCAAGGCTTGTCTGGATATCACAGCATGGGTGGGGATCATGGGAAGGAGAGCCTGATCGCTGTGATTTCAGTCTGTCCCTGCTGATCATTCTGGTTATTTGCTTTTCTCTCTCTCCCTGTCCTCCCTTTCTCCATCTCTGATCTGGCTGTTAGCACAGCAGGGACAGGAGCAAAGCTGAAAGGCTGGATGTTTCCCTGGCTCAAATGGCATGGGGAATCCCTACATTTCACTCTCCCCAAACTCCAAGGGTAGTCACCTTTATCGGTCTTCAGTGGGTGGCATCTGCTTTGAGTCCAACCTTAGTCCTGCAGTGGGAATTTTGAGCTTGCAGTTTATGTTGAACAAGGGATTTCTACACTTTTCTTGTAGTGAACATTTCTTAGTAACTACATGAAACTTAGATGCTTTTAAATTTTTTCCATAAAGCACAGTAGATGCTTTTTAAAAGGTGTTACAGTTTCTTGCTAGAAATCTGAAAACCACAAACTGATTTTGGTTGGGTTTTGACCACAGTTTTCCAGTTTCTAAATAGATAAAAGATCTCTTCTCACTGAGCCTGAGGAAGGAGAGACACTTTCTCCTACATCTGTAGCTGTGCTGGGATGAGATTCTGTGTTACCCATTTAGGAAGAACAGCACTGAAGAGAAGTAATGCCTTCTCTAGAAAATGCAGAATCACAGAATGGTTTGGGTTGGAAAGGACCTTAAAGCTCATCTCATTCCACCCCCTGCCATGGGCAGGGACACTTCCACCAGCCCAGGTTGCTCCAAGCCCCATCCAACTTGACCTTGGACACTTCCAGGGCTGGGGCAGCCACAGCTTCTCTGGGCATCCTGTGCCAGGGCCTGCCCACCCTCCCAGGGAAGGATTTCTGCCTGACATCCCATCTCACCCTGCCCTCTGGCAGTGTGAAGCCATTGCCCCTTGTCCTGTCCCTCCATCCCTTGCCCAAAGTCCCTCTCCAGCTCTCTTGGAGCCACTTTAGGCACTGGAAGGGGCTCTAAGTTCCCCCCAGGGCCATCTCTCCTCCAGGCTGAACACCCCCAGCTCTCCCAGCCTTTCACATCAGGGTAATGTGTGAGCAGGGTCAGATGAAGGTCCATAGCAAAGCTGTGTTTGGAGGGGTGCACATGTATCTGTCCAGGGCAGAGCTGCAGAAGGATCTGCCTACCCCATCTCCTGCCCTTTCTTTTCCCTCAGCTGGAATATTTACTCTGCTGGGAGTTGGGTTCTGCTGTGGTGGCAAAGCTGGAGATGAACAGGCTGATCAGCCACAATGCAGCAGCTTCCTCTGAGATGGGGGAGCTGGTGGGTCTGCCATGGGCTGAGGAGGTACCAGTCTCTGCCCACACAGAAGTGGGGAGCTGCTGGAGCTTGAAACTGGGGTTTGGAGCTTGAAACTGGGGTTTGGAGCTTAAAACACAAACAGCAAGAAGGAGGAGGCAGCAGAGCACTCAGTCCTTTCCTACAGAAGTGGGACCAGCTGCCCTCATGGGGGACTGGAGTTCCTCCTCTTCCCATCTGTCTCCAAATTCTCTGCTTGATTGTACACCAAGGTCTGCACATGCAGGAGGCAGAGTGGTGGCAGTTCCACTTTGGCCCATGGTTCTCTCTTATGTGACAGATTAATTTTTATAGTCATCAGCACCAGGGACAGACCTGCTGGTCTCCAAACATCAGTGCCTAAACTCCAGAGATGCCAAAGCTGTGGTGCAGGATGGCACAAAAGGCAGCAGCTGGGAAAAGTCTTTTGATTTGCCCTCAGGGTTGACAATTCTTGCTGGACTCCTACTTTGGGGAGGGGTGGTTGTGCCCAGACCTCACATGAGGACCTGTCAGCCTCTTGGTGGAGTGCCTGGAAGCCACTCTGTGGCAGCTCCTCTGTGATTACAGGATTTCCCCACTGGTGTTGGCATCCCATGGTCCCTCTCAGCAGCCTCAGGAGGTGGATGGCATTCCAGCCACCCACAGAGGCCATGGCAGCTAAAGGAGCCAGAAGACTGGGGAAGTTTCAGTCAGTCATGTGCCCCTCTGCCACCACATCCTACACTTGGTGCTGCAGAGCAGGAAAGGGCTCCTTGTGTTCTGTCTGTGCAAGATCACAGAATGGTTTGGGTTGGAAGGCATCTTTAATTTAAGATCATCCAGTTCCAAACCCCTGGCATGGGCAGGGACACCTTCCAACCCCAACCTGGCCTTGGACACCTCCAGGGCTGGAGCAGCCACAGCTTCTCTGGGCACCCTGTGCCAGGGCCTGCCCACCCTCACAGGGAAGAATCCCTTCTCAATATCCCATCTATCCCTGCCCTCTGGCAGCTGGAAGCCATTCCCTCTGGTCCTCTCACTCCAGACCCTTGGAAATCGTCTCTCTCCATCTTTCCTGTTGCTCCTTCAGGTCCTGGAGGGTCACAATTAGGTCATCCCAAAGCTTCCCAGCTCTCCCAGCCTTTGCTCCCAGCAGAGCTGCTCCATCCTCTGACCATCCTGGTGCCTTCCCTGGCCTCTCTCCAGCAGCTCCCTGTCCTTGCTGTGCTGGCCCCAGGGCTGGAGCAGCTCTGCAGGTGGGGTCTCACCTGAGCAGAGCAGAGGGGCAGAATCCCCTTCCTCGATCTCCTGGCGACATTTCTTTCTACGCAAAGAGGTTGTACCTGAATTTGGGCTGTTTTACAGCAGTGTGACAGCCAAGGCAAGCCCTGCTCTAATGCTCCCCATGTCACTCCTCTTTTCTTTCTAACCACGCACGGATCCTGCAGCACATTTCCTGGAAGATGCTCCAGCAATTAAATCAGCATCGATCCCCCTGAGCTGGAAACAGGCTGTGCTGTGAGCAGAGGCTGTTAGCAGGGCCGTGGGGAGCTCTGTGGGGTGGGGATGAAAACATGCTGGGGAACAGAACCTCTCTGTGGCTGCCACAGCCGTTCTGGGCTGCTGGCCAGGCTCCTTCGGGTGGATTAATGGCAAAGTACAGCGCTGATAACGAGAGCGATCCTTTTCAGTGGAGAGCTAATCCAGGGCTCCAGACTTGCTGATTCACTCTCTAATGGATAAACAGGGATGCTCTGCCCATGCTCCGTGTCTAGACGAAGCAGGGTGTGCAGGGAAAGGGACTCTGTGAACAGCCAGGTGGTTTGTGGCTCTGGGGATTCATGTCAGCACTTCCACTAGAAACTCTCCTCCCTGGAGGATCCTGTAGGGTAATGGTGTGGAAATGACAGGCTGAGGCCGTAAAACTGGGTGAGGCAGGAGTGAGAGGAGACTTGTTGTAAGGGTGACCTTGAAGGCAGGTAACACCCGTGGTGTTCTGCGTGTCTGCACAAGGGTGGGGATGGAAAGGCAGGCAGGAGCAAGCAGGGGTCACATCAGTCCCCAGGGAGGGCAGGTTGCTGCTGGAAAAGGCTTGGAGAATCCCCTGTAGGATGCCCTGGTTTGCAGAGGGCTTTAGCATGGGAAAATGCATCCTGCCTGGACAAGCTGGTCCAAGGGGATCCCTGAGAGCTTCCAGTCAGCAGGGCAGGGGGATTTTGGAGTGAGGGTGGTGCTTGCAGCCATGTGAACTCACTGCCCCTGTAGCAATGCAGTAGGGCAGGTGAAGATCCGTGCCTTTACCTGACTCCTAAAAATGCTTTTGGCCTGTGAAAGATGTTTTGGGGTGAAGTCAGATGGTTTGGGAATCTGAGTCTGTCCCTGCCCTGCCACAAAGTCAGTTCCTTCTCTGGTGTAAGTGCAGCCAGGCTGGGATGAGCTCCTGCTTTGTGGAGGGTGGTGGCATTTGGCTTGTCCCTGGTGCAGAGCCTTGGCTGGGACTAGAATGGACAGACACAGAAATTTCGGGCTCCTGGGACACTGGACAGGTCCAATCTCAGACTCCTTGGGAAACCACAAGGCATCCCAAAGCCTCACTCCCAGCCTGGGTGTGGTTCTTAACTCCTCATTTCTAAGGAATTTGGAGTAGTATTGGTCCAAGAGCATATCATCCAACAAGATGCCACTTTTTACCTAAATAACTGGGGTTTTTTTGAGAAATAGATGAGTTTAATTAAAGCAGGAGCTCAGTGGGACACACTTCCTCACCCGTGGCCACGGCTTCTCTGGGGACATTCTGGGTGTGGTCACACTCAGTTTGGCCATACAGAGCAGCACTGGGTCTCACTTGTCTTTGTGCTGACTTTAACCTTAAACTGCTCCATTTTCCAAGCTGCTGAGGACCCATCAGGGTCCAATGCAGCCCCCACTTTGCAGCTGGCCGGGGGCTGAGTGGGCAGAGCAGAGATTCCAAGCTGTTTCTCCATCCAGGGACTGAGAGGTAGGATCTCAAAGTAGGTAGAGAGTGAGACTGCACACACAAATGATCTGCACTCCAAATTTTGGGCAGATCCTTTGCTTCCAAATGAGGCAGATCAATTACTCTGAAAGAGAAAGTGGAAATTACGGCTCCCCTGGCTTTGCTCCAGCCTCTTGCTTTGCTGGAAAACATTCCAGCCGATGCTCTCCACGCACGGACTCCCTCTGGGATAAAAGACATCCCGCTGCTTGTTTTCATGCAGATCCCTCCATGCCACCACCCCAAGCCTGTGCCTGTGCTCCTGCAGTGCCACAGGTGTTGGGGACACTCTGGGGAGCAGCATGACCATCTGAAGGGCTGAGCTGCCCCGTGTTCTCCTCACCCTGGCACAGGGACATGGGCTACACAGGAAGAGATGTTTCCAACTTATGTATTTCCCAACAATTCAGTTTCTTCTCTTGCAGCTGGCCAGGCTGAGACTGGTACAAGTTTTCTACCCAAAAAGCAGAGCCAAGAGCTGTGCCTGGGAGGGACAGTCCCAGGGTGATCCTCTGCCCCGATCTCACGTCCTGCAGGGAGGACAAACCTTCCTTCAGAGTTATGTCACAGGAGGGACATGCTGGGAAGTTTCACTTCTTCAAACAGCCGGCTTTTGGACAGTTTCCAGATGAGTTCTGGTGATGAATAAGCACTTTTGCCCTGGAAAACCCTTCCTTCCCCTCCCTGGAGCAGCACAGCCCTCCAAGACTAATGGCCACATTGCCTGAATTCCAGGCGAGCTGCCTCCCCTCCCCTCCTCACCCCTCTTGGGGCTGACTCTGCTTTTTGGGGGGATGTGGGTCTCCCAGGGGCCATGGGACCCCAAACTCAAACCCTGCATGTTTCCCAACCTTTCTGTTGGTGGGGTTGCCCCTCTGGTCCTGTGGCTGGGGACAAACTGGGGGCACCGAGTGCAGCTTCTTTCATAATTTGGTTGAGGTCACCGTACATGGGGTTGTGTCACCTGCTCCTTTGGGGCAAACCAGGGATTTCCCGTGGTTGTTGGTGAGGCTGTGGGTATCCCAACAGCATCAGGACCAGTATCTCATACCTAGTGCTTTACCTGAACCTCCAGTATAATGGAGCATCCCCTCCATGTGCAACCTCTGGCCATTAAGGATGCATTTCCTTGGCCTCTCTTTTGCAGCATCTCACTCTGCTGTTCTCCTGGGCCTTTGAGGCTCCAGCTCTGCCTGTCCTCCCTTCTCTTTCATTTCCCCTCTTTTTTTATTTTTATTATTATATATATTTTTGTATCTGAGCTCCAAAAGGGTGACTCCCATCTGGGGGAAGCTCACAAGGACATAATCCAGGCCTTTAGAAAAAGCAGTCATGACACATGAACCTGCAGCTTCACCTTCAAGACGTGATGGACGTGGCAGGATAAAGCAGAATACCCATAGAGCAATATAGCTCTGGTCATATAGAGGCTAAAAATGGGCTGGAAAACACTCCCAGGGAGTCAGTGCCTGCCACAAGTCCCAGCAGATAATTGTTTTTCTGTGGCATGCCTTGAGCATTAATGTGAAGGGATAGTTTGGGCTGAGAACTGGGAACACATCCCAGCGTGCCGGAGCCTTCATGAGAGCTCCGGGCAAGTGCTTGCTCTTCTAGAACACAAAATATTTGCAAGTCCTGCTGAGCTGCCTTCCCGTGGGGAACAGTGGAGGGGACACTGGGCTCTGTGTGTGGATACACCCCTGGCCTGGGCTGGAAGGGGCTCTGTGAGAACCCAGCCCAGCCCCTTCATGCCCTGTAGGGTCATGGGGCCAAATGCTGGAGGTTTTCTCTCTGAAATGCAATCTCCCCGTGAAACGTGGGGGATTGGCTTTCCTGCTGAGAGCTGCCAAATGGCAGGAGCGAGCCCTGAGCAGAGGAGGAAAAGGGACAAATGGCACCGAGTCACCAAATGTCTCTTCTGTCCTCACCCTGGCTGAGGTCCTGCTTGGGTGGAGAGATTTCTGTACCAAATGCTCGGGACTCTCTCTTTGTATTGACTTGAAAGAAAAAGGGGTGTCAAAAATCTCAAAAACTGGCTCCTTGGAGCCTAAACCCCTTCTGAAGGTGGGTCTGGTATTGTCCTGGCACTGGTGGGGTGACTTCTCCTTTCCCTTGGCTGTCTGCAAGGCTCAGGTGACTTTGCAGGGAGGGAGAGTGGGTGTTTCACTCTGAGACAGGTACAAATGCCTCATCTTTGGAAGGAATTGAAGCAGGGACTGAATGCCCCACTTGGATATTGTCTTGTTTTGTTGTTTGAGTTTGGGTTCTGGGGTTTTTTTTTAGTATCTGCTGTGAAACGAGGGACCCAATTTGATGCAGTGGCTGGATGCACACACAGGCTGTGTCTCAGGAGCCGTCCCTGAGAGCATCCACGGCTTTGCTCAGTGGAAAACTCATTAGCAGCGTGTGTGATGAACGAGGCTCTGTCATGGCACAGACATTTCAGAGAGCAGCAAAGCCCCCTTGGGTTAGCCAGGATTTCGTGGTGCTCTGGAAACATCCCAGAGGGTGAGCTGGTGGGTGGTGCTGTCAGAGCACAGCTCTGCTCAGCCTTTGCTGCCTTTCCTGTTTTCCTTTTAGGCTTCCTGGAGGGCTCGGTGCAGTTTGGGCTGGAGTTTGTGAATGAGCACTTTGGAAAGGGATGGAAGGGGGGATGGGCTGTGCTCTGGTGTGGGCAGCTGGCCCAGGACCCCCCACTGCTCCCAAACTGCTCTGCTGGTGCTCGGGGAAGTCCAACCAGTTTGTTTCTCACTCTGGGCTTTGCCCTTGTGCCTCCACATTTTTCTTGCAGACTCCAACCAGCCTGGGTAAAATTTTTTTTTCCCAACCTTTTTTTTCACCAAAAAACTTTCCTCACTTTAAGGGGAACAGAACCTGGGCTCTGAATTCTTCACTGTCCCAAACAATTAGTTTGGTATTGACTCAAGCACAAATATGCTCTCTGCAATCCAATGTAAAGAGTTGTGGAGCCAACAGCTCCTTCCAAGTGCTTTGTGATGAAATGAAGGACTAGACCCTGTGTCCTGCCCCAGCACTCGTGAGCAGCTACTCAAGTGCCTGATCCTGGCACTCCTGAACACCAGCCCAGCATCAGAAAGGGGTTCCTTGTGTCATTGAGCTCAGGTGACTGAGGGTGACCCCTCACTGGGGCAGAGCATGAAGAATGAGCAGGAACAAGCGCCTTTCCCCAGGGTGGTGGGCTCTGTGTCACCTCGGGGGCTGCGTGGGACCCTGGTTTGCTGGTGGCAGGGCTGTGTTTCTGTGCTTGGCTGCTCTCAGCAGCGTTTGCCTCTGGCCCTGGCTGTGCTGAACACACTGGTTGCATTACCCCGACCTTCTCATGTTACAGAGCTTTTTGTCCCTGGGAGCTATAAAAAGCCCGTAGTGAAATTAAACCACGACGTAGCTCCCGACTCTGCTGGCGGGATGTTTCTTTTCCTTTCTAAATGGAGCAGAGGATGAGGAGGAGGGCTGTGGGCAGCGCAGGGAGGGTGTGTGTGCATCACAGGGAGCAAAGGGCTGTGTCTGTCCATGCTCCACCCCACCAGCTCCCCAGGGACCTGCAAGTCCTTATGTAGCAAAGTGCCTGAAGTTAAGCAAGACAGACGTGGTCCGTGAGTCATGTAAGGCTCAAGTGTGACATCAGCAGAGGACCCTCCTGGGTGGAGCAACGTGGTCCAGTGAAAGGTATTCCTGCTCATGGCAGGAGGTTGGAACAAGATGGTCTTTATGGTCCCTTCAGCCCAGACCATTCTGTGATTCTGTGATCTTCTCCATCAGTGCTTCCCTGGGCAGGAAGGTGGTCCAGATCTGACTGGATCTGCAGGATGTTTGTGGGCAGAAGGTGGGAAGAAGGTGGCCCCTGCCTGTGTGGGACTGTTTGCCACAATTTGTAAGCAGCCTCTGGAGCCTCCTCCTTTCCCTTCCCCTCTTCTGGTGCTTCTCCATTCATGTGTTGAGGACCAGCTCCAGGAAGGTGAGGGAGAGCCCTCAGGACTCCCCCTCTGCCATCTCAAAGTGGCCTTTGTGTGCCAGAGTGGGCACAGTGGGCACACTGTGAATAGGGGAGAGCATGTAAGGAAGAGGAAGGATGTGGAGTGAGGTCTGTTGGTGGAAATAGCCATGGAGAATATAGGAATATGTGTCATGTCTTCCAAAGAGTGGTGGGATGCCTTGCTGGGTACCATAAATTCCCACGCATTTAAATTAGTGGTGTCTCTGGGAAACAAGCCAAAAAAACTGAGGCTGAATTGTTGAAAACGTTTACTGGGTTTTGTGGGTTTTTTATCCCTTTGGAAAATGTCAGTTTCTTGAAATCACTTGGACATGGAAAAGTATCTGTCCAGAAGGTTTCTGAGTTTGAGAGTGGACTGTCAGAGAGGGAGGGATGGACACGCCCTGGTCAGACTGGGTGTGGAATGGGAGCTGCACCCAGGTGTACCCAGCTCTGTGTCCTCAGAGCTGAGGTCTGCCATGCCCACCTTCTGAGGTGTCCCCAGTGCCCTGAGCTGCTCCTGGGACGGAGGGTGAGAAAGTCTGAAAAGGGTGAATGATATCCCAGATTGCACCAAAAAAGCCCTGGAGCAAAACCAAGCCTGGAAACCTCATTTTGTTCCCACAAATTGCTGTTTCTCAAGCTGTCAGAGCTGCAGCTCCACAAGATGACCAGGCTCAGATCTCCCTGCTCCACAGTGCTGGGAAAAGGCCCAAGGAGGAGTCTCCTGGAGCAGCCTGGATGCTTCATGGGTGATTCCCTGACCAAAGGAATGCTCCAGCATCATCTCATCTCCTCCTCTCAAGCTTTTGTTTCTTCCCAGCCTGAAGGACAGGGAGGTGCTCTGGTGGCACATTTTCCTCCCTTCTCCTTTGCCACCTCCTTGGCCCAGCTGTAACCTCTTTGGGTGGGGTACCCCTCTGCTCCCAGAGCACGCTGTTCTTTGCTTCCAGATGCTGCTCCAGCTGTGTCCTGCCAGCACAGCCCAAGGCACAGCTTCTTGAGTCACCACTTTGCTTGGAATGAATTTCATCACTGCCCTCTGCCACAGGGAGAGGTGACCTTTGGGAAGGCTCTGGGGGTGGGCAGTGATGCCCTGCAGGGAATGTCCTGCCCTGTACCAGGCTGTACCTTCTGGCTTCAAGGACACCTTCCTGGACACCTCCAGGAGCTCTTGCTGCTCTTGGCCTCGTCATTCCCATTGCTGCAACAGCAGCAGAAGGAAAGCCCATGCCTGGCTGTGCCCCAGAGCATCATCCAAACCCTCCTGGAGCTCTGGCAGCCTTGGGGCTGTGCCCACTGCCCTGGGGAGCCTGGGCAGTGCCCACCACCCTCTGGGGGAAGAACCTTCTGCTGAGATCCACCCTAAGCCTGCCCTGACCCAACTCCAGCCATTCCCTGGGTGCTGTCCCTGGTCACCAGAGAGGAGAGATCAATGCTTTTTAATTTCAAGATAAATTTTGGAGCAGGTCTCCTTTCAGTACCCTGATGGTGAGGACATTGTTGTCTCTAGCATTGTGGGGTTTCCACTGGGCATGTTGTGCTTCTGGGACCATTCTTGGTGCTGGAGAAACACAACCTTCGTTGAACTCTGCTTTATCTTTCCATCCCATGCCTTTTGGGCTTTATTTTTGCTCAATCCCCAGATGATCTGGGGCAGGAGTGTGCAGCTGGGTGGAGAGGACTGCAGAACAGCAACAGAGATCAGGAGTTAAGACCCACCTTCTTATTTGTGTCTTTTCACTTCTTGCACTTGTTGTCCTGCTATGCTGCACTAAACCTTTCTGTCTCTTTTCTCTTTCCTTTTTCCTATAAAACATTTTGAGAGGGTCGGCTGGAAATATCTCAGCTTAGTTTGGGGGATTGGAGAAAGCCCCACGAGCTCCAAGGGGCAGATGTTTCGAGAGCCATTGCTGAACCAGTTCCTCAGCACGGAGCTAGGGGGAGGTACCGTCTTTCAGATGAGATAAAATCAAAGTCCCTGTGACCCTGGGCTTTTTGCAAGACTGGAGATGTTAAGGCCATTTTTCGGGCCAAAAGCTTGTACACTTTCCTTGTAATTTTGGTTCTGTAATGTTAGAACATCTGGTCCTTCTTCCCAGAGACGTCAGTTTAGCATTGTGTGACTGTGGCAGGAAACACCCTACATTCCATATCTTTCAATCAGTTCAGGAACTTGTGGGATGAGAGGGATTAATTGTGTAAGTGAATGTGGTGGGGGATTTTCATGGACAGGAGCGAGTGGTTCACTGAGGAGTTCCCTTTGTATTGTCCACGTGTGATGCTCCAGTTTCTGCTCTGACTTCCTTACGTCAAGTGAAAGGTTGGTCTGAGAGCAAAGAAATTTGGGAAAAATCCATTGTGGGTGGGAACTCCCCCACTGGTGCAGGATGGAGACACCATGCCTGGCACATGCCTGCCTTCCATGAAGGCAGGGAAGGCACATTGTGGTGGTCAGTGCTGCATGTTGGCAACTTCTCTCTATTCTCTTGTGACCCTCTGAGCAGATAAGGGCAAGCAGATGCAAAAGGGAGATGATTTTCATGGCCCAAAATATGCCTCAAGTCTGGGATTTCCTCTAGAAATGCAAAATCCTTTGCTTTTGCCTCAGTGCAGTTTCATTTTCGTCTGCAGGAGAATGAGAGTTTAAAACCATCAGCACAAAGGGCTGAGAAGCTGTTTGTGTGAACTGCAGAAGAACCAACACCTAACACAGAAGTCCCATAGTGTCTCTGTTTAAATGAAAGCATCTCCCACCTGAGGTTAGTGTTTCCCACCTGGTGTTGGTGTCTCCCAGCTGGTGATGGTGTCTCCCAGCTGGTGATGGTGTTTCCCACCTGGTGTTGGTGTCTCCCACCTGGTGTTGGTGTCTCCCACCTGGTGTTGGTGTCTCCCACCTGGTGTTGGTGTCTCCCAGCTGGTGTTGGTGTCTCCCACCTGGTGTTGGTGTTTCCCACCTGGTGATGGTGTCTCTCACCTGGTGTTGGTGTCTCTCACCTGGTGTTGGTGTCTCTCACCTGGTGTTGGTGTCTCCCACCTGGTGTTGGTGTCTCCCACCTGGTGTTGGTGTCTCCCAGCTGGTGTTGGTGTCTCCCACCTGGTGTTGGTGTCTCCCACCTGGTGTTGGTGTCTCCCAGCTGGTGTTGGTGTCTCCCACCTGGTGATGGTGTCTCCCAACTGGTGTTGGTGTCTCCCAACTGGTGCTGTACTGCTGTCACAGCACTTGCACCCCAGCCACTCTCACTGCCTTACAGACATCTGGGTTTGATGTATGGGGGTTTGTTTGCAAGCACAGAGATGTGAGGAAGTCACTTGAGTGTGCAGGTGGTGGGGAGTGGCCCATGAGCTCCTGTGGGGGCTCTGTGGGTGTGGGAGGCAGTGGCAGGAGCATCAGTGCTGGGCTCCAGCACCCAGAGGGTGGTGGGCACTGACCAGGCTCCCCAGGGAAGTAGTCATGGCCCCAAGGCTGCCAGAGCTCCAGGAGGGTTTGGGCAATGCTCTCAGGGACAGGGTGGGATGGTTGGGGTGTCCTGGACAGAGATTGGACTGGGTGATCCTTGTGGGTCCCTTCCAATTCAGGACATCCTATGATTGCCCCACCTCAGTATGTTTTTGTTGTAGTTTCCTCTTTTCCTTGGTAAACCCCATTTTCCTCCAGGCCCTGCCTTTCCCCATCCATGTGGTTTTAATCACAAGCACGTGCTGAGGGAAGCCAGAGGTGCTGCATGTCCAGGGCTCTGTGTTTGTGTAGGGCTGCTGCTCCACACCTAAGGCTTCTTGGCTTGGCTTTTCTCTTTCATGAATCAGGTCTCTGGGGAGGAAACTGTTGGATAATACAGCCATTTGTTTTGGCAGCTGCCTGCAGGTGCCGGCCCTCCAGCCTTCCTGAATATGCACTCACATGTGAACTGCTCAGCCCAAAGGGGCAGCAGGGCCTTAATCTTTAACCTTAATAAAAAGCCAGTCAAAATAACACTAAGCAAAGGGACCAGCTCGCCATGCTCTGGTATCAGACAGCAAGAGCCCACAGAGGATCCTTTCCACACCCTGATCCCTGTGTGAGGCTGCCTGGTGACTTTGGGATTCCCAAGCACAGTGAGGTGTAAGACAAAAGTTTTCATCTATCCAACCCTCTGGAGGAATCTCACCTGGCCCATCTTCCCCTGCCCTGCCCACTGCAGAAATAAGACAATTAAACTTCAATAAAGACATTCCGAGTTCCCAGCCCTAATCTTCTGGCAGCCCTTTGTGGGGTGGATGTGGCATCTGACAGAGGGCAGAGTTAGTTGGGATATTGAGAAGAAACTCTGCCCTGTGAGGGTTGGCAGGCCCTGGCACAGGGTGCCCAGAGAAGCTGTGGCTGCCCCATCCCTTGGAGTGCCCAAGGCCAGGTTGGATGGGGCTTGGAGCAACCTGGGCTAGTGGAAGGTGTCCCTGCCCATGGCAGTAGGTGGAATGAGATGATCTTGAGATGATCTTGAAGGTCCTTTCCAAGCCAGGGAGTCTGTGATTCTATGATCTCCCATGTTCCTGCCCTTGCAGTACCAAGGGTGGGGAGAACAAGGACAACTCATGCTAGTTTCAAGAAGCAGAACTCTGTCAGGATAAACTGGGAGTCTCCCCAAGATGACTCACATAATGCTGCCAGCACCTCAAGACAGTGTTTTAGGGCTAATGAACTAAAGATAAAATATTTAGACACTTCCCTCCCAGCCAGGGTGCCTGGAGGGACCATCCAAGGCCGTGTCCTGTCCTGGGGAAGGGCACCTGCAGGGGCTGGTCCTTGTTGGGAGTGGGATCATGTCACTGATCCTAAGGCAGGATTGCTCCCTGGGGAGTGCCAGTGCCTTCGGTGCCACCCCTGGCCTGCCCTTGGAGTGTCCTGGTGGCACACAGCATGGGCTGGGAGTTATGCCCAGGCTCTGTCTTTGATTATCCCAATAAATCTCTGCAGGGCTGATAAGATTGTGATTATTCCCCCATTCTGTTTGGGAGGTTCCTGTTGGTTTTGGGGCAGTAATCCCATGTGTGCTGTTAGGGTGAGATTAGTGTAAGCTGTTTCAGCCATTCAAAAAAATTGTATTTAACTACAGAAAATGCAGAGCTAATTAAATGTGAATATTATTCCACTGGAAAATGTTTTAATGAGAAATTACTTGGGGAGGGGTGGAGAGATGGAAAGTTAAGTCAGAAGGAAGCTCACAGTTTTTTTATTCTTTCTCAGTAGGTTTTTGGGTGTGGGGTGTTTTTTCCTGTTTATTTATTTATCTGTGGAGGTTTTGGAAAGGTGTTTTCACAGTGTAGCTGAAAAACCCAAGTACAGATTCTGGTGGTGCAAGACTGGGCCCAAAGCAGCTCTGCGTTTTCCTCCCCATGAGCCCCAGACTGATGCTCCAACCTTGGAGCTAAACACAGTGTTGATAAACCCCACTGATTTGGGGACTGGGTTCCTTTTGCCTCTGGACTTGTCTCTACCCCTGTTTGCATTTCAGTCTGTGGGGAAGGGCTTGCACACAAACCTGGCCCTACAACACCCTCAGGCAGCTCTGGATGGCATCGCTTCAGATCCCAATCCCACGCAGCCTCCTGCAATCCCAGCCCTGCCATGGATGGCAGAGTGCAGTGTAAGGGAATTAGGGAATGCAAGAGCATAATTAAATAAAAATTCATGGTACAATTAGGTCTGATTAGCTCTGGATGCCAGCCTGCATCCCAAGGCTTTGGGTGCTGAGCCTCTTTTTGTGAATTTACTTGACAAAGGAAGGTGCAAAAAGGGCTCTGTGTGTGCTGTGACCATTACAGACCACACTATTCTCTAAGGGCAGTTTAATTTTTCCTCCTAAGCTGGGAAATCCAGTTGTTACATGACTGAATCGCTCCATGTGTGGATCCCCAATCTCCCACCAAGGCTGAGCTAGGCAGGGTGCCATCCCCATGCCAGGGGCAGAGCCCTGTCCCTGTGGAGCCCTGTGCCATCCCCCCTCCCTGGGCTGGCTCTGGATGCTTCTCTGCCCTGTCCTCCTTGCATTCCGTAGATATTTGGCTGGCAGAGGCCACCAAACCACCCCCAGCCTGGTTTCAGGATGCCATCCATCATCCCCCCACTGGCCTGGGTGTCTTGGCTGGAGGCTGGAACACTTCTCCGGGCTCGGGGCTCGTCAGGAATGCGCTAATTGCTACTGGAACAAAAGCTGCTCCCAAGTGGTGCTGATCCCCGCCAGGCTCCCCGGGGATGCTCCTGCCGTGCGCTCAGCACACGCTCCCGCAAAGGGCTCAGATTTATCTCTTCTCGTGCTGTTCTACTTAAAAGGCGTAGTCGGGGCATGCCAAGAGCTCGCCTGGAAAAAGCATTCCCTCCTCCCCCCCTGTCCAAGCACAGAGCTGCTCCCTCACAGCTACCTTGAATGATGGCACCTGAAATTCCAGGAGGTTTTCCTAAGCCAAAGCACCCCACGCTGCCCCGCTATTTGCTGCTGTGTGCCAGGCTCCCTGGTGGCTGGTGAGTCAGCAGCATTCCTGCTCTTTATTTTAATTTTGTTTTAAACTTGTGATTTTTGCTGAGGCAGCGTTTTCCCCCTTATCTCTGTGACAGCACATTTGGGCAGGTCCCTGTGTCTCTCCTGCTGTTCCGTGACCTCGTGGGGATCAGGCATGGAGGGAACGGCTGTGGGTGCCCTGAGGGATGGCACAGACATCCCACAGCCAGGTGGTGTGATTTCCCCATGGAGAACTTCAGCAGCCTGTAAGAATCCCCCAACACCACTGCTTGGGTCAGCAGGGAGCAACTGAGTGGCAGCTTTCTGGAAATTAAAGGATACAAAGAGATGTTGTCCATTGCAGTGGTTTTCCCAGGGAAAAGGAACAAAATCACGTGCAGGTTGTGGCAAGGGCAGTTTAAGTTAATTTTATCATAGAATCACAGAATAGTTTGGGTTGGAAAGGACCTTAAAGACCATCTCCTTCCAACACTTTGCCATGGTCAGAGACACCTCCCACTGGACCAGGTTGCTCCAAGCCCCATCCGACCCGGTTTTGAACAATTCCAGGGAATGCAAAAGTCCTGCAGGTCCCTTTGCCATGACATGTGTCCTCGTGGTGGGGAGGAGGGCGTGATGTGGTGATCCACTCTTTTATTTCCACTTTTAAGAATCCATGGAGCCAAGGGGGAGTCCAAGGAGCTGCAGTGTGGGGAGTGGCCCTTGGAAACACCTCCCTGGGATTCCTGGAGAGTGAGCTGAGCCTGGCCAGGCAGAGCTCAAGAGGCACAAGTGACACTGGCTCTGGCATTGCTCCTAAGCCCTTACAGTGATTTTTGTACGTGTGCTGGTATTTTATGAGCCCTCAAAACCTGCTGTCTCCTTCTGAGATGCAGCTTTATTGCAGGTGGGGCGCGTAGCAACCTCTCCACTGTGTTTGCTTAACAGTGCCCATTATGCTTTTATTTGATTTGAATCTTGCCAAAGCCTGGCCATTAGCTTCGACATGTTTCATGCTGTGTGTCAGCTCCCTTTTCTCTCCTTGGAAGATTTCCAGAGGAGGGTTTATCTGTTGGGAAGAGCAGGGTTGGGGCGCTGTCCCTTGTACATCTGGCCATGTCAGTGCCTAAAGGGGCTCCAAGAGAGCAGGAGAGGGGCTTGGGACAAGGGATGGAGTGACAGGACAAGGGAATGGCTTCCCACTGCCAGAGGGAAGGGTTAGATGGGATATTGGGAAGGAATTCTTGACTCTGAGGGTGGGCAGGCCCTGGCACAGGTTGCCCAGAGAAGCTGTGGCTGCCCCATCCCTNNNTGGATGGATGGATGGATGGATGGATGGACCCTCCATCATCCTCTGGTTTGTCCTGGCAGAGCCCAGGTGAGAGTGTGGAGCTGCCTTGCTCCTTTCCCCACCCCTGTACAGGTGCTTTTGGAAGTGCCATCCTTGGGTTTTAGGGGAAGCTGGTCTTGTTGCACATGAGACCCACGTTGTGGTCACAGGCAATGGGTGGGCAGGTGTAAAATACACTGGAAGGCAGCTTGTTTTGGAGGCAGTGGAACAGTGCTCTGAATGCCAAATATCAGAAGCTGCTCGAAAAAAAAGCATTTTTGTTCTTGGAAAATGGCCTGTGACCCACAGGTCGGGCAGGGTGTCAGAGCCCTCATGAAAGAGGGCAGGATGACCTACAGAAACGAGCCCAAGGGCCCCAAAGGAGACATCAAGATACCTCCTGGTGCACCAAAAGGTTTGTCCTTCCCTCTTGTCCATGGGGTGTTCCCAACAAAAGAACCTGTGCTACTGGAAACCCTCTGAAGGCAGCGAGAACACCGAGCCCCAGGGCTGTGGAGCAAACAGAAGTGGAGTTTTCCGTCACAGTCCCCGGTCCTGCTCTGATCTGAGGTGGCTTTTCATCTTCTTTGACCTCCTCAGGATCCCAATGTGCAACAAATCCCCATCACTGCCTGTATTTTCAATGTGTCCTTGTGAAATTAAGGTACTTGAAAGACCCTGAAGGATCTAAATGTACAGATCTCCATATACACATTTCTCATCACGTCACATCCAGTGCAGTCAAGTCACACAGAGGGCCAAGAGCATGTTTTGTTGCTATAGAGAAGCAGAGGTTTTTGTCCATCAAACACAGCAGAAGTTGGTTATTTAATCCTGAGTAGCCCATGGAGAAGTAAATGGGGATGGAATTGCTCTGAGCCTCTCGGTAGCCTTTTCTGTGCCAACTTTCAGGATCATAAGGTTGGAAAAATATGGTCTCAGTTTCTGTCTTTGTTGCTTATCTGTTGGCACAGCATTTTAACACCAGCAAAGAAAAAGTGAGTGAAAGTGCTTTGTGGATGAGTAAGATGGGAGTATCTCAGTTATTAAAGCCACTGAAAAATTATTCTCAGGAGAACTTTCCATATGCAACAGCAGGTTAATTGAATTTGAGCCATGCAGTAGAAATGTGCTGATTGCAACAAGATTTTCCAGTAGCAGAAAAAAAGAAAAATAAAAAAGGGAAATATTTTGTTTGGACTGTATTGAAACTCCAGCAGAAGCAGAATGTTTCTGTTCCTTCACTTAAGTTAATTTCATGTAATGTAGACTGTAAATGTTAATATTATATTGTCCTTATAGATTGTATCATTCCACACATGTAGTGTGTGATTTCAGAAAAGCACAGGAAGGACAGGAATAATGAAGAGTTGCTGGAGTGAAACAGAGTAATGGCCCTGAGTGCTGGGAGGAAATGTTTCTTGGCAAACACAAGAATTCCAGCTTTTTGTGCAGAATCAGAATCAATCTCTCCCTTCATGTCAGGATTTCCCAAGGAATGGAAATTGCAGCTCCCAGCCAGCTCTGCTCAGGATGTAGTCTCTGTTAAATATTCATTGGAGCCAGATATAATCACAGATAACTCCGAGGAAACCTGGGATACCAGCAGTGCTTTGAAGCCATGTCACACCCCTGGCTGGCTGGGGACACAGAGCAGAGGGGATGCTCAGCTTGCAGTGCTTGGGAACAGGTGGGTTTCTCTGACCATGCTCGTGGTCTGATGGTGGAGGGAGCAGAAGGAGCCTTAAAAGATCATCCCCTGAGAGCAGGGACACCTCCCACTATACCAGGTTGCTCAGTGTCCCTTCTACCCTGGC
>WBMV01006986.1:181160-216113 GCA_013396655.1 Campylorhamphus procurvoides
AGATGGGAGTATCTCAGTTATTAAAGCCACTGAAAAATTATTCTCAGGAGAACTTTCCATATGCAACAGCAGGTTAATTGAATTTGAGCCATGCAGTAGAAATGTGCTGATTGCAACAAGATTTTCCAGTAGCAGAAAAAAAGAAAAATAAAAAAGGGAAATATTTTGTTTGGACTGTATTGAAACTCCAACAGAAGCAGAATGTTTCTGTTCCTTCACTTAAGTTAATTTCATGTAATGTAGACTGTAAATGTTAATATTATATTGTCCTTATAGATTGTATCATTCCACACATGTAGTGTGTGATTTCAGGAAAGCACAGGAAGGACAGGAATAATGAAGAGTTGCTGGAGTGAAACAGAGTAATGGCCCTGAGTGCTGGGAGGAAACGTTTCTTGGCAAACACAAGAATTCCAGCTTTTTGTGCAGAATCAGAATCAATCTCTCCCTTCATGTCAGGATTTCCCAAGGAATGGAAATTGCAGCTCCCAGCCAGCTCTGCTCAGGATGTAGTCTCTGTTAAATATTCATTGGAGCCAGATATAATCACAGATAACTCCGAGGAAACCTGGGATACCAGCAGTGCTTTGAAGCCATGTCACACCCCTGGCTGGCTGGGGACACGGAGCAGAGGGGATGCTCAGCTTGCAGTGCTTGGGAACAGGTGGGTTTCTCTGACCATGCTCGTGGTCTGATGGTGGAGGGAGCAGAAGGAGCCTTAAAAGATCATCCCCTGAGAGCAGGGACACCTCCCACTATACAAGGTTGCTCAGTGTCCCTTCTACCCTGGCCTGTTACTCCCTGTGTGCCCACAGGGACCCAGCTGGGATGTGACAGCCCCTGCTCTGGGCTCCAGAGCCCCCCAGCTCATGTGAAGCCCCCAGCTCTGGGCTGAGCTGTGGCTGCCAAAGCAATAACAGGGCTGTGGTTGCCAGAGCCCAGAACGGGCTTCATTTCCTCCAGTTTGCAAAATCCTCATGGAGTGTGTGTGTCAGTGAGTGAGGAGGCAACAATCCATGCTGGTTTATGCAGAGGAGCCCAGGGAACACGTGCATGGTGGTCACTCATGGTTGGATGTGCTCTGGTGACAGGGAGTCACAGGAGGCACCCCCATCCTCGGCACTGAGTCTATCCAGCACCCCGTGAGAAAGAGGCAGGGGCAAGAATTTATTTTCAAGCTTTCCAGAAAAATTGCTGCATTGGAAATGCTACTGGAAAGGGAAAACATGGAAGATGGTAGGAGGGAGGAGATCCCAGGCCCTCCCTGTGCTGCCAGGGCTTTGCTGGGGCCAGGCAAGCCTTGACTGCCACGTTTGGGGTTGGTGCTTAGCCCAGGACAAGCAAACACAGCAGTGGGATCCAGCCCCTGCACACAGAGCTGCTGCCATCGTCCAAAACTTGCTCCCTCGATGTTTCCCCCATGTAATTTGATCCAGCATTTCAAAGGAAGGCTTCACTACCAGCTAATTTGATTTTTATGGTGAGCGCTGAGGTGTTTGGGTTTGTTCCTTTCAAGGGATCTTGGAGTCCTGTGGCTTCATCAGGATCTCAGCTGCTGTGTAAAACCAGTGACCTTTTCAGGTTTTCAGGATAACAGACTTGAAAGGCAAGGAGAACACCTACCAGGTTCCAGAAAAGCCACATTTAGTTTGGCATTGGAGCCACCTTTAAACATCCACCATGCAGCCCTGTGGCAACCTGTGGCCCTGGGGAAATTAGGGAGGAATTGTGTGTTTCATCCTCAGTATAAGCTGTGAGTGCTGTCATAGAGAGGAGGGGTTGCTTTTTTGTCCCAGGATGGGGTAGGAAAACACCAAGGCTGCAGTGCCTGAGCCTGGGATAGCATGGTCTAGCCTGGGATAGCATGGTCCAGCCTGGGATAGCATGGTCCAACCTGGCATGGCATGGTCCAGCCTGGCATAGCATGGTCCAGCCTGGGATAGCATGGTCCAGCCTGGGATGGCATGGTCCAGCCTGGGATAGCATGGTCCAGCTTGGGATAGCATGGTCCAATCTGGGTTAGCAAGGTCCAGCCTGGCATAGCATGGTCCAGCCTGGCATAGCATGGTCCAGCCTGGGATGGCATGGTCCAGCCTGGAGCCTGGCTCTTCCCTCCAGCCTGGCTCTTCCCTCCAGCCTCCTGCCTGGTCTCTGCAGGGGAGGGGACCTGTGTTGGGACAGCAAACACAGCCATAAAGCCAAGAGACATCTCCTGGTCTGCTCCCAGCTCTGCCTAGAGCTGCTGCTCTGATTCCCCCACCACGAGTGGCTCCTGCTCCAGGAGTGATAATAACATGAGAAATTTTCTGGTAATTCCACAGCAAACTTGCATTCACGTTGAAAAAATACCATCAACAGTACCTTCCCCAAAACCTTTCAAGGAGGAAAACAACTTTCTGTTCCTAATAAAGGTCTCCAACATAAGCTGAACAGGTTTTATTTTCATTTTTCTTCTCCACAAAAGTTTCCATTGTGTCCAAAAGCCATTTTCTGTCAAAAAGGGTTTTGATGGAAAATATTTTTCTAAATCTATTCAAAGCTGATACAAGGCCTTGCCAAGAAAGAGGGAATGAGTAAACCCTGTGCAGCTACTGCTCGGCACATTAAAGGGAATATCCCCCAACTTCCCAGAGCCTCCAGAGGGTGTTTGGGTGGTCCTGGTGCTGGGCAGTGGAGCTGGAATCGTCACAGCCTCTGCTAAATGTTAAACTAACAAATAAATCTGCTTTGCTCAGCAGCCAGAACTGAGCCTTCCAACTGGGGTGAAGCTTTCTAAATATCATCAGGCATATTTTCTTTAAAGGAAGGAAGGATCTTAATTCCAGCATTCCAACCCAAAATAGACGTCTCTAAGAATAGTCCTTCCCCATTGCAGGGCAGGATGCCTGTCAGGAGGAAAAAGGGTTGGGGGAAAGGAGGAGTGCTTTTCCTAAATAGCCACGCTGGAATTGGGAAGGGATGAATTTTAACTCTGATGTGGGTGATTGTTCCTGGAGCATCCAACCCTGCTGAGGTGGCTTGGAGCTGCCCGTGGCCCTTTGGATCGGGCTCTGGAGCAGCTCAGTGGCTTCTTGGGTTCCTTAGAGACCTGATGGCCACCCTGCATGGATCACAGAATATCTGAATCAGAAGGGACCCCCAAGGATCATCCAGTCCAACCCTCAGCCCTGCACAGGCCCATTCCCAAGAGTCACCCCCTGTGCCCCAGAGCATCATCCAAACCCTCCTGGAGCTCTGGCAGCCTTGGGGCTGTGCCCACTGCCCTGGGGAGCCTGGGCAGTGCCCACCACCCTCTGGGGGAAGAACCTTTTGCAGAGATCCAACCTAAGCCTGCCCTGACCCAACTCCAGCCATTCCCTGGGTGCTGTCCCTGGTCCCCACAGAACAGAGATCAGTGCCTGCTCCTCCTCTGCCCCTCCCCACAAAGTTGTCCCTGCAATGAGCTCTCCCCTCAGTCTCCTCCAGCTGAACACCCCAAGTGCCCTCAGTGTCCTCACACACTTCCCCTCCAGGTCCTGAACCATCCTTTGGCCACTCTCTAATAGCTTAATATCTCTCTTGTCCTTCCCTCTCTGCCATCAGAGCCCAAGGAGCCCATGATGTGGCTGGTGAAGGTGCTCCAGGCAAGGAGAGGATGCCCCAGCCACCCTCAGTGTGTCCTGACACAGAGAAGCAAAGGCATCCCCCAGGAATAATGAAGCTGGGAGGTGTCACCTACTGGACAGGGTGTCACCTACTGAAGTCTCTTCCACTGTGAGTTCTCCTGGGCCAGGTGCTGCCAGGCTGGAGGGATTTGTGTGTGTCTGGGGTGGGGAGGACTCTCATTCCCATCCTGATGGAATTGTAGTGAAAGGACAAGGAGTAATGGGTACAAACTGAAAAAGGGGGAATTTAGGTTCGATGTTAGGAAGACGTTTGTTACTGTGAGGGTGGTAAGACGCTGGCACAGAGAAGCTGTGGATGCCCCTTCTCTGGAAGTCTTTAAGGCCAGGTTGGATAAGGCCTTGAGCAACCTGGGACAGTGGGAGGTGTCCCTGCCCATGGTGGGGGGGCTGTGACTTGGTCATCTTTAAGGTCCAAGCCAGCCCCTTAACATTCTCTTATTCCATGATCTCTTTCAGTCTAACAAGTGCAATGCTGGAGTACCTCAGATTCCATGAAGTTCAAAAAGAGACTGGATGGATGGAGTCTTTGGTCCCACCCCCTTTTCCCTGGAAAATACAGTTTTGCATAATTTGAATAGTTTTGACTTCAATATACCCCTTTTGGGGCCATATTTTCCATGCAAATAGGTGGTTTAGAGAGGAATCTTGTCATTAAAGGCAGATTTCTCATATAGCCTTACGACCCTGGACTTGTGGCTTTAAGAAAACTCCTAATTTTCATGGAGGTCCCAAAGAAACAATAAAAACTGACAGCACAAGCAGGTCCTTCCACGCCCACTTCCTTCCTTTCAGTGCTGCCATTGGATTTGAAATCTCCCAAGTTAGAAGCACCCTCAGACACCGAGGGCTCAGCATCTCCTGGAGATACAAGCTGCACCTTCCCAGGTCCTCTGGACTGGACCTGTTCCTGGTGCATCATCCCTCCTGGAGCTGTTGGAAGCCTCTCTTCAGGTGATTTCAGCTCCATGTTTGGATTGAGCTGTTCCCTGCGAGTCCATAACCAGGCTCAGGTGATACTGAACATTAAACATCATCCCAAATTTTTCAGGAGCACATGTCAGACCTTAAATATCATGATTTTTGCTTTACCAACTTATATTTTTAGTTTAAAAACGTTTTGAGGGGTGCATGTCCCTGGTGGAGGGTGTCATTTTTCACAGTTGATGTCCACAGGGTAAGTGTCCTGGGAGCTGGTTGTGCTGATTCTCTTGGCTCTCAGAGAACAGAAAGAGGCAATTTTGGGGCAGAATCAGTCCTTGCCATGATGGTTTTAAATGTATAAGCAAGTGAATGAATTGCCTCTGCTTTTATAGCCCAGCTTTACAACTGAGATGATTTATATATTCAGGTGGGTTGAAAAATGTTGGTCTAAAACCAGGCAAAACCCACTGGGTTTGGCCAATTACTTTGTATTTTGGGCCCTTCTCAAATAAAACTCAAGGTGGGTGTAACAAAACCACGAAAGCCCAAATGTGAAAGATGCCTTGCACAAACCCCTGAAAAGCCCCCAGGAGCCGAATCTCACCCTCCGGAAAGAGGGAAAAATAATAAGGTGGAAAAATGTGAACTCCACCAGGCTGCAAACCTGAAACCTTTTGGTGCTTGTTTGCAAAAAGCCAAGCCAAGGAGTGGAGCTGATGCCAGAATTTCACTGTGGGAAGGGCTGGTCCAGCCTGCACTGGCTCCTTCCTGCCTCTCACACACTCCAAGGAGTAAACTCTGTGCAGAGACAAGAGGAAAACCACTTCCCATGAGATATGGCTTCAAACAGGGAAGGACACACCGTGTGCCTCTCAGGGAAGAGGTTCCCCCTCACTGGTGGGTCTGGGAGCTGCTTCTCAGCCCCTCCAGGGGGATCCAAAGGTCTTATTTTAGTGACACTTAAAAGGTGCCTCTTAAAGGGCCCCTTGGGGATATTTGTTTAGGGCTGGTGTTTGCTGTGCCAAAGGAATGTGGACTGTCCTTGGAGCTGCCACACAAGTGTGATCCTCATGTTGTCCCTGCCCTTGCCTTCAGACCCACCTGCCCAGGTGTGCTTGGGCAAACTGATGTGAATGTGCCAGGTGATCTCTTTTGATTCTTTGGGAATCAGCTCCAGGAGATCACTCACATGTCTCCTTAGGGATCACTCAGAAGACAAAATAAAGCCCCCAGGGACAGCATGTGTGGCCAGAGGGAGCAGAGCCATAGAGCAGTGAGGTGCTCATGGCACATACACCCCTCTCCTGCTGTCACCAAACCTCCCACCATTCATTTTTCCTCTGCTCTCATCCCAGCTTTTATTTGCAAATGGCCCTGTTGTATTGAAGAATCCTGAAAAACATCCCTTCTTGCCCCTTAGGTGGGATAACACCAAGCCCATGGTCTCCAGACTCATCTGGAGACCGAGCTGTAGCCTGCAAAGCAATAGATAAAATACTGATTTCCCAGGTTTTCCACCTCTCTTCCTTATATTTTGTCCCTGAAATCAGCCATGAAGGGCTTCTCAACAAGAAGAATAGAATGACTTCTCAACAAGAAGAAAGACATGCTTCTCATGGTCCAAGTGGCTCTAAGATCCCAGCACAGGAACACAGAACCACATGTTCTTGGACCACGAGAAGCATCTCTTTTTCATTCTGTCCTGGAAGTCTTTGTTTAGGGAATCTCTGCCTGTTGCAGCAACCCCACAGACCTCACTGTGGAACCAGCTTCTCTGAAAAACCTCCTGCAGCTCCCAGCACGCTCAGGTGAGCCATGGAGAGCCCTGAGTTTCTTACTGGTTTCCCAAGTGTAGCTGGAATTCATTGGTGCTCTGGGGATGGAGCTGATGTGTGAGGAAAGGCTGAGAGAGCTGGGTGTGTTCAACCTGGAGAAGAGAAGGCTCTGAGGAGATCTCAGAGCCCCTTCCAGTCCCTAAAGGGGCTCCAGGAGAGCTGGAGAGAAACTTGGGACAAGGGCCTGGAGTGACAAGACAAGGGGGAATGGCTTCCTACTACCAAAGGGCAGAGTTAAATGGGGTATTAGGAGGAAATTCTTCCCTGAGAGGGTGGTGAGTCCCTGGCACAGGGTGCCCAGAGAAGCTGTGGCTGCCCCAGCCCTGGAAGTGTCCAAGGCCAGGTTGGACATGGCTTGGAGCAACCTGGGCTGGTGGAAGGTGACCCTGCCCATGGCAAGGGGTGGCACTGGATGATCTTGAACATCCTTTCCAAGCCAAGCCATTCCATGATTCTATAGTTCCCAGTGACTGCAGATGATCAGGGCCAGCACATCAGGAAATGTTTTCTCAGGAAAGTGTGGGAAAATGCACATTTCCTGGCATACTTTTCCAACTTTCATGATATATTGCAACTGTCTTCTGGTTATTATTTATTTGACTATCTTTATCTGGTTTTATCTTCTTTTATTGTTCTAAGGTGAAAGCAGGGTGTAATGTTTTGCTTGGTGCAGCTGATGGGTAAAGGTAGATCTCATGTTCTGGCTCAGGCCCACCAGCACCAGGGTCCCTCCTGGCCACCCTCCTTTGTGTGATGAGTTTGTGGGTGCAGGACACCCCTGTCCAACTCCTTTCTGAGGACTGTGGGTGACACTGGGAAAGCCCAGTCTGGTACTCAGGTCACAGGAGAAGCTGCCATGGAGTGGGTGCAAAACAGCAAACACAGGGCTGTAGGATGTTTGTAACATCAGTTATCCGAGTCTTGCTATTGGGAGAGACTTGGATCTCTGATAGGGCTGTGGGATATCAGGCAGGAAGAATTTATGTGCACTTTTTGTAATATAGATTAGATAAAAAATGATGGTCAAAGAACAGAATGGGTGATGTCACCACCCAGCCAGTCTGTGTGGGGTATGGGATGAATCCTGAGGATGGAAGGACCTGGTACAGAGCTGAGGAGCCAGCTCCAGAACTGGAACCTGTCTCCTCATGTGTCCCCCGTGGAGATGGAGTGCAGATACCTGGCACAGCTTCCCCATCTCCTTGGGAAGGTGCCTGGAGAAAGGTGCTTTGGGGTCATTGCAGACCTTTCCATTCACCAGCCTGAAGGGACTGACCCCAGGGCAAACCACTGGGATGGGATTTGCAGCTGCAGTAGAACAAATCCCACTGATCAACAGAGAGGTGGTTTGGGGGAATGTGTGGCAAACAGAAGTCCTCTCCTTGGGCTGGGGTACCTGTGTGAAGCACATGGACTGCACCTCTGGGAGGCTCCTCTGTGACCCAGGACTGATGCAAAGTGTGCCTTCTATTATGGTTTGAAAGGCAAAATTTGGGAAAACCCCATGGAATTTAGAAGAAAACTGAGGGGCTGGCACAGCACTTTTGAGGATGCAGGTGAAAATTCAGACTGTCAACTGGACCCTCAAAACAAAATGGCCCAGAGGTGCCTTTTGCAGCAAAAGTTTATGAGTGTTCAGTGTGCAGAGACCTCAGTGACTTTCATCCTCTTATTTATCAGTCTGCTGCATTCATCTCTCCAAAAACATGCCACAATTAACTTTTTCTGAAGGCTGCTCAGGGTACAACCAGAAAACACCAGCTGCCCAAACTCCTAGAAAATATTTGTCCCTTCCAGGGCAAGAAACACATCCCTTCAACCCTGCTTTCCATTTCCTTTAGCAGGCACTGTGTGCCCCGTCTGGCTGAGTGGACCACAGAGCTCCAAGGATAAAAATGACACGTAATATGAGATAAAGCATCAGGCAAAATATTTATGTAATGAAATGTTAATGATTGTTCTAAAGGTCTGTGGCAGGGCAGGGCAGGGCAGAAGAGAGACACTCCTCTTGCTGGTGTCTCACAGGGGGACAGATGCACGAGGAACAGCACTCACAGGGGGAGCAAAAATGGGGTTTGTCAGGAAATGTGATCTGCCCTTTCTAGCAAAAAAAATCTGCCAAATGATACCAAGTAATTTAGGGGATCTAATCCAATCGCAGCTGTCTTGATTATTTTTCAGCTCTGCATGGAGATGGTTTCCCTTTGTTTTGGAGTTGTAAACATCCTCTGTAATCCTCAGAGCCGGCGGCTTCTGCTGCACAGAAACCAGAGAGCGACGCTGAGCTAAAGCACCGAGGGCCTGAGTGACACAGCCTGGGCTGGGAGCACATCCAAAGTCAGCCCATCCTTCTCTGGCAGATCCATCTCTGGCACCCTGGCTGGGGCTGGGGCAGCTGCAAGGGCCAGTCACCAATGTGGTTACAAAGGCAAATTTTCAGGAAAAAAAAGGCAGTTCAGATTCCAGCCCAATATTTGGTCAGGCAAGGCCAGTTGATTTGTTATTCTTATTCAGCATCTTAATGTAGTTGCAGTTTTTCCATACATATTGAAATGACTTTTAAATACACAGATTTTATGCTTATCAGAGCTCTCGGGAGTAAAATCTGATAATAGGAGATTTTGTTTGGAATGAGACAATCCCTTGAGTGATCCCAACTAATAAGTGGTACTGAAATGTGGAATTATTGCAGCAGCAGTAACTCTGTAGGTGATCCCTTTGCAGAAGTGTTAAAGTCAGTCAAGTGCAGCCCAGGTGGTGTTTTAAAACAAACTGTGGTCACAAGCCCTTTGTTGTGTGTGTGTGTGTGTGTGTGCAAGGGACAGACCAGCCAAGGCCACCTGTATTTTGGGAAGTTCAAGTAGAAGCAGCTGCTCTTTAAATCACTGTGTTTTGGCTGCAGCCTCTTGAGGTCCCCAGGGCAGATCAGAGAATCAGAGTGGTTTGGATGGAAAGAGATCTTAAAGATCCTCCAGTTCCACCCCCTGCCATGGGCAGGGACACCTTCCACCAGCCCAGTTTGCTCCAAGCCCTGTCCAAACTGGCCTTGGACACTTCCAGGGATGGGGCAGCCACAGCTTCTCTGGGCACCCTGTGCCAGGGCCTGCCCACCCTCACAGGGCAGAATTTCTTCCTAACACCTCATCTAAACCTCTCCTCTTCCAGTTTATCACTGTCACCCCTTGTGCTGTCACAATCTGCCTGGGTAAAGCATTGCTCTCCCTCTTTTTTATAAGCCCTCTTTAGGCACTGGAGGGGCTCTCAGGTCTCCCTGGAGCCTTCTCTTCCCCAGGCAGAACACCCCCAGCTCTCCCAGCCTGTCCCCAGAGCAGAGGGGCTCCAGATGCACCAGGATGGAGTGGAGCAGCTCTTCCCTCTGCTTCCTCTCATCCATGTGCTCAAGCCTGAGGAGCTGGTTGTATCCTAAACCCAGGGGGCCTGGGAGAAAGGATGGGGCAAGCACTGGCCAAATTCTGCCCCAGGCTGGGGGATGTCAGGTCACTGCACGCCAATGTCTCACCTTGTTTATTGGGAATGTTTTCCCTGACCTGGCTATACCATGTACACCATGAGAGCCTTGCCCAGGGCTCAGCCTTGGGGTGTTGGTGATGCAGGCACAGATCAGATCCACTCCAGGAGATGGAACACAACCTCAAGTGGCTCCTGATGCCGTGTCCAGCAGGGTCACTGCAACCATTCCCACCAGGAGCATTTGCTGAGTATTTACCGAGGTAAGTGAGCACTGGGAATGTTTTCCTTCCCCCTGAGCTGGAGAAGTGAGGGAGCAGTGGAAAGGGATTGCAGAGCTCCTTAGCACTGCACTGATGGAGGGGCTATGTGGATCATTCCCTTCTGGAGCATCCCTGATGGGATTATTTGATATTGGTTCCCTATGCCACTTCCCTTACAGCCCAGGAATCAGGGGCACCTCTGCAGCAAAGGCTCCTCTCTGGTCATGTCCTGAGTGGCAGCAAAAGGGGTTGTGCCAGGGGAAGGATGATCCCTCCTCCCCAAAATTCCCCTGCCATGGGGAAGAGTGTTTGTATGATCATGGAGGCAGCACCCTTGCAGTGCTCAAGGGCTGAAAAGTGAGGAGAGAGATTTTGGGCGTTGGAACAAGATGATCTTTAAGATCCATTCCAGCACAAACCATTCTGTGATTTTCTCTTTCTTTATAAAGGCAATTTCCCTAAATGCTGGTTTGTTTTTTTTCCAGATGGGCTTTCTGGGCCCTTTCACAATGGGACTGGTTTCAGCCCTTGCTATTTCCTGAGGAGGCAGGAGCTGTGGTCCTTCCTATCAGCCCTGCAGACGTTTTGATCCTTTTGCAGTCTGTGAAATAGTAGCCTGAATACGATGACAGAGAAAGAAAATACGGTAACTCTCCCCTCCCCTTTCCAACTCAAGCCCTTGCCAAAGCAATAAAAAACTTTAAACAATAGTCAGTCATGACATAAACCAGCCCTTGAGCGGCCTGCCAAAATTCACCTCGAGAAAGTAGGTCCAAAAATAAACAGTAACCTATAAAAAGCCCCACAGACTTAAAGATAGTATTCGTAGTGTGCTAATTGCTTTCACATCTGGCTCAGAAATGGGGAGTGTAAACGAGCGTGGAGAGGCCACCAATAACTCACTTCAGCTAAGCACAAAAGCATGTGTGGAGCATCAATCATGAGAGCCATCTATTGCTACTCAGAGATCTCAGATGCTGGGGCTCAATTTTGTGTTTAAATTGCCCTGAAAGAATGGGGCTGGTCAAGATGTTAATAAACAGCACATGGTTAAATGCCTTCACGGGTGGGATATTTCAAGGTAAATATAGAGAAACCGGTTTCATATCCCTTTTTCACCCTCCCTCGGTTATCAGACAAGTTTTTGCCTGGGAAGAAGTGAGCCCTGGGGTGGTTGGGAGGTTTGATAACCAAGGGCTACAGCAAGGGGGGATACACAAAGGAAAACTACCTGGGATGGTTTCAGGAAGCCTTTCCTTTGTGACAAGGAGGTGACCTCAAAATGTGACCTTGTGTGAGCTTGGTTGGAAGGTCAAAACTCCCTTCAGGCTTCTGCCAGATCCCAGGGAGGCAGAGACATGTGTGATGCTCTGGGCATGTGTTCATCTTCTTTCATGCTGATGTCTAGACCTTTTTTATGACTGTGAATCAGGGGGTGTGCACAGAACTGTCTCCTGCTTGCTTTCAGGTCTGTTTGTCTGTGGTGCTGGCTGAATTTTATGGTGTGAGCAACCCTTTTGCTTGTTGGATGCAATTTAAAGCACACCTTCCCCACAGCCTTGGACTTTGCAGTGAGACCAATAGAGAGCAAAATCCACACCCCTCCCGAGCCCATGGTGTATCGAAGTGAGCACAGGGAGACTCTGCCTGAACTCAGATTTTTATTTCTGATAGTTCTTGAGCACCACTGAGAACATCACCAATAAATAATTACATTTCCTGAGATCACGACTGCTGTAATTACATGAATGATCGGTGTCTTAACCTTGGGGATGAGCAGAGCAGACTGCCCTGAGCATCTGTGGTTTGGTGGTTATGACTCAGCCCTGGAGCTCAAGGAGGGATTTGTAATGACTTATTCATGCCACATTTATTGTTTGGAAAGCTCAATCAAATGCTACTATGGTGCGACTGAATAATTCATCTGCCACTCTACTTTTGATCTCTTTATTGGTTTCTCTCTGTGTTAAGAGCTTCATGCTCAGAGGTGTTCAGAGAGTCACAGAATGGGTTGGGTTGAAAAGGACCTTAAATTTCACCTAGTTCTATTCCCTCCTTCCCACCTTCCACCAGCCCAGGTTGCTCCAAGCCCTGCCCAACCTGGCCTTGGACATTTCCAGGGCTGGGGCAGCCACAGTTTCTCTGGGCACCCTGTGCCAGGGCCTGCCCACCCTCCCAGGGCAGAATTCCTTCTCAATATCCCATCTAACCCTGCCCTCTGGCAGTGGGAATCCATTCCCCTTGTCCTGGCACTCCATGGCATTGTCAGAGAGTCCTGCACTCCAGGGCAGTTTTGTGTGAGGACAGAGGTCTCTCAGTGTGAAATGGCATTTGTTTCTCCACACAGTGGGTCCTGCTGGTTTATTTTCCCAGATAATTTGGGAAATTTGGTGAAACACCTTCCTGTAGATGGGAGCTGATCCCTCAGCTCTGAGGCAGGGCTGGAGGTGGGATGTGCTCATTCCATGATGAGGGGATGAGAGGAGTGGGGATGAGAGGGAAAGGAGGGGGTGGAGGGCAGGACAGGGCTCTGTTCCCCTCCCTGCAGCCTGCCTGAGTCCACTTGGAGTTGGCTCAAACACACCCCCTGAGTTCATCGATGGAAAATTCAGGGGGAAAGCAGAGCTGTGAACTTCATCAGAAAATGCAGGTTCTGGGGAAACAATCACTAACCCCCCCCAAAATGTTAAATAAACCCCCAAAATGCACAAGAAACACACACATAAGGAATGATTCATGTAGGTGACTGTCATAGATTTGTACAAAATATTTGGATTATTGCTCACACTTCTTTCAGGCAACAGGACACGCACAGCTATTCCCACCACAGAGAAAGGAAAGGTTTCCCAATATCCATTTTTAACAGTTTTTCCAGGAATAGCTCCTGGGTCATCCCAGCAGAGATCACCTCTGCTTAAACCAGAGCAAGGCAGAGGAGTCAGGTCCTTCCAGGGCAACCTGCTGATGGATTGTGCTTTTGTAGCCATTGAAAGATGCCAAGAAAGTGACTCAAACAAGTCGGAATTAACCACCAGTTTGAATTTGGCACTGTTTGTACATGGAGATTTGCCCTGCTGGGACTCAGCTGTCACCTGCAGAGCATGGAGAGGTGCCTGCCAGCAGGCTGGCAAGCTGCATTTGCTAAGTGCAACCAGCAGGATGGTGGCACTTCCAGATGCTGCAGGAGGCTGTGGAAGCCTCTTGGAAGCTGTCATGGACAGCTGAGCTTCTCCAACCCTGGAAGAAGAACACAAGCTCTTTGAGGAGCTGTTGGAAGAGGAAGGGAGAGGTCCAGGTGATCTTCAGTGGCTGCCCAAGCCCAAAGCTGGTTCTTTGTCCTTAGCAGCCTGCCCAGCCTCCTCTTCCACTCCTGCAGCTTTGGTGTCCAAGCCCTCAGACCTCCTCCTGCCAATCCCAGCTCCAGTGCAGCAGGAGTGATGCTCTGGAGTGATGCAGGAACTCAGTGATGCCATAACCACCTTTTTCCACTGGCCACATGCACAGACCAAAGCAGTCCAGGCCTCGCCTCAAGAGTCCTCGAGCCTCGGTGTTTTATGCTCAGCTCATGATTTTCACCAGAATGCAGGAAACCCAGTAAAACCCTGGAAAGCCTCCTGTGTTCCTTGGCCAGGTGGAGTCCTTGCTGCAGGAGCCTGCCCGTGGCTGCAGCTGCATGCATGGCTGGTCCATGGGAGCCATGCATTGATATCTGGAAGCCTGTTTGGGTCCCTAAAGTAGCCCTGGGTGAGAGGGAGCATGTGCTGCCTGTGAGCATCCCTGTCCTTCAGGGTGACACCACAGGATGCACCACACACAATTTAGGGGGTTTTAATCCCCAGTGAATTAACGTGACTTGGGAAAATTTTTCTGCTGTTGAACTGGGGGCTGGAGCACCTATCTTGTAATGAAAGATTGAGACAATTAGGATTGTTCAACCTGGAGAAGAGAAGGCTCCAGGGAGACCTTAGGGCCCCTTCCAGTCCCTAAAGGGGATCCAAGAGAGCTGGAGAGGGACTTGGCACAAGGGCCTGGAGTGGGGAATGGCTTCAAACTGACAGAGGGCAGGATTTGATGGGATATTGGGATGAAATTCCTGGTTGTGAGGGTGGGCAGGCCCTGGCACAGGGTGCCCAGAGAAGCTGTGGCTGTCCCTGGATCCCTGGAGGTGTCCAAGGCCAGGTTGGAGGGTGTCCCTGCCCATGGTAGGGGGTGGAACAAGATGAGCTTGAAGGTCCCTTCCAACTCAAACCATGCTGGAATTCTGTGGTTCTATGAATAGACAATTGAGCCCTTTCAGGCAGGTGCAATGTTTATAGGAGAGACAGGAATACTCAACCATGTGTAAAACTGTAACTGGGCAATGTTATGGGTACACACAGACTTGTGAGGGATGCTATAAAAGATCTGGATCTGAATATTTTCAGAAGGGCAGCTCATGATCCAGTGTAATGCTGTATTAATAGACAGCAAGAATGTAGAGCTGCAACAGAAAGATTGACAGCTTTTGGCAGTAGATTTTGTACTCAGGTGTCTAAATGTGTCCCTTGAAATTCCAGTTTAGTCAGCTAGGCAAACCTGGGCTGAGGGGCTGGGAATTGGCACCTCTGCTTCACATCATTCTCACGTGTTCAGCCTCTCTTTGTTTATTCTGAGCTAAAATGGTCGAGGCTTCAGCACAAATTGTGTTCTCATCTGTCCATCAAAACTGGATGTGCCCCACCAGAACTGGGTGTGGACACTTTGTAATTTTAGTGATTTTGCAGCTCTTGGAGTTGTAGTCAGAATTAAGGAATGAGGTTTATTTAGTCAAATCAAAGGTGGTGATGTGAATAGCCTATATAATTCAGTGTGGTACCCAGAGCACAAGGGATTTGGACAATATACTGTGTGCACTTGGCAACCTCTTACTTGAGAGTCACTTAATTTGAGAATTTGGCTGGTTTACCTGTGCCAATTCTCCTCATCTTTGTGGCTTTTAGGCTGTGTGAGGTAGGGTTTAAGCTGGATCTCAGCAAAAGGTTCTTCCCCCAGAGGGTGGCAGGCACTGACCAGGCTCCCCAGGGCAGTGGGCACAGCCCCAAGGCTGCCAGAGCTGCAGGAGGGTTTGGATGATGCTCTGGGGCACAGGGTGGGATTGCTGGGGTGTCTGTGCAGGGCCAAGAGTTGGACAGGATGATCCTTGTGGGTCCTTTCCACCTCAAGATGTTCTGTGCTTCTGTGATGGGACCAAAGCTTCCCCCATTGTGATGTCCCCACTGTTGAGCTTCCCCAGAAAGTCCTGTACGTGCTTTGCCATTTACAATATTAGCCAATTATTATTGCTTAATTTAGCAACTACTTCAAAAACCATGTGGTTGCCTACCACAATTAGTGGTGTTCCTTGTCGTGCAGTGATTCATCTGAGCAAAATTAGCCACGGGCAGGGTGTGAGAGTGGAGATGGAGGCTGGGAGTGAGCAAGGAGCAGAGAGCTGGGCTGGTCCAAGGGTGGGCACAAGTCCTGCTTGGCTTGCTTTAACTGACATTATTTTATCTGGTTTAACTATAGAAAAAACAACTTATGTGCTGTATGTTTTATTTCAATTTGATGAAGCTGGTTCTCCAGCTGGCTAAAGCAAGACGTGTGTTTAAAGTGAAATGTAAATGTGCTGAACTGTATACACAGAACAGTTTTAGTCACGTTTCATGTCAGCTCCTTGGCAAGAGGCAATTCTTCTTTGTGGAGGCCACTTTGAGTGTGTGTGTGTTTGCATGGGCAGCAGGAGTGGTGGCCAGGGGGTCACTGCACCCACCTGGAGCTGGGAAACACTTTGGTTCACTCTCACTACTGGGAGAATGAGAAGAAACAGATTTACCAGCCTGGCACTTGATGAGCCATGTACAAGGCTCACAGCTCTTCCAGCGGGGTAAATGAAGGAAACGAAAATATTCCTCTGGGTAAGGTGAGACACAGAGGTTCACACAGCAGAACAGAACAGTGTTTTTGAAAGCTGGGAGAAACCCCCTTGGGATAACCAGAGTGTCTGTGCTCACCAGCACCATCACTCCCCAACTCGTCCTGTTTCAGTGCCTGTTCTCAGGCTAAAGCCAGAGATAACTGGGGAAGGAGCTGCTCCCAGAAGCATTCCCAGTGTCACTGGGTGACTGGTGTATGGCACCCTGGTGCTGTGTGAGGCTGTGCTGTGGTGGGGGCTCCTGGGGACATCTCACCCCCACCCTGGGGTACCCACCCACTCCAGTCTGGCCCAGACACTTGCCCACTGAGGACACTGGTTTGCCCAGGAGTGGCACTGGGATGCCCAAGGGCTGTACTGAGTTGTCCACTGATGGCACTGGGGGCTGTCCAGGAATGGGATCAAGTTGCCCAGGGGTGGCACTGGGTTGCACAGAGTTCCTGGAATCCTGGAATGTTTGGGTTAGAAGGGACCTTAAAGCTCATCTAGTCCAACCCCCTGCCATGGGCTGGAACACCTTCCATGAGACCAGGTTGCTCCAAGCCCTGTCCAACCTGGCTTTGAACACTTGGGTGGCACTGGGTTGCCTGGGGTGGCACTGGGTTGCCCACTGAGGGCACTGGGTTCATTGGGCCAGGGAATATCCCAGGCTGGAAGAGACCTCTAAGGATCAGCGAGTCCAGCTCCCTGCAGGACTACCTACAACTAAATCAGGTGGCCAAGAGCATTCTCCATCCACTCAACAGCTGCACCTGGTTGCCCAGGGGCTGCACAAATCTGCCTAGCGAGGGCAGTAGGTTGTCCAAGGCAGGAACTGGGATGCCATGTGAGGGTGTTTACTGGCCCCACGTTGCCCACCCAGCACCCTGTGCTGCCCTGTGGCCACTGCTGTGGCCACTGCAGGGAGGTTCAATGGCCAGAACAGGTCACAAAGCTCAGTGCCAGGTCACAGAACCATAGAACCTGGTCACCCACTAGAGAACCCCACTGCCCATAGCAACAGTGCCCTGGTCCTGTGGTGCCAACACAGTGGGGCTGGGGCAGAGCCAAGCAGTGCCACCACCAAGCGCAGCACCCCAGTGATGAGGAGCAGCACCCCCACACCCCCACACCCCTGAGCACACCCACTCTCACAGCTAAAGGGGAGCGTGTCCTTCCACTGGGAGGGGAAGACCAGGAAAGCAGGTACTCCTCCTCATCCCCCAATATCTCTTATATCATCCAAATATACCCAAACCAGGTGGGCAGCAGCTCCTGGTGTGTGTCCGTGTTCAGGGATGGTAGAAAGTATCACCTTGACATGGCTTATCCTTGAGGGTGATGCAGGGCCATTTATTTCAGCTGGAAATGCATGGAAAAGTAACTCCAGATTTATTTCAGCTGGAAATGCATGGAAAAGTAACTCCAGGCCATTCCCAAGGGTCTTTGGTTTTATCTCTCACATGTTTGTCTGTCAGTGCCTGAAAGGGAAGGATTTCTTTGCAGGAGTGGGAGCCAGGGAAAGCATCTCCCACTTTGTGAATGCTGTTCCCTAGGTATAAACAAGTGGCTTGGAGCTGGGAATGGCAGTGGCTTATCCCTAGCAGGGACAAAAGAGCTGGAGTGACTGGTTTGGGGGAACCTCCACACAGTGGATTTTATTGGACCTGACCACACACATCTCCTCCTTGGTCCTGCCAAACTGGCTCAGAGGGTTGCATTTGTGAAAGCTTCTTTTGCTAAATTTGAGGGGCTTAGGGGAAGGACATGAAGAACTTCACTACACTGACGGGGAAAATGAAGGCATAATAGGAAATAAGGAATAAAGGAATAAGGAAAATGAAGGTATAAGATCTATTATCCTCCTTGGCAGCTGTGATTTGTTTCTCTCCTCATTTCAAGATCTGACACTGGATACCACCAGCAAAGTCAAATCCCTGTCTACCCAAATACTTGGAATGCTGTCAAAAGGGATTTGGTTTTGAAAGACTTAGGCCTGTACAGGCACTGTGTGGGTACCTTGGGCATCACTCGCTGTATCACAAGTTGCCTGTGTTGTTGTGAGAGGTAACACAAGGGCAGGAACTGACTGAGAGAGGTTTTCTTCTGCCTCCTTTGCACAGGACACGTACCTGACAGCAGCATTCCAAAATGGAGCTGTACGGCTACCCCTTAAAAGCAAAGTATTGCTACCCAAAACCACCACCCACCAAGATCCTGCCTGCCACCAGCACCATGGCTGCGAGCTACAAGAACCGCGTTCCTTACCAGCCTGAGAGCATCAGCCTGCCCTGGATGCCCAATGCCTACTACAAATCAGCTGCCCTCAACCCAACCTTGGCTCCCCTTTCCGAAAGCTTCCCAGGCTTACCCCCCACCAAGATAATCCCTTTTGTTTCTGAGAGACCAAACGGTGTCTTCACCCGGCACACCCTTGATGACTGGCACAGGTCCAACATGACCAACTACAAAGAGTCGGAGACCACCCGGCACAACGCAGAGCGCCTGCGAGCCGATCTCAACCGCACCATCAAGGACGTGTATCAGCAGGCAAAGAGAACCCAAGGGGAAAGCACCAAGAACCTGGGGGAACGTGTCAATGACATCGAATATTGGAAGTCAGAGCTCTGCCTTGAGCTGGATGCCATGATCAGGGAGACCAACTCACTCACAGACATGCAGAAGCGGCTGGAGAGAGCCTTGGCGGACACGGAGGGCCCTTTCCAGGTAAGGACCACAAGTTGTAGCCTCATGCCAAGACATCTGCAGCAGTTCAGAGGTCTAATGAAGTTTCATTACAGCTCTGTAACATCTAGAAAGTTTTTCTTCAGAGCCCATTAGTTCTGTAAGCAATAAATCCCCTGCCATCTGCTGCGTCCCCCACCAGCACACGCTGAGCACATCAGAACAGTATTTGTTTAACCAAATATTTTTGTATCCAAAATCCTGGTTTGAGAGGCAAAAGCCCGTGTCTTAGTAAGAGGCTCTGGTGAGGTCAGCATGGAGCCTGACACAGGTCCCTGCATTCAGCTCTGGAGGCACCAGGGACACGTGGGCTCCCTCACAATTGATTTAATGCTGATGTTGCAGCTCGGCTGCCCATTGTCAGCTAAACCAGGGCAGTTTTTTCCAGGCTGTCATCTCTGTGCCCACCTAGAATTTCTTTTCTTATGCTACTTGACATGGGCACCGTCCCTGTAGGGAACCCTGCCCCTGCAGCCAGCTCTGATGGCATGGCATGTCCCCAACAGGTCGCTCACAAGTGCTTGCTTAATCGGGAGAAGAGGATGGGCATCGACCTAGTCCATGACGACGTGGAGAAACAGCTCATCACAGTAAGTTTGGCAACACAGATCATGTGTTAAAGTTATTTTTGCCTAAACTACCCTAACCAGGATTTGCAGCCATGTCCTCTCACTGGCTCCTTAGTGCTGGTGAGGTGCTAAACCCTTCAATCCCCCAAAACCTGCTGCGTTCCCACACAGCAGTGGCCCACAGGAGAGGAAGGAATAGCTGAAAACCAGCTGTGTTTGTGTCCCATATTGGGGTCCTTCATGGAGTTTGTGAGACTGTCCTGCCTTTCTGAGCCCTGCCAGCACAGCATCAGTGTCTATCTATATGATATATCTCTGTATCTATAGAACATTATATATATTGCACACAAATGCACACACAGATATGTGTGTGTCCGACAGCTTGTCTGGTTGTCCCAACTATATTAGTTGGTCTAATAAAAGATATTACACCTCCCCCCAGCTTTGCTTTGCTCAGAGCAGTGTGGCTGCAATACAACTGTGTGCTCAGGCAGTGGATTTCATAGAAATTATAAAAACGTGCACTCCTGCCTGCCTTTATACAGTCTGCCTTAAACTATGAATAAAATCAAAGACAATGAGAGCTGGCACAGCAAAGGGGATCCCAATACAGGGAACAGCGAAACAGAGTCACTGCAAAGGCATCACAACACTGGGAAGGAAATTGCAGCCCCTGGGACTGTGATGCCACTGCTCTGTCAGAAGTTTTCCTTATGAGTCAGGCCCTAAAACATTATAATCTCAGTTTATGAGCCATGAGATTTTAGGAAAATTATCAGAGCTGGAATCTCCATAAAGGCATTTTGGTTTTTGAGTGTCTGGGACACATTTAGGCTGTGCTTTCAGCTGGCTCCTGCAGACAGGAGGGCTTAAAAATTCCTGGATTTGGAGCAGAGATCACCTGCCTGCAGAAGCTGGGGCTTCACAAGTGCAGTAGGTTTGTGCTGAACTCAGAGGAGCCGAGAGCAGCACATGCCTTACCCTGGTGGAACTAAGTGTCTCTTAGAAAGGACAGGGGATTGACACCAAAGTCCATCTCCTCTCATCCCATATGGCTGGGATTTCTCGTGGGGGGGAAGATATTTTGGGATTGGGGATGGGGACGTGCAGCACTGCTGGTCCAGGGAACCACTATGCCTGTTCATGTCAGGTCAGGATCTGGCCCTGTCTCCCTTTAGTGGAACTAACCAGCCCTTGACATTGATGTCAAGGTGAAAAACACTCGAGAGCCCAGCCTGAAAGTGATGTCCCTGGCCAAGGCTGTGGCCACAGCCCCCTCCTGTCCCCTCCTGTCACTGGGTGTGGGCTCAGCTGCACAAGTGGGTGCTCTGGGGCTGAGGGTCCTTTCTGCACCCCCTGTTTGATTTGGGGGAAAGGCCAGCAGACAAGTTCTCACTGCGTGCAGGGTTGGAGAGGCTCGAGGGGATGAGCCTGTCCAGGACAAGGATACTGATGGGATTGTGTTTTACCTTTGCCCAGGAAATCAAGGTCATCAGGGACTGCCGGGAGAGGCTGCAGCAGTGCCTGAACACAGTGAATGCCCAGCTCATGTAAGGAGGGGCTCCTTGTCTCTGGCTGCAGCTGTGCCTTTGCAGCTGTACTGGGAACCCCCAGCACAGCCCGACTGTACCCACACCCTGCAGGCTCCATGGGAACAGGGCAGTGATGCTTGGGGGGACCCACAGCTGCCCCAGGGAAGCAGGATGGGGAGGACACAATTCCACTCCTACATCCCCACTGAGTGCTGCTGTCTGTGTGTTGAAGGTGCAACAAGGAGGCCCGGCAAGAGCTGGAGAAGGACCTGGCTGACAAGCAGATGGGCCATCACATCGACAACAAGTGCTACCAACTGAAGAACACCTCCAGAGGCATCCACTTCTACCGAGGGGTGGAGCGGATTGATGCAACGTGAGTGCCTGCAGGGTGGCACTGGGGAGTCCCTGGGAGGCACAGTGCCTCTCCCTGGCAGAGAGCTGGGTTTTCCCTGGCACGTGTCTCTGCATGGCACACCCATCCCGTCATCACCTCCAAGGGGTCGTGGTCTCTCCGCTCATCATAAAGGGAGAACAACCCTCTGCTTTCAGCTGGGTGCCAAACAGCCAGGAGGTGAAAGGGAGTCCAGCCTAATTAAACATTCTATCAGGGCACAGAGATCAGCCTGGAAATGAATTCAGGCCAACACCTCTGCACAGCTCATTAAGTTTATGCATATTTTCAAAGATGTGTCAGTGCTTGCCTGAGTGCTCTTCCCTGATGTAAAGTCTGGGGGGTTCACCCCTGCATGGAGAGGGCCTGGCAGGGAACTGAAATGTCACAGAAGATGGAGAAATAGAGAGAGTGGTCCCGGGACAGGGTTCAGCTGTTTTTGGGTGCCAGGAATTCAGCTTTGGCTAAGCACTTGCAGAGTTACATCCTAAGTGGCAAAGGGCTGAGGGAATAAATCTGCTCACACAGACACACATAGTTTATGGAGGAGCATAGATTGATTCAATTTTTCTAATGGTTTGAATAATTATTCACAGCAGAGATCTGACTTATTTAGACAGGCAAATGAATTGCAAGGGATTGACACTAAAATTCAGAGGGGGGTAAAATGTGCTGAGAATCAGCAGGTTTTAAATGGAGCTTATGTGGTATTTAAGTCTTTTGTTGACCTTGTGCTCGACTAGTGCATAGGCAGGAACTTCATCCCGAATGCACAGACAGGGAATGGAGTGGGATCTAATGCGTGTTCAGTTTAGGATGAAACTGAGATGGGCTGTGAGCAAAATGAATTGAGTTTGATCTGTGTGTTGTCATGGAGCTGGGAATCCCTTGGCACTTAATGCCTCAAACATGGAAATAGGAGATCTGATTGGAATCTCTGCTTTTTCTGGAAGAACCTTTTATTTGTCTGAGCTTTCATAAATTGTCTTCATGAACAGGTCATCACTTGATAAATACCATTGAACAAATAGGGCACTGATGTTTCACTTTCATGTAATTAAGAGCATAGATTTAATCTGCATTTAATCCTTGCTGCTCAGTGGTAGGATCCATCATAGCATCACAGAATCACAGAATATGCTGAGCTGGAAGGGACTGACGAGGATCACCCAGTCCAACCCTCAGCCCTGCACAGGCCCATCCCCAAGAGTCACCCCCTGTGCCCCAGAGCATCATCCAAACCCTCCTGGAGCTCTGGCAGCCTTGGGGCTGTGCCCACTGCCCTGGGGAGCCTGGGCAGTGCCCACCACACTCTGGGGGAAGAACCTTTTGCTGAGATCCAAGCTAAGCCTGCCCTGACACAACTCCAGCCCTTCCCTGGGTGCTGTCCCTGTCCCCACAGAGCAGAGATCAGTGCCTGCCCCTCCTCTGCCCCTCCCCATGAAGTTGTCCCTGCAAGGAGCTCTCCCCTTAGTCTCCTCTTCTCCAGCTGAACACACCAAGTGCCCTCAGTGTCCTCACACACTTCCCCTCCAGGCCATTCCCCACTTTCATTGCCCTCTTTTGGTTGCCCCATAAGAGTTTAATATCTTACACTACCACAATACTCCAGGTGAAGCCGCCCCAGTGCCGAGCAGAGGACACGACCAGCCTCAGCAGCAGGGACTTACCGAGGTCCTCTCCTTTGCCCCCTCAGGGTCTCGGTGCCGGAGACGTGGGCCAGGTTCACAGACAACAACATCTTCCGCTCCCAGAGCCAGCGGGCGACCTCGGCCAAGCTGCGTGCCAGCACGGAGAGCATGCTCATGGGCACGGCCGATGAGATGTGGCGCCAGTTCAGCAAGGTCAACGACGCCTTCACCGGCCGCATCACCGAGATTGCCAACGCCAAGAGCAAGATCCAGACACACCTGGCCAAGGTAGCCGGAGTCCCTCCCGCTGGGTGTCACTTCCCACTCTGGCTTCATCCCAAGGGCTGGCTGTCCATGGGCTGCCTGCCTTGCTCTGCCAAGTGGAGGTCAGGGATGGGCACCTGGCTCAGGTGGGCATTGAGACTCCATGGATTAGGTGGGACTGGGCTGGCAGCACTGCAGGCTGATCCACATCCTTAAATGAGGAGCTGTTAAAAACTTTCCCTCTATTAAGTGATGGATGATCAGTCCCTGCAAGCAGTCATTTTGGGAAGCTGATAATTGAATAGGTCAATCACTGCTCCTAAACCGTTCCCTGATGTGACAGCAATAGCAAAGAGAGGCTTTTCCCTGGGAACTCTGCTGGATCTGTGCCTCGATGTGTGGCACAGTGACAGTGGGGTGAGCCCAGGGGCCACTTATTGAACTTGGGGTTTTTCTGCCCACAGACAGGAGAAAAGGGAAATGATGTGATCACTTGAGAAGATATTTTTTAATTAATACACGTGTTTCTGTTTCACGCCAGACACGGCAGGAAATCTTCCAGATTGAGACAAAGATACAAGTCCTCCAGAAAACCATAAAGGACAAAGAGGTTCAGCTAAAAGTGGCCCAGACCCGGCTGGATGAGCGCACGAGGAGACCAAACGTGGAGCTGTGCCGGGACGCTGCCCAGCTCCGGTAAGGCAGCAGGGCAGGGCTGGCAGGCTCCTTGGGCACTCACTGTGGGTGGCACCCAGGAGCATCAATCTGTCTTTTTACTTAAATAATCCTTCCATACGTGCCCTGGTAGAATCTAAAGCAATAAGCAGTTATCCCAGCCTTGGGGTGCTGGCACAGCTCTGCACCCATGGGTGGGTACAACCCAGTGCCACCCCATGAGGGACTGGATTTTTCCCATTTGGGTTGATCTCAGCTTCTCTCCTGCCTCATCCCCATGGTTGGATGTGCCCAGTTTTGAAGGATAAGCCCTTTACTCTCCCTATTGTGGCCATCAAGTATGTGAAGTGGGCTTGTACAAAGGAAGAAGAGGGACTTTTTATATGGGCAGATAGGGACAGGTCAAGGGGAATGGCTTCCCACTGACAGAGGCCAAATGGGATATTGGGAAGAAATTCTTCTCTGTGAGGGTGGGCAGGCCCTGGCACAGGATGCCCAGAGAAGCTGTGGCTGCCCCATCCCTAGAAGTGTCCAAGGCCAGGTTGGATGGGGCTTGGAGCAACCTGGGCTAGTGGAAGGTGTCCCTGCCCATGGCAGGGGGTGGAACTGGATGATCTTGAACATCCCTCCCAACCCAAACCATTCTGTGTTTCTAGTCTTTGATTCTATGACTCTACTCTGACAGGCTCATATTGAGAGCACTTAGCTCCTGCCTTTTGGGTAACTCCAAGGAGGGGTGCACCATATGTAGACCCTGTAAAGGCTGTCCTCCCCAGCCTGGGGACACTGGAAATCCTTTCAAGGACACTGTGATCATTTTGGGATTGCACCCCAAAGGGCTGTTGAGAAGCAGGTTGCCCTCAGTGTCCCCTGTGAGGCACCCAAACCTCACACCTCCTCCTAGGAGCCCTCTGTGCATGGCTCCCTTTCAACAGTGGATTAAACTCGGCCCCAGAGCTGGTTCAGCATCTCACGTGTCATTGTCTTTTCCATCCTGCACTTGTTTCACATTCACTTTTAGCCTCTCCCTGGTGTGCTGTTCTGTGTGAGCCTCTGTGGGTGTGGGGAGGGCCCCTGCACAGGGAAAGGCAGAAGGGTGAACCAACAAACCCTCAAACCCAAGCAGAAATGGGAAACCACAGCTGCTCCTCCCTCTTCTCAGTGGGCCAAGCTGCTCTGATCCAAAGCCTGCCCCTGAGATGAGCTCAGTGGGTCAGAGCTTGGTGCTGATAACACCAAGATTGTGGGTTTGATCTCTGTATGGGCCATTCACTTAAGAGCTGGACTTGATCCTTGTGGATCCCTTCCAACTCAGAATATTCTGTGAAATCTGTGAAGTCTGAAACCTGAGTAAGTTTGAAACTTCAGAGCAAACCTATCCATTCCTCTCCATGGAGGAACTCTTCCCTCAGCATTCCCATGTATCTGACAGGAATGGAGGGTCTGAATTATACTGAGCCTGCTGATGGTGGAAATCCTGTGCCCAAAGGGCCCATCAGCAACACCGAACTGGAAACCACCCCCACGATGGGACTGCTAACGGGGGGTTCTTGCTGTTTTCCAGCCTTGTCCACGAGGTCAATGAAATCAATGAGACCCTGAGGAACCTCCACCAGTGCCTGAGGGCCTCTGAGGACATGCTGCAGATGCTGGTTCGTTCCAAGGCCGTCCTGGAGCACGACCTGGTCGTCAAAAACAACTCGCTCTTCATCGACCAGGAGAGGTGCATGGGGATGCGCAAGACCTACCCCAGCACCGTGCAGATCCTGGGATACGTCTCAGCAGGGCTCACCTGAACACTCACTGTCTACCACGGCACATATTCCCACTTCTATTACGACTCTTTGCAAATAAATGGTTACAATTTCACGAATGTGTTAGAATTTCATTTGCTCGTGAGTAGAAATCAAAGGACTGGTTGGTTTGTTGTGTGGTTTGCCAGGATAAATTATTTCTTTTTCCTTTTGTTTTTCTCTTTCATTCTGTGCCAGAAAGGAGCTGAAAGTATTCCATAAGCTACTAAGAGTAAATCCACCCCTGGGGATCCATTGCTACCCTTCCAGTCTGTGATTTCAGGAGAAAAACTGTCGTGTCTTCCTCCTTTTGAGAGTGTGTGATGTGGAAAAAGCACAAGGGGAAGTAAAGTTACTTGTCAGAATAATTAGCTGCTGACATCCCTGATGTATTTTTAATGGTGCAGCAGAAGAAACACAAACTGTCCCGGAAAGGGTTGCAGGATGTGCTGTTCCTAAAGAGAGAAATGTGCGGTTTAAGCTGATTTCTAATGAGAATTGTCTTGCTTTTGAAAATTTTAAAATGCCATCAAAAATGTCGGTGCTGGGGTCTTAAAATGAGGAAGTACATTTGACTAGTTAGTAGTAGAGAATGCTGTGGGTTTAATTTTGGTTCCTTATTCAAACTCTTGCTTACAGTTTGTTGGTGGATGCACCAAAGCACTTTGAAGATGAAGGGATGAATTGACTGACACAGAACCTGCTCTCTTGCTGTAAATCAGCCTGATTTGACCAAGTATTGGAATTTTCAGAGGGAAAAGTCTTCAACCAATCTGAGGCTCAGTGTGAAAGTCACTGTGCAAATTGTCTCCTTAGGCTCACGTGTCACTTGGACACTCTGGAGTCTCTTAAGCCCAGAGCTGAGCTCAGTCTGGAGCTTGTGGGCACCAAGAATCCCAGAGGAGCAGAGGCTCAAGTCCCTTCCCCTCCCTTGGAAATCCAAGGCATGGACCTCCCAGCCCAGTGTGGGGGCTCCCAGGAGCTGAGAACATCCTTTCCTGTCTCACATGCCCAGATGACCCCATCTCATCTCACAGCCCCCTCTGCCCTCCCCGCTCTCTCCAGGGCAGCTCCTCAGCGCTGTCCCCAGGTCCTGCCCAGCCCTGGCCGGATCTCCCTCCCCAGCAGCCCTAAACAGGAAGCAATTGTCTTTCGAACTCTTTTTTTTTCACTAGCACTTTTGTCTCACAGACACTAAAAATAGATTTCCTCTACTTTGTGTGTATCTTGGAGCCGGAGTCCATCAGAGGGAGCAGCCACCCTTTCTAAAGGAAAGACGCAAATATAAGCAGGAAAAACTGTCCAGCTGATCACACCTTCCCTTTTGCCACTTATCTGCCTCCCCAAAATAAGGTGATGGCAGATTGAACTCATAGGCACCTGGAGGTTTTTTTAGCATCCTCCCCAGCTCTGTACTGTCACTCTCCTTATATTCCTTTCCTGAAGGCTTTCCCAGCCCCTGGTGATTTTGGTTGGTTTTCAAGCAGAGAAATTGCCTGGTTTTGGGCAATGGGTTTGTCCCCAGCTGAGTGTGGGGCAGCAGAGGCACCCACAGCCCCTTCCTGAAAGGCTCCAGCTTTTGAGTACCTGGAGCAAAGTCCTGGCATCAGCAACAGCTTCACCTTCATTTCACTTCCACCTTCGTTTCCGAGTCATGTAAAAAATATCTGAGCTCTGTTTCACAGGGAGTGCACACAGACATCAGTCAGCACCCAAAGTCTCCTGTTTTCTCCTGTTTTACTTTCAGAGCTCCCCAAACACTCTTCTTTCCCACTGGCCCAACTCCTTTAAGGCTTTCTCCTAACTGACAGGATTTCTGTGGTGTCCCAATTACCCACCTCTTCATTTTCCCTTGCTGTCCTGCCCTTTTCGCTGCTCTTTTACACAACATTGCCAGAGCATTTCTTTCCCCTCTTTGAGCCACGAACAGAGGAATTTCAGTTGCAGCTTCTCTAATTTCTTTCGCAAATACTTTCCACTTTCCTGCAGCACATTTCCCAGACGTTAGAGAATTCCCAGCTCCCTCTGGGCTTTCATTCTCTCCATGCCAGTTTTCCATAAGTTGACAGTAGTGATGTTACTTCTGGCAGTTGATACTCCCAAATCTCCCCCAAACACTTTGATCATTAAATCCTACGTGGGCTTCCATGTGAGTCTTTTTTTTTCCTTTTCCCATGATGGGAGCCAGCCCTGCCACAAAACTCCTGTAAAAAGGCTCTCTGGGAGAGGGTTTGGGTGAAATTCCAACAGACACGTGGCTCGTGGCCGGCTCTCCTGCACATGGATGGATTTGTCTTCCCTGGCAGAGCTGCTGGTGAGTGAAGCTGCTCAGTTCAACCCCTCAGGGCTGGGTTTGGGGTTCAAACAGCCTGGATTTTTGATGTATTCCAGGAGCATGAAATAACAGCCCTGCCTCCTTCTGCTGATGTGTGAGATGCTTTGCTGCTGTACCATTAAATGATTTGCTTTCATAGATCATTTCTCAGTCATATCCCTGGCCACCTCATCAACCTTTCTGCACTGATATGATGAAGATGCACTGATGTCTGAAGAACAGACTTGCATTGCTATTTATTGCTGGCTTTATTGCTGGCTTTATCAACAAAGTTGCTGAGAAAGTTAGTTGGTGGAAATTCCTTTGCATCTTACAACTGTATTCCCACCCTTCTGCATCATTCCTTTTGCATCATTCCTGCAGAGCTGTTTGTAAATGAATTGTTTCCTGACTGCAGGAAAGACAATAAATTAATAAAACCAGGGCACTGTTGATTCATGGCCGTCCAGGATCCAGGTGAACACTCCAGGCAGGTCTATCAAGAAGCTTTTCAGAAAGGTTTTGTTGTCTAAGAAAACAAAACTCATTGAATGTCCTGGAAGAGTCTGATAGGAATTTGGGTGAAATCAAAGCTTGCCAACCCCCCTGTTAACATTATATTGCATAACTAGGGCAGATTGTTATACTTGAGGGAGAGAGAATTCCCCAAAGAGCATCAACACTCAGAAAAAAAAACAAACCCAACTCATTGCTATTACGGAAAAAAAGGGAAGAAACTTTGGCAAAATGCTAAAGGAAAATTTGGGCAGTGTAGGATCACAGAAATGCTTGTGCTGGCTCAGAGCAAAGTCCAGCAAGAGCCTGATGCAGCCTCTGCCAGAGCCAATGGGAGATGCTCAGATAAAAGCACAGAAGGCAGCAAGCACTCTGTGATGTTTTCCCAGTCTACTTTCCCAGCTCCCAGCAATTAGCATCTCAAGGACTTCCTGAGCTGACAGAGCTGTCCATGGATTTGATATCCCCCGATGGATTTGTTTCACATGCTCTTGTTCCAGTTGTTCTTCGAGCCCGTGCAGACTTGCAGCATCCGCTGTGCCCCTCAGCAGGGGATGGAGCATCCTCACCCTCAGGGCACCAGTGACCACTCTGGGGACTCTGGAGGAGACTCAAAAAGGGGCCAGACCTGGGACTGCTGAAGCCAAAGCTGTAAAACTCAATAGTTTGGGCAAAAATGTGGCTCAAAGCTGTGCCCTCAGCAGGTTCAGCCTCACGGCGGGCTGGTTACTGTGATGTGCTGTCAGAAGATGAGCATGAACTACCAGTTCTGAAAGTATCTGAATGTGTTCAGAGTCGTGTCCCAGCTGGGAAGCTTTGTTGGCTTTTTGTGGGTTTTGGGGTCAGTGGGGAAATTTCAGTTTCACTGAAGTCAGTGGGATTTTCTGCAGTGATTTCAGACTGGCTGTATCAGTGCTGACAACTGGCTTGGAGTGGAAAGTAAAAAAGTTGGATAAAGTTGGGTTTGGGGTATGAATGCAGACAGGACCAAAATGTTTTGTAAATTCTTCTTGGTCTGGTGAGAAACAAAAGTTGGAGGCTTTTTGTTACAGAAGTTTGCTGAATATAAAAGTCTCCACTTCTACATGTTCTGCATGAAGTGGTTTTTCCAATGGCCATTCCACCAGTGTATATGTATATATATGCATATGTGTTTTTTTGGGGAGCACTATAGATTCTCTGCAAAATGTGAGTTAAACCATATTTTGCTCTGCTCCTTTTCCTACTTGCCCAGTTGTTTGAAAACAGGATTTCCCCCTCCTTGTTCCATTGCCAGCCCCAAGGGAACTATGGCATCACCGATGGAAGGGCAGGGCAGATTTCTGCCCCTTCCCTTTGCTTTTCAAATCCTCTCTTGCTAAAGATCTTAATCACCAGGACAGGGAACAGGAAGCAAGTCCCTAAAATTGTGATGACAGGGCAAAATCTTGGGGTTAAACAAGTTCATCCACACGACGACATGCAGAAATGTTGTACTTTGAAAAACCTTAAGAGTGGTTTCATTCACCTGGGCTGGGGTAGGGGATGAGCAGAGCCCCCATGTGCTGGTTCAGGTTAGACATGCAGATATGGTTAAACGAGGCTTAGATTCTTTTCAGTCCATCACTGCCTTGTCAGACCAGCATCACACCCCCTTAAAGTGATATAAACCCCATTTTCTCTTCTCAAGTCTCATAATTTTATTCTAGAATTTCAAGCCAAAGCATCATATTTTAAGTGATCCCATGGAATAGATTCAAAGTGAGAAATCCACATTTTTTACCCAGTGTTTACACAACCCATCAATCTTAGGAGTATTGCCAGCACAGCCTGTGGTGAACCTTGTTTGTACACAAAACATTTTTCCAATTTATTGTGGCTCCTGCTTTTATTTAGGCAGTGATGGCCACACTCACACTGAGTCTGAACAGGGGCAGCCGGGCAGCTTTTGATGGGAAACACCATGAGATCCTCCAGCCCATGTTGGGTAGGGTGGTGACATCTCTCCAGCAAAACCTCAAGGGCTCTGCTGTGAACATCCTCACTTGCTTCTTTTCCTCCCTGGACATCTCTGGCTGATGGAAGGTGCCTCCAGCACTTCCCTGGGAACTCACAGTGCTCCCAGCAGCAAGAGGGTCCCTGTCACCAGAGCTGTCATAGCACGTGCTCAGCAGATGTTTTTCCAAGGGATGATGCACCTTTCCAAGAGAAGTGTCCAAGAAGCACAGGAGAGCTGTGCAATTCTCTTTGGGCTTTCTCCACTGTTTCTAATCCATGACTCTCAGCCAAAACAGGCTTCATTACCTGCAGGCTATCCTTTCCCCTGATTTGAGTTTCAGACACTTCTCTTGTGCTTAAAAAGCTGCCTTTGGCACCTTTTTCAGAACTGAAGCTGCAGTGGTCTTGTTCTCCCACATTCATGGAGGAGCTCAGGAGCAGAGTGAGACCCCCACACCTCCCAGCTGCCTTCCCCCGCTGTGCATCATCCTGCTCTGCCTTTGGGAAATGGGTCACATATTTTATCCAGAGACACGGCAGCTGAGATGCCAGCCCTACAAACCCAAACCAGAAGAGGGTCTCTAACAGCAGGCTGTATCACAGCCCCTGGGGACAAGACCCTTCTCTCTCTGTGTTTGTGCAGCCCCAAAGTGTGTGGGCTCCTTCTGCTCTCCAGGCAGCGCAGGCAGCCGGTGCACAGAGGCAAACTAGCCCGAAACAGCCTCATTAGCCAGGAATGCACCGACGGTAGCCCAGATGTTCCAGTCCTTGGGACTCGCAGTCACAGATGGCACTGGCAGGGTCACAGCGTGCAGGGGGTGGCAGCAGCAGAGAAATGGGCATTATTTGGAGGATCGGGCAAAATGCATCCTTTGGACTCTGGTTCCAACCGCTGGTCTCTCTCCCCCGACTCCCCCAGAGCGCTCTGAATTCCCACTCGCTGGGCTAATGCCCGTGCCGGGACCCCTTCCGTGAGTGTGAGGAGCCAGAGCCAGTGAGTGCTGCAGGAACACTCCACTGCTTGCCAGGGGGAAGGAGCCAAGCACGCTCCTCTGCCTCTTTTCTCACAAGATTTACAGGCTCGATGGCTGGATGCCACGATTCCCTCGTCTGTGAAACAACATGGGACTAGTTTGGAGCCGGTGCATGAAGAGGGGAAAGGTGAAAGGGAGGTTGGGGTTGGTGCTCAGGACTGCTAGGAGTGTGCAGGTCTCCCTGGTGGGACTGTTCGGAGGTTGTGGGGACTGGACTGTGTGTGTGTGTGAGTGAGTTTTGTATTAACAGATTAGCTGTGGTTGAGGAATGAGTGAGGGCTGCTGTGCAGACACTCTTTCCTCCCTGAGCACTTAAGTCATAGAATCACAGAATGGTTTGGGTTGGAAGGGACCTTAAAGATCAGCTCGTTCCAACCCCCTGCCATGGGCAGGGACACCTTCAATTAGCCCAGGGTGCTCCAAGCCCCGTCCAACCTGGCCTTGGACACTTCCAGGGCTGAGGCAGCCACAGCTTCTCTGGGCAACCTGTGCCAGGAGTTCCCCACCCTCTCAGGGTGGAATTTCTTCCCAATATCCCACCTAACCCTACCCTTTGTCAGCCATTGCCCCTTGTCCTGTCCCTCCAGACACTTGTTCGAAGTCCCTCTCCAGCTCTCTTGGAGACCCTTTAGGGCACTGGAAGGTGTTTTAACCTTTAGGGTGTCCCCAGAGCCTTCTCTTCTCCAGCTGAAATGCCTCAGCCCTCTCAGTGTCCTCCAGCATTTTGTCCTCCTCCATTTAGTGAAAACTTGCTCAATTCCACCTAATTTGCCTTTCAAGTGCTAAAATAATCGAGTCCCAGAGCTAGATCCCTCCAGCACAGCCAGATGCTCATCCCCCAAATCCTGTCCCACAGAACCTGTCCGGGATTGCACAAACCGCCTCGGCGAGGGCGAGGGGACCCTCGATGGGGACATCTCGGACAGCTGCCCTGTCCCTGCGGCCGCGGGCACCGGCAGGTCCTGCCCGGTCACCGGGGGGGTCACCCACTCTCAGGGTCCGCTCCGGAGCGGGGCACGACCCCCTCTGCCTGTCCTTCCTCCCTCCTCCAGGGGTGCTTGGGCAGCGGGGCTCCATCGGTGGGGAGAAGGGCATCATCGTCCCCCGTCCCCCCGGTCAGAGCTCCTCGCTGCCTGCCCGGGGAAGGATCCGGAGCCCGGGGAAGGCACGGGGGATGGGGAGCGGTCCAGGGCAGGGATCCGGAGCCCGGGGGAAGGGGCAGGGGATGGGGAGCGAGTCCGGCCGTGCCCCGGGGGGAGCGGCCGTGCTGTGTCCACGGCAGGGATGCGGAGCCCGGGGGAAGGGGCAGGGGACGGGGAGCGGTCCAGCCGTGCCCCGGGGGGAGCGGCGGGGCCGGGGCCGGGGCTGTGCCGCGTTTATAGGCGGGCGGCGGGCGGAGGGCTGAGCCCTCCCCGTCCCACAGACGCAAGCGGGGCGGTGGCCCCGGTTAAAGGGAAAACTTGACAGCGCCGCCGCCCGCTCGGCTCCGCTCGGCTCCGCTCCCAGCGCCGCTCGGCACCGCCGCGACGTGAGTACCGAGCGGGCCCTCCGACAGCCGGCCCGGGACCGACCACACCGAGCGGGAGAGGGGCTGGAGAGACCCTCCGGGGGGGAATTCGAGGGGCAGAGGGAATGGGGGAGCCCTCCCCACGCCGCCGCTCCAGGGATCCTCCAGGGAGAGCGCTCAGGGCGGCCCCCTGCCCTCTTCACTGAGGGTCCCGAGGGGAGGTGGGCTGCGGGAAGCCCCCTCTCCCAGCCCGGGACGGAATCCAGAAGAACCTCTGTTGAGGGTGCCAGGGGAGATTGGCCGAGGGCATTCCCCGGGGAGAGGGGCCGAGGTTGCTCGGTCGGGTGAAATGGGCCGAGGTGGGCGCCCCCTTCCCCCCCATCCCCCGGGGGTCGCCCGGCAAAGCCCCCTCCTCTGGAGAGGAGGACGACGGAATCACCTCCGGTGGTCCAGTGGGCGAGTGGGCGAGGTGCTGCCCCCCCTTCCCACGGAGAGGGGCCGGGGCAGACCCTCGGGTGGGATGCGCCGACATCGAGCCTTCCTGCCGCTTTGGGGCGGGCGAGGAGCACATTCCTCTTGGGAAGGGGATCGGAGCCCCCTCGGGGGAGAGGAGCTGGGGGAGCCTCCTCGGGGAAGCGTCCCCCTGGGGATCGTGGAGAGGGGGGCTGGAGGAGCCCTCTCAGTGAGCTGACTCGGGGGAAGGGCTCGGAGGATCCCCGGGGATATCGGGAGCGGGTCCGGGCAGAGGGCTGAGACCCCCCGTCCATCGGGCCCGAGGGAGGGAGCCCGGGCGGTGGGCGCTGCCCCAGCAGTGTGCCCCCGAACCGGAGGGGAGGAGCGGAGCGTCCCTGCTGCCCCCGGCCGGCACGGACAGACACACAGACACTCAGCAGCATCCTTGTCCCCCTCCAGTTCTGCCCTCCACCACCGCCAAGATGCTGCTCTTGCTGCTGGGGATCATCGTGCTCCACGTCACCGTGCTGGTGCTCCTCTTCGTCTCCACCATCGTCAGTGTAAGTACGGCTTGTCCCCTGGCACGGGGGTTCCAGCAAGCCAGGGGCATGGCACGGCAAGAGCAGAAGGCGTTAGTTTTATTTATAGGGCATTTTACAGCCTGTCTTTTAGCAGGAAGCCTTTACTTGCCATTTGCTGGTCTCACTAACAGTGGAATTTCGGGAGTTTGGAGTTTGTGCTGTTAGGTGTTAACTGATGGGTCCCTTGGTTATGTGTGCTGTGGTAGGTGCTCAGGGCATCCTCATCATCCCCGCATTGGTCCATATCAGGGAGCAGCCTCAGAGCATCCGAAATCCCCTCCATGGGGGTGATGCTGCTTTCACTCCCCTTTCCTGATGGAGCTCCACCTGCTAATGGGCTTCAGCCCCCCAAACCAGCACCGCCAGTCTGAGCGAAGCCCCTTGAAATGGGGCTGATTTGGGCACTGGCTCCTCAGCACCAGCAGATTTGCTCCCCAGCTCTGCTCCTGTGGGGCTGTGAATTAGGCACAGCCTCTTTCCTAACCCCGATGGGTTCCTGCTGGCAACTTCCAAGGCTTAAACTTCGCAAGCAGCGGGAAGGCTGAGGGCTGGATGCGGCACAGTGTTCCCGGCACTGGCCGGGGCTGGAGCCCAGCGAACACGTCAGCTGCCTGGGCAGAGGTTTGACTTGGTTTTAAGGCAGGCGTTCTGTGGAGCTGGTGCCTTGCAGAGTTGCTTCACCAGGGACTTTTTTATTGTATTTTTTTTTCTTTTTTTTTTNTGGGGAGCGAGTCCGGCCGTGCCCCGGGGGGAGCGGCCGTGCTGTGTCCACGGCAGGGATGCGGAGCCCGGGGGAAGGGGCAGGGGACGGGGAGCGGTCCAGCCGTGCCCCGGGGGGAGCGGCGGGGCCGGGGCCGGGGGCGGGCCGCGGTTATAGGCGGGGC
>WBMV01006986.1:217023-457187 GCA_013396655.1 Campylorhamphus procurvoides
CAGCAAGCCAGGGGCATGGCACGGCAAGAGCAGAAGGCGTTAGTTTTATTTATAGGGCATTTTACAGCCTGTCTTTTAGCAGGAAGCCTTTACTTGCCATTTGCTGGTCTCACTAACAGTGGAATTTCGGGAGTTTGGAGTTTGTGCTGTTAGGTGTTAACTGATGGGTCCCTTGGTTATGTGTGCTGTGGTAGGTGCTCAGGGCATCCTCATCATCCCCGCATTGGTCCATATCAGGGAGCAGCCTCAGAGCATCCGAAATCCCCTCCATGGGGGTGATGCTGCTTTCACTCCCCTTTCCTGATGGAGCTCCACCTGCTAATGAGCTTCAGCCCCCCAAACCAGCACCGCCAGTCTGAGCGAAGCCCCTTGAAATGGGGCTGATTTGGGCACTGGCTCCTCAGCACCAGCAGATTTGCTCCCCAGCTCTGCTCCTGTGGGGCTGTGAATTAGGCACAGCCTCTTTCCTAACCCCGATGGGTTCCTGCTGGCAACTTCCAAGGCTTAAACTTCGCAAGCAGCGGGAAGGCTGAGGGCTGGATGCGGCACAGTGTTCCCGGCACTGGCCGGGGCTGGAGCCCAGCGAACACGTCAGCTGCCTGGGCAGAGGTTTGACTTGGTTTTAAGGCAGCCGTTCTGTGGAGCTGGTGCCTTGCAGAGTTGCTTCACCAGGGACTTTTTTATTGTATTTTTTTTTCTTTTTTTTTTCTTTTTTGGTGGTAATCGTAGTAGAAGACGTTACCAAACTCTTCCAAGCCGTTAGGAATCACGTGGAAGCATTCAAATATCCCGGCCAGGCTTCAGGCGAGAACGGGCGGAGGGGAGGGAAACGCGTGTCCCCGTGGGACTCGCTCCGTGTTTAAAGAGCATAAAGAGCTCCTGTTTCCCTGCCGTTGAGGCGAAAGCAGTTAAAAGCAAATATCAGTATTTACTTTCCAAACCTCTCTCCAAAGAAGAGCGTGTGCCTGGGCAGACGCGTGCCGGTGTGTGCGGGGGCTGCTCGGTGCCCCAGCCCTGGGGGACACCCTGCCTGCTGTCCCCAAGACCTGCTCACGGGGCTCTGTGTCTCTTGCAGCAATGGCTGGTGAACGGCGAGCACACGGCAGACCTCTGGCAGAACTGCACCTCCGGCACCGTGTTCCACTGCCTGGCATCATCCACTAACGGTGAGCGCTCCCTGAAAATCGGGGCTGTGGTTTGCCCGTTGCTTTTAGCCTTCTCCTGGGACTTAAGGAATCAAGGGGAATTTGCCAGTGTGGGTTATTTGCAATTCTTTCATGGTTTTGCCTACGTTCCTGAAGTTGTTCCCTCCCGTCCCTTCTCCTTGCCTCCTCTGCTCTGTCCCCACATGGAGGGGCATGGCTCTGTTGTGGTCCTGGTGGACCACAAAGGGGGGATTGCTCCCCCACACCTACTGGTCCTTGAAGTGGTGATGGGGCTTAGCATGGAAACCAGACCTGATGCCCATCACTCTGCCCTGCTGACCTCAAGCTCCTGTCAGGACTGTGGCAGGGTATTGGCACACTCAGCCACAGTGGAGGTGACTTGCTCAAGCCCTTTGGAGGGGTGTCCTGTTGTTAGCCCATTTTTCCACTTGGATGTACAAACACAAGGTGGTCCTGGGAGCCAGCTTGCTCTGTCACACTGCTGGGAGCAGAGGGGCTGTTTTTGGCGTGCCTCCCTCTTACTCTGGTTGTGAGGGGGTTTTAAAGATGCACGTGGTGCTCCAAGGACAACCTGTCTCCAGAGGACACCCCATCCCTGCCCAGAAAGCTGCCCTGTGTTTTCCTGCTGTGACAGGCTGAGTTTTTGGGCCCAACCCTTGCCCTGTGGTTTGCTGTGTGGGATGTGCAGAGTGCTCGGGTCCTTCTTCATCCCATTGCTGAGAAGGCCCCAGTGCCACCTGCACATCTCAGGGGGCTGAACAGCCACCTCTGGACCATGCTGGGTGAAGGCTGATGTCACATGAGGTGACATCACCCAGCAAGCTGTTTGCTGAGGTCAGCAGGGGAGGAGTGCTCGCTGAGACACCATAACACAGAGTTTCCAGGGTGATTAGTGGTACCAGGAACATGAAATCTGTGCTCAGGGAGTCAGGCAAGCCCGTGCCTCAGTTTCCCCAGAAGACAGAGCTAATGCCAGTGGCCAGCATTTACTTTGTTGGCCTGGTTTTTGCTTTCCCATGGAAACAGATTGTCCCAGTGCAACCCGCCGTGAAAGCAGCTGTGAGTCACACCGCTGTCACCGGGAGCACAGTCACTTTGTGCCGGAAACACGGTCCTGGCGTAGGAGCAAACCCACGCCACGTGGTCTTGGCGAGGAGGGAACAGTCACACCGAGAGCACTGAATCCTTCCAGCGGGTCTTGTAGCGATGGGAGACTGTCAGAGGGATTTTGGAGGTTCAGGTCACCCTAATGCCCAGACTGCTGGGAGCAAAGCATTCGTGCTACCCCCACGCAGGGAGGTGGATGCTGATGCTCTGAACGCAGCAATCTGTCCCTGCGTGGGCCCAGGCTTTGGGGTGGGTGGGAGTGAAGTGAAGCTCCCAGCGCTGGTCTCTGCTGACGCCTGGTGGTGTCCGAGCCGGCCGGGAAGCGGCTGGATGCCATCCCAGGCGAGGAGCCTTCTGGAGCCATGGCCTTCATCAGCAGTTGGCTGGAGCTGGCTATTGCAGCGTAGGCAGGCTGCTCCACGGCCAGTCATGCGAGCTCCCAAACTGCTGAGCCTGTGCTTTGGAATGAAAGGCAGCGACTGCCCCCAGGAGTCCCAGAGCCCAGGGCTGCAAAGCCTCCCCAAATCTTTCGCTTTTCAGACCTGCGTGGCTTTTTCTGGATGTTTACAGGATGCTGTGTGTTGGAGTTGTTGGGGTGGAGGGGGGCTTGTCGAAAATGTGATTGGGTGGTTTTCTCCTCACCTGACTGTCCTACTGTGTGTTGTGAGTCTACACTGAGTTGGATTCGATGATCCTGATTGACCCTTTCCAGCTTAGTATGTCCCATGAGTCTGTGATTGCCCTATTCCCAGAAGCTACTTAAATATGGGCTTCCCTCTGGACCCTTTCCAGTGATGATTTTTTATCATTAAAGGGACTATAGCCAAGATGATGCTGTTAAAAAAGCAGCTGAGCAGCTGAGTTGACTTGGTAACCCTAATCTAGTGGAAGGTGTGGTTGGAACAAGATGGTCTTTAAGGTCTCTTCCAACCCAAACCATGAGTCTGTGATTCTGTGATTCTACAATAAGGTGCTCCAGTGAGCTGCTCGTTGAGTAGAAGTGCATCATGCTCAAGGCTCCAACAGCCCTCTGACAGCTCTCATTTATCCAAAGGCTCTGCTCTGGCATCAGGAGAAGGGGGTTTTGTGTGAGCTAAATCTTGTGCCCATCCACCCCAGGGCAGGAGTGTGGGAGCAGTGCTGCTGAGCACCTTCATCTTGGGGGGCCCTGGGTGCAGGATCCGGAGCTCACTGCTGCTGTAGTAGCAACATGAAAGGATTTTTCCTGGGCTTGCAAAAGGCTTTTAAGATCTGTTCGTAGAAATAGAACAAAAATGCCACATATTCTTTCCAGCAGGTCCTGCTCCCTCCCTCCCTCCCTGCTTCCCATCTCTAAACCCTTGCTCCCTCTGCTACCAGGAGAGCTGCTCTCAGCCACTATTTGAAGCAGTAGCAAGGACACAGAGCAAGGATGCTTTGGCAGAACCCCCTCTGAGGCTCACACTTGTCCGCTGCCTCATCCTTACACTCCTCATATGCTCTTTCCTAGGACTATGCTTACTTTTAAAAATAGGAATAATCCCATATCAAATACCACAAATTGTCCCCAGTTAGATCCCTCTCAGAACACAGGCTGGGCCGCAGTGGGATGTAGACAGCCCTAGGAATGCATTTCCCTGTGCCTGTGCCAAGGTCAGTATTTAATGGTTAATCGTGGAGTGCCAAGGTCTGCTCTGGGCTAAGAGCAGGGAATCCTCATTTGGGAGTTTTGGCAGAACTTAGTCTTTATGTAGAGGCAGTTTTTCTTCTGGCCATCGCAGTGGTTGCTGTGGTGTGGTTACTCCTTCCTCTCTTTTCACAAGCAGTGGTACTCAGTAGGTAGAATTTGGGGAATTAGGTAGTGCTGGGCCACCCGTGTTCATCGTGGATGGGGGCTTTGGGGGTTGGCTGTGCTGTGATGCCCCTCTTGGTCTCAGCATGGATGAGCCTCCCCTGTCCTGTCACAAAGGGACCCTTCTATTTGGGTGACCATTGCATGGGTGCCCAGTGAGAAGCTGAACTTCGTAAACCAGCAGGATTTACTGTTGTTTAACCCTGAGGCAGGTTTGGGACTGTGCTCCAAACCCTACACAGAATCCCTCGGGGATGGAACAGGCAACAAACCAACCCAAGAGCTCCCAGACTGTGGCTTCCTGGGACATCAGCAGGCAGGCTGGACCTGGCCTTGCTAGAGACTTAGCTCCCACCTCCCAAATTCCTCTTGGATGTGCTCAAACCCTGTGTGAGAGCTGAGCCATCCCGACAGGAGGGAGCTGAAGGCAGGTGCCCCCTTCTTCTCCTTGTACAACCTCCTACTTGTTGCTTGGAGTTTTGCATTCACTTCTTAGATAATGCCTTTTTTTTTTTTGTTCCGAGAGGGGCTGAAAACTATGGAAAAAATGTTGCAATCTTTGCTTCGTTTGCGCTGTCAGACATTCCTGGAAAAGACTTATCTCAAGAATTCAGCTCTGAATCCCAGAATTGTGCGTCGGCAGGGCCGTGTGCCAGCCCCAGCTGCATGGTCCCTCTGCCGGCACAGGGTGCACAGCCCAGCCTCGGCTGCTCAAGTGCTCTCAAGTAGATTCCACCCGAAATTTCCAGACAGGGATATTTTTTGCCTCCAAAAACGTCCTTTTCTTTCCAACACTGGATATTTTTATGCAGCCGAGAAGATTTCTTTGCTGCTGCGTCCTGCTGCTCTTCCTTTGGTTCTGGTGGGAGTGGTGAAAGTGGGGAAGCAACGGGGACATCCGTGGAGATCCCTGCATCCTTCTGTAATGTCAAGAGACATTCTTCCTGTTTCTGTACAGGTTTTCCTGTTTCTGCTCCTGGCTTTCCCATGACTGGTTTGTTCACAGGCAGGCTGGTGTTTTTTGGCTTTTTTAAAGGGACAAGAAAACCCTAAACCTTGGGAAATGCATGGGCTGCCAACCCATGTGATCATGGAGTGCTGTGGGCTGTGTGATGCAGCCTCTAACTGACTGATGTGATGGCCTCGAGCTGAGCCCGGGTGGGTTTCCCGGAGCAAAGATCTGCCCTGGACCACCTGGGCGGGCAGGGATGGACCTCCCATTGTTGAGGACTGCCCTGCACACTGACTCTCCCTCCTCCAGAGCCTCTTTCCTCTGGCAGATGTGTCCCTAAGCAGCACTGCTGGTGTTTTCTCTTTGTGCTGGAGGAGGTGGGAAAGCTTTTTTTCATCCCTGGAATGAGGCAGAAACATCTGTACCCTGACCCATCTGCTGCCCCCAGGAGGAACTGTGCTGCTGCTTCTCCACCTGAAAATGCATAACTGAGACATCTGAACCCGTTGCTTTTGCTCTGTCAGCTCCCCCAGAGTGGCTTTGCAGCCTTTATTCTTTCCAACTCTTTCTTCCAGCAGTGCTGGACTCACGTGACATGGGAAAGGTGGGATGGAGAGATGAGGGTGCTTTTTAACCTGTTGTAATCCCATTTGTGAGGGGAAATGGTGTTGCAAGATTTCATTGAAGCCTTGTGCTGAGGAAAATTATTTCTCAGTGTCTAATTCCATTATTGATAATGAGTATAAAGTATCTCAACAAAAAGAGATGGGGGCAAATTCCCCTCCAGTCCACGGGGAAGTCAGACTGCACCAACAGGAGCAAGACTTGGAGAACATCTCAGTGGTGAGGGGACACTTCCTAGCACAGAAGGGTGAGGTGGAGGTGAGGGTCCAGTCACCCCAGCAAGTTAGAAGTTCAAACATTTATTGACACAAAGATTTAAACAATGATTTCAGCTTTTTCTTGAAAGCTAAAGTGACCATCTGCCTACCTGATGTGCATCTCTGGCCACAGTGCTGCTGCTGCAGCTGCCTTTTGCTTTGCTTCTCCTGGGCAGTTGCAAACTGGAAAGAAATTACCAACTAGCAAGAAATAACCCTTATTTAAAGGTGCTGGGTCTGTTGGAGTGCAGGCCTGCAATAAACACTGGATTGATTGTTTGTGTGGTAGTACACAGTCTTTATACTTCAGGTTCTGGCCATCAGCTGGTGGACCCCATGTACCAATACCTTGATTTGGGGGCATATCTGATCCTTCAGGGTCTTTACAGCTGGCAGAAGAGAAACAGAGGCAGCTTTTAGTGGGTCCAGGACCCCCCCTTTGTCATTAATGATGGCTGGGTGACACTGGCCTAGTTTGGGTTGAACAGCGTGACAGTAACTTGTCCCTTGGTTGTCTGAAATAAACTGTGGGACATTCATAGAATCCCAGAGTGGTTTGTGTTGGAAGGGACTGTAAAGCTCATCCAGTTCCATGTCCTGCCATGGGCTGGGACACCTTCCACCAGCCCAGGTTGCTCCAAGCCCCATCCAACCTGGCCTTGGACACTTCCAGGGCTGGGGCAGCCACAGCTTCTCTGGGCACCCTGTGCCAGAGCCTGCCCACCCTCAGAGTTAAGAATTTATTCCTAACATCTAAAAACCTCTTATTCCAGGAGCATATTTTGTGTTTCGGATCAGTTTCTCTTGTAACTTTGTTGCCTTTGATAGGAAAGGGATTTCCTTTGCTTAAACCCATTTTTATTGTTGTTTGTTCTTCTTACAAAGAGCATCTGATAAGGAGAGGTAGGGCACTGTTTTTCTCAGCTGCTCCAGAGGTCTTTGGCTCCCATTTTTCTGTGTAAGGGGGGGTCAGACAACCTTCCCTGCTGGATTTGTGCTCTGGTGCATGGAAGAGGAGTAAAAGAGAAGAATAAGGCAACGTGTGGCAAGCAATAACCAGAAGGATGGGTGGGAGAATTCCCTGCAGAGTGCAGTACTGGAAACCCCTTAATCTATCCCTTGGCCTTGATGAGACTCTTGGATGTCCCTGTGTACCCAACGTGCCTGTGGGTCAAGGCACCACCACTGCCCATCCCTGCTCCTGGTGCTTGGACTTGAAAGCCCTGAGAGCTGCTCCCTAAGCCCTTTGGAGGACTTGAGCCTGGAATGATGGATCTGCCACCTCAGCTCACACTCACACACCAACCAAAAGGAGTCAGAACCACCACACCGAGGGTCCTGGAGAGGAGCTACCTTGGGCTTTTTGGAGCTGTTGGAAGGTGTTTTCCATGGTGCTCACAGCTTTCTGCTGCCTCAGCTGCATCAGAAGTTGCCTCTGTGGGATGTGAGCTTTGATGGTCTGATGGGATGTCCAAGTGTGGCTGCTCTGGAGAGCTGTGGACATCTCAGCCTCGTGGGCTTCTTGGATGGAGCTTCAAGGAGAAGGCAAAGGGAGGAGAGCCAAGAGGAAAAGAGGAGGAGAGGAGAAAATAGGGGTTGGAGAAGTTCATCTCCTTCTGAAGGAGCTACAGAAGAGGACCAGGAGATCTTGGACAGGAATTACAGCACCACATTCGTTCATTACCTCCCTGCAGCCCCAGCATTTCCCTCCTGCTCATCCCCTGGCCCTTACAAACACTGTGAGCTCTTTAGAATCCCCCTTTTCTGGTGGGATTTCCAGCAATACCTCAGTCCAGCACCCTGTGGTCTTTTGGGTGCAAAACCTGCTTTTCCTGGTTTGAGCATCCAGCAGCACCAGCCAGGGCAGGTTTGCCTTTGTGCTGGTGGGAGATCTGGGGCCAAAGCAGGATGAAGTTCCAACATCATGGAGCTGGATTTTCCCTAGGAGAGCTTAGAGGTTCTGCTGGATGGACTGTGATGCTGTTCTCCCTAACAGGAGAGATGTTCCTTTGGAGCTCTGGGGCAGTGGGAGGCAGAGGAGGGGTCTGGGCAGTGCAGGAACAGCACTGCAGATGTTGAGCTTTTTGGCTTTTTGAGTTGCTTCAGTGAGCTCTTGAGGGGCCTCTGTCTTTAGTGCAGCCCCAGGAGAATGATGCAATTGAACTGATATTTCTGCACCTTCACTTCACCCTTTTTCAGCCCTCTTAAGGGGTGTTTGAATATCAAACCCACTGCCAGCCCCAGTGCTTTGATGTGAGCTCTCCATAGGATGTGAGCTGGGTTCAGGTTCTTGGTCAGACCTTGAAACCTGAGAGTCTGCTCTGGAAAAGCTGCTCAGAAAACATGACTTTTCCTGGCAGGCCTGGGCTGGCACCTTTGTAGGTGCCCGTGCTGTTCCTGACCCTGCTGATGTTTCATTTGTAGCATCAAAAGGGCAGGTTTTGCCATGCAGTTGTTGATCATGAATTTCCCCTCCCTCTACCTCTGTATATATTATATGCTACAGTTAGTTCCTTAATGGATGTTTTCTTCCACAGAAATGGTTGCTTTTTAAGTGTACAGTGCACACACAGTTTGTGAAGGGAAAACTCCATCTGCAAAATACTCCCATCAGCAGCAAGTCCCAGCACTCAGGTGCTTTTAAAGCACAGCACTAATTTAATGATATTTTATGGTGATGGGAGAAGCTGATTGCTCAAATAAGTGTCTTTGCGGTTTGCATTTTATTCTTTTTCCTTGACTGGTCCAACGAGGGCGTGGGGTGTGTGAATTAAACCCTGGGGAATCAGTGCCTGTCCTTTAAGGCTCTGACCCTGTCAATCCTGCCTAGGTATAAAACCTCCCTACAAAGCAGGGCTGGAGCTCTGCTGGAAGAGGTTGGGTTTGCTGCTGCCTTCCTGTCCTGTGGGATTCAGCTGCAATTTCTGCTCTAGGTTCCAGTTTCTGCTCTAGGTTCCAATTTCTGCTCTAGGTTCCAGTTGCTGCTCTGGGTTTCTTCCTCTCATGTTGGACTTTAGGGAAGCGAATTGTGTTCTTCAGCATCCCAGGGGTGAAGTCTTTTCCCCTGCTGTTGTGAGGAGTGGTGTGAGCACATCAGGGCTTGTAGAACTTGGGGAAAAACTCAAATTCGTTTCATAAAAACTTCTTGCTTTGTTTCTGACTGCCTGAAAGGGCTCTAAAAACACTCCCGATGGGTCCTCTCCGGAGGCGGCGGGCAGGGGTGTTATCTGTCCTTTCCACGCTGTTTCCTTTTCTTCCTCCTCCCAAAGAACAAAGATACAAACTCGGAGCTGAAGAGATGCAGGAGAAAAATGAAACAACCGTCTCGCTGCCCAAGGGAAACCACAAATAACAGGCTGGGAGTAAACAGTGCTGACAGCCCGAGGTGCAGCTCCCAGGGTCTGGCCTCCTCCCCTTTGAAAGGCTGTGGGCAGGACACAGCACTAACAGCAAAGGAGTTAAAAGGATATGAGGCTGAGGAGCTAAAAATCCTATCTGCAGTTATAAGGGTGATTTAAAATGAATTAGAGGCAATTAGATGTCCTAATACAGCTGATGTCTGTGGGAAGCAGGGCTTGGAGTTAAAGGAGTGGAGCAGCTTTCGCTTGTGGATCTCTTGGGCTTGGCATCCTGCCCCTTGTTTTCACAAGGGAGGCCAATCAAAGTCAGCTAAGGGCTGGATGTTAAGAGGTGCAGAGCTCAGGGCTGTGGGATCATCTCCTGATTTCCCTGCTCACAGGCTCACACTGTTCTCTGGCTGCCAAAACCCTCTGGCCACTGTGGGGTCCCCCTGTCAGTGCCTGCCTTTCTATTCCTCTGACATGGCTCTTTATTACAACGGGATTTTGCAAAGTCTCTATAAATCATCTGCATGCAGAACCAAAAAACAGGCATGGGGAGGTGGATGCAATGAACAGGGCAGAGCAGCTCAGCTTTGTGTCTAGGCAGCCCTCTGTGAAAATAACCAGCAGTTGGAGCATCCATCTCTGAGCAGGAAGGGCTCCTCTCCGGGCTGGATCCCATGGCCTTTGAAATCACAAAAGATTTGGCTTTCTGGGTCCTGGATCAAACTGCAGGGCTTGACTTTGGCTCAGCCAGTGCATGGAGCTGGGCATGGCTTCAGGGCTTGGGAAGGGGTGAGGAAAGCTCAGCCTCCCAGAGCTGGGATGAAGCGTGGAAGGGGACTGCAGGCCAGCAGCTGCACCATCTCCCCACTTTCCTGATCCCATCTCAGCAAGGACTTATGATGGTTTTTGGTGGTGCTGGATCTGCCTCAGCCCTGTTTCCCACTGGTGGTTCATTGCCAGAGCTGAAGGGGGCGAGGCAAGGGGGTTTTCCTGCCTGGCTATGTGAGATGGATGAAATATATTGGATATTTTGTGGGCACATCCCAGCACACAGGGATTTCCTGGAAGCAGGGATAGCTGCTCCTTCCTAAGGAACGACAGCAGCTGGTGCACAGGGAACCCAGTGCACTGAATGAGTGAAGTGCAGCAGCTTGTTGATCCTGCAGAGTAGTTTGGCACGGGAAGTGTGACAAGGAGGGGAAGGAAAAGGCTGCCTGGGATGAACAGGGGCCTCTCTGGGTGGTTCCAGAATGCTTTAGGGAGCAGAGATTGAGTGTGCTCCCATTGCATGAACATCCCGAGGCAAGCTGCAAAGACAAGGGGTGGGATTGCTGGTCCAAACACACCAGACGTGAGTGAGTGGCACAGGATGTTCCCTGCAGGCATGGATTTGTTGGGAGGGCTCAGGCAGGATCATTATTGCCATCCCAGCTGAAGGCTGTGCCTCACCCTCCAGTTCAGATTCCTCCCTCACCTCCCTGAGTGCAGTTTGCAGGGATTTGGTGGGGAAGAGCGACCAGTTCTCTGGAGCAGACACTGCCCTTTGCTGTGCCAAGTGTTGGAGGTGGCTGAGCTGAAGCACAGCTTTATTTGGAAGTTTTGCTACATTCCAGCTGTTCGCTGCAGAAAGCTGGTTCTTGCAGTCAGGGGACTGAAGGTGGTGGGAGTTAAACTGGCAGGAACGTGGGACTGAGCCTGAGGCTTCAGTGCTCCCTAATCCCTTCTAAGATCCAGCCCATAGTGTGATTTTTCTGCCTTGCACTGAGGGGTTTGTGCCTCAGTTTACCTGTACTGGTCCTGCTGGTTTTCATGGTGAGTTAATTGATGTTGCATCCTCAGAGACATCTCAAGGAAGGCTGCAAATACACATTTTGGTTTCAGACTTAATAAGGAAAGGGGGAGGCAGAGGTATTTGTGAGCATGACCCCATCCTGGTGCTGTCAGGCACTGCCTCTCTCTGCCAAGCTGCAGCAGCCCATGGGATGGAGCCACATTTTGCTTGTTTATTTATATTTTTTTTTACGTGGGGAGTTACACACCCACTAAGCCTGGAAATAGCTGGGCAGTGAGTCATGCTAGGGCTGGTTTAACTGGTCTGCTCTGGGAAGCAGCTGCGTTTGGCAGCTGGGGAAGGCTCTTCCAAAAGGTTTGACTCCACAAGGGCAGAGGGTGTTTTCACTGCCTGTGTATTTATTTGCCCTCGGAGCTTGGCCAGCACGGTGTCTCACAGCTTGTTGCACATGGCTTGGTGTTTGTAGCACAGCTGGACAACCAGGGCCTGGCATGAAGCTGGGGGAGAGGCTTTGTCTGCTTTCTGCAGGCTTTAGATCAGGGCTCATCTCTCTGCTCCTCTTTAATGGTAAATGCTCCCTTTGGCAGTGACTCACCCTGCAATTCCTTTTACCCCGTGGCATCCTAAATCGTGGCCATGCTGAGAACCTCCCTCACCAGCTGGGGCAGCACTGGATGTGGTCTCATCCCCCCACTGTTAACAAACTCCATGGGATCCAGGGATGGGATGATGCTGAGGCCATATGGTGTGCCATCTGTGGTTCCCACACTGAGGTGTCCATCTGTCTGTCTCTGCCCAGAATGGCTGCAGTCTGTCCAAGCAATGATGATCCTCTCCGTCATCTTCAGCGTCTTGTCCCTGTTCCTGTTCTTCTGCCAGCTGTTCACGCTCACCAAGGGCGGCAGGTTCTACATCACTGGAGTCTTCCAGATCCTCGCTGGTGAGTGGGGGCTGATGGAGGGGGCTGTCACTGCTGGCAGAGGAGAGGGTGGTGGTGGGAAGGGGCACAACCCTGGGTGCAGAGGCAGGAGGGCCATGGAGCTGGTTCCTGTGTGGTTCAGTGAGGGGAAGAAGGGAGGAATAATTTGGGTGTGTTCAGGTCCATCTGTAGGGCATAGCCAGGCTCTTCTGCCCTTGCATGTGGGAGATGCAAGAGGGTTGCTGCCCCTGCCATGAGGTTTTGGAGGGGGTGCCAGCCTTGGCTGGCTGCTGGACCAAGGGCTCTGCCTGCTCTCTCCAGGGCTCAGGGTGGGATGTCAAGTGTCCAGGGTGGCTGTGCTGGCTCTGGGACCCACCTTTGCCAGTGTGGGTGAGACTCCCACAGCTGCTGGCTGCGGGGTGGGGGAAGTCCTGACGATCCTGTTTTGGCAAAAGAGGATCCGATGATTATTTATAAACTTGCCATGAGGGGGCCTGGTGCTTTCCACAACACCAAAGAGCTGCTGGAGCTGCAGGGTGAGCCAGCTGACTTGGAACTGTCAGCTACTATTTTTAACTCTTAAAGAACTCGATGCTGGAAATGAGCCACAGTTCATGTCCTGTGTCGCAGTTCCCCAAATATAGATGCTCTAAAGCCTCTGCCTCTGTTTACATTTCCATGTATGAAACCAGTGGAGAAGATTTTCAAGTGTTCAGGCTAGAAAAATTTAATTGTGCTTCAAGATTCTCATTGCATTATGACAGGGTGTCTGGGAAGGAGATTAATCATTTCCTAGAGCTTTAGATGTTAAACTAGAAGCCACCCTAGGTCTTGCCACTAAGTGGTAAAACTCATTCACTGAGTATAGACAAAGTCTCTGAGAATCCTCTAAGTGCTGGCCTTCAGAAATCCTGGAGAAGTTTAGAACTAACCTTTACTGGCATGAAATCTAGGATAAGTGCATCTGCTTGGCCATAATGCTGGTGGTGAGTTCAGATCAGTTCAGCATCTCTGGAAAGGTGGATGTGGGGAAACCCATTAGAGCCATGGAGACAAGGAGGGGAAATGGGCATTAATAATGCAATTACCTGCCTGAGAGCTTGTCTAATAGACCTGAGAGCAGAAGGCTTCTCTCTCCTGAGTGATTGCTGGTGAGTCCTCATTGTCAGAGGAAGAGAAAATGGGATTGCAGCCCTCCTGTCCATGCTGTGCTGGGTGTCCTAAGGGGATGCAGAGTCAGGCCATAGATCTACTGTCTCCTTGAGTCTGAGGTGTGGGGCAAATCCATCCCCAGCCAGTATTAAGAAGGGTGACCTGATCCCCATGAAGCTTCCCCGTGGTCCAGGGGCCCTGAGGCAGAGGTCTGGGTCTGGAGGCACCATGCAGAGGTGGGCACGAGTGGCCATCCTTGTTCTTCTCGCTGACCAGGACTGAAGGAGGGAGCACAGGACACCTGGGATCTTTGTGACTCTAAATTTCAGGGTTGTTGGCAGCAAAGAGAACATGACTGTGCCAGCACTACCAGGAGGTCCCCTCTGGAGTTATGGACAGCTTTGGTCACAGGAGCTGAACCTGATGTGGTCTCCTTGCAGCTTGTTGTGGAAAGCCAGTGGTGTCTGAAGCCAAGGAAGGAAATTCCTGTGGCCCTCGGGCTTTGCAGGTGTTCATCCATGCCTTGCCAAGCCCTGGCACCACAAAGCCCTGCTGCAGATCTGCCAGGGGCAGGGTCTTACCCACCTGAGTGTTTTGTTCTCAGCTGCAGCAGAGCTGGAGAGGACCTCCCTCCTTTTGGGAGGGGATGAGGAAGCCCCACCCGAAGCCTTCCATCACCCTGCACCTCCTGCTGGGGTGGGGCAGCTTAGCAAGGCTGGGGATCTCCAGCTTTGGAGCCTGACCAACATCAATGCTGGAGCTGAACCAGAGGGTGCCAAGGGCAGGACCATGGGATGCTGTTGGGTGGCAGAGCTTGGCAGTGGTGCCCTGAGAGCCAGGGAGAAGGTCAGGGGCTGGTCTCCACTACAACTTCAGCTGAATGACAGTGGGGAGTGGAGAGACAGGAAAGAAGAGATGCCTGAGACCAGTTGGATGGTCTGTTGTGCAGTGGTCAGGCAGGATCACCCCCAGCACCTTCTCCACATAGCTTGGAATTATGACGACTACTTGGATTTGCCCTGATGGGAGTTGCAGCTGACAAAAGGGTGTCAAAAGGCCCTTGACAGCTCCCCTCCACCCTGTTGGACCAGTCCCATCCATGGGTAACTCCTCATAGTTGTGTCATTCCTGCATGGGACAGACATTGGTTTGGACTTCTCAGGGTTTGACCCAACTTTTCCATCATTGTGACTTCTATCCTTTCTCCCCCATCCCTCCCACCCTGAGCTGCTGCCCTGTGGGGTGGAGAGGGTGGGCTCAGCCTCGAGGGCTGTGCCTGCCACATACCCCACAGCTTTTTGCAAACACCTGGGTTGGAGAGCTGGCCTGGAGGTTGCAGCAGTGCCCAGCCTGGTCCCTCTGCAGGGCTGGGGCAGTGCCAGCACACACAGACTGTGGGAACAGATTCCAGGGAGCGTTTGCCCTCCTGACCTGTCAAAGCAAGACTAGAGCATATTCCTAAAATCAGGCTCTGCAGTGGTGATGCATTATTGCTTTCATTGTGCAGGCAGCTGGGTGCAGCTGTCCTTCCTTTCCCAGTGTGTTCCTCATGGCCAGAGCAGTGCAGATGCTGTAGAAGTGCAGTCATAGCCATCGCCTCCATTCTGCCAAATTCCTCCTGTGGACAATCGCCGCTGTATTTTCGCTGTCTGTAGGTGACTGGCGTGGCCACACGCCTGTCCCTGTCCCACAGGCTCAGCAGACAATGGCTGTGCTCTCTGTGCATGGGCTGGCCAGTGGGAGTTGGCTCCCGTGCTCAAAGAATGGAAACTGCTCCAGCAGCGCCTTAATGAAGCGTATTCCCACTTCTGCACTTTCCCAGAACAAAAGGAGCAGTGTCAAGTGGAATTACAGCTCAAATATCACGGTGGTGAAATGTAGGTGGTCCTGAGGTCTGTGCAGGGGATTTGGAACTCGGCTCCAACAACAGCCCCACGACTGTATAATAGAAGTGCTGGGATTGACTAAAAGAGCTTGTTTTCGGGCAGGAATAGAGGTGGCTTTGTGTGAGCCCCGGGCGGTCCCCAGTGCTCATGGGGCAGGGTGGCCACAAAGCTTAAACACTGCCTGCCAGAGCTGGGCCAGGCTGGCCATCCCTCAGGGACACACACTGGCCCCTGGGTGGGTCAGCAGTGGGGAAGAGGGACCAGCCACAGGCACAGTGGGGCTTGCAGCGAGTGGGGTTTGCTGGGAACAGTGTTTGCAGGGAGCGGGGTTTTCAAGGAACAGGATTTTCAAAGGGACAGGGTTTTCTGGGGAATGGGGTTTGCAGGGACCAGGGTTTTGAAGGGAATGGTGCTTTTAGGGAAACAGGGTTTTCAGGGAGTGTGATTAGCAGATACTGGGTGTTTTAGGGAGTAGGTTTAGCAGGTAATGGGGTTTGCAGGAGTGTTACTGGGTTTCTTGGGGACTGGGGTTTTCAGGGAATGGGGTATGCAGGGAGTGAGGTTTTTCAAGGGAACAGGGTTTTCAGGGGAATGGGATTTTAAAGGAATGGTGTTTTCAGGGGCATGGGGCTTTTGGGGAGTGGGGCTTTCAGGGAGTGGGGTTTGCAGGGAGTGGGGTTTGCAGCTATGCTCCTGGCACAGCCATGAAGGATGGGGAAATCCCAGGGCACAGACCCTACTGGGTCAGAGCACCCTGAGGCCCAGCTGTGTTTGTGTTCTTTATCACCTGGAGAGGTGATAAAGAAACTTTATTGCTTTAAAACCCTCACGGTTTATGTCTGACCTCTTGCAGCGTCTCAGGAAGGTGGGTCAGGCTACAGGCTGAGTTTCAAACAAGCCGTCCCACGGGAGTGGGGCTGGTCTGGAGGAGCAGTCTGGATCTGGGGCTGCCCAAGGGACGGGTTAACCCAGGCAATGCTCCAGCTTTGCTTTCTCCAGGGCCTCTGCCTTTGCTTGCTGAGCATGGCAGGGATATCCCTGCTCACCTGCAGAGCCCACAGCATCATCCCCCCAAATCAGGAGAGGGGACATTCCCATTTTTCCAGATGACAGGATCCAAGGGGGCAATAACAGTCTCCCATGCTGGCATTGAGTATTATCCCGCAGGGAACGGTCCATGCATGGCATCACTAACTCCTCGCCCCTGTTGTTCCTGGCAGGGCTCTGCGTGATGAGCGGTGCTGCCATCTTCACAGTGAGGCACACGGACTGGCACCAAGCCTCGGAAAACACCTCCTACGGCTTCGCCTATATCCTGGCATGGCTGGCCTTCCCCCTGGCCCTCACCAGCGGCATCATCTACGTCATCCTACGGAAGCGCGAGTGACGCTGAGCGCTGGCGTGCTGTGACAAGGGCACTCGTGACGTCCACAGAGGAGACGGAGGCGGGGGAAAAGAGACGAGAAAACGGAAAAGAAAATTAACCAAAAAAACAAAAAACCAAAAAAAAAACCCAAAAGAAAACCAAAAACCAACCAAAAAAAAGAAAAGGAAAGGAATAAACCCTCCCACCAAAACCAAACCCAAACCCAACCGACCCCAAAAGCAAACACTCAAAGGGTTGCTTGTTAATTGAAGATGTATATAGTATCTATGGTTTAAAAAACCTATTTATAACACTTTTTACATATATGTACATAGTCTTGTTTGCTTTCGTTGACCATGCGCTATGTTTTAAAGCCTAAAGCAAGTGCCTAAGGAACTATTACTCCTAACAGTGTAACAAGAGCGCAGTGATTTTTCTCTCATGCAAAATCCTCTTTGACCTGAACTCTCCTCCCCTCTCCCAGCCCTTATTGAACCATGAGGGCCCCCCTGGCTCTGACTGGTTTTAGGCTGGTGTAAATCAGAGTTAGGCCTGTTTACACAGCCAGAGGGCTGGTCCCTGCTCCTGCCACATGCTGTGATCTGGTAACCAAAGTGCACGTCCAGATCTGACGGGAGACGCTTCCAAAGGGTTTGAAGGGTTTCGGAGCGAAGGCTTTGATTGCCCCAAGTGCCTAAATGACTTATGTGCCTAAGTCCCATTGCCTTGCCACCACACCCGCTGGGAATTTGGGCTTTTAAATCACTTAGGCTGAGTTGCAATCCAGCCTGGGCCATCCTCCAGTGGGGTTGGGGTGTGTGCCGAGCCGTGCCGTGCCGTGCTGAGCTGCGGGAACTGCTGCTCCCACCTGTGAAACGTGCTCTGTCCTTGCCGTGGAGCTAAAACTGCCAATGAGAACGAAGCCAACCCAGTATATCCCTGAAATCAAATCCCAAATGTATGAAATGGTGCTATCTATTTACCATTCCTTATCCTGCTAAGCCATTTAACCTTAGTCACTGGAAATTCAGTTAACGACCTTGAGGTAAACAACAGAGCTAGAAATGAGAAATAATTCTCTGTAATATAAATGAGCTATAACTGCTTTTGTACTTAGATTTGCTCCTACTATTATTTTTAATAAAGCATTTATAACCAAAATTCCTTTTTCCCCCTCCGTGGTCCAGAGGGACAGAAACAGCTCTGGCTGGAGCAGTCGGTCTCTGGTGCCAGAGCGAGATGTCTGTCCTCTGTCTGTGTCAGCAAAGTGTCTGGCCATGAATTGAACAGGCACCAGCAGAGACCCCAGGCTGCCTCTGAGGACTCCAGACACTGTTGCTGTTTTGTTTTTTGTTTAATTTTGGGGTTTTTCGGGGTTCTACTTTTTTTTTTCGCTTTGCTTTTCTGATTTTATACCGACTGTGTGGACTAAGAAGCAATGAAATAAAAGTCAGAATAACTCAGGTGCTTCTGGTTTTGGTGTTTTTGGGGGGTTAGAGGTGGGCTCCTTCCAGGGCCACCCCATGGAATCATGGAATCACAGAATGGTTTGGGTTGGAGGGACCTTAAAGATCATGTCATTCCAATGCCCTTCCATGGGATGGGCAGGGATGGGGCAGCCACAGCTCCTCTGGGCAACCTATGGCAGTGCCTCACCATGCTCAGAGTCAGGAATTTCTTCCCAGTACCCTATCTAAACATACACCCTGTCAGTTTAAACCCATTCTCCATTGTTTCTGTCTCTACATACCCTTATCCAGAGTCCTTCTCCAGCTCTCTTGGAGCCCCTTCAGGTACAGGAATACCACAGTAAGGTCACCACCAATGTCCCAAAGTCAGCAGCTGGCAGGACCACAGTTACCCCTCCCCGAGGATGGTTCTGGTCACCATGAGCAGCCTGGGGGGGATCTGGCCAGCTCTGCCACCTGGCACAAACAGCAGAAGCCTTTCAGTGGTGAGTGCCAAAGCCCCCAGGGTGGGGCTGCAGTCGGGGTGGGTGGGATTAGCACATTGTGCAGAGTGCACAGCCGGAATGGTTGGCACGGAACCGCTCGCACTTCCTCTCCCTCATTCACTTGATGATTAAATAGCCGAGCTGATGTAGCAACTGGTGCTGGCAGACACACAATGGCTCTTGCAAGGTCGCCCCTTGAGGCCAGCTATTAACATGAGGGCACATCCCAAAGGCCTCAGCCCAGCCACATCCCGAGGGAAAGGAGCAGGAGCTACATGGCACCCCCTCGGGCACAGCCTGGGCAGTGCGGTGTGACCACCCTTGATGGCTGCGGCTCTGGTGGTGGTCTCACAGCTGGGAGTATTTCATAGTCACAGGTGGTTTGCGTTGAAAAGGACCTTAAAGACCATCTTTTCCACCCCCTGCCGTGGGCAGGGACACCTTCCACCAGTCCAGGCTGCTCCAAGCCCTGTCCAACCTGGCCTTGGACACTCCCAGGGCTGGGGCAGCCACAGCTTCTCTGGGCACCCTGTGCCAGGGCCTGCCCACCCTCCCAGTGCTCATTTTGCTGAGCTCTGACTAAGCCTGAGAGAGGATTTCACTTGTTGAAGCAGCATCCAAGCCCCTGTGAGCTGCACCACTGGGACATGTGGTCATCCTGGGTCCTGTCAGGTTTGTCATCCAGCAAAGGGGACAACTGATTTCTATCTGAGGAGCAGGTAGGCACATAGGTGGGTTTTTATTTCCCCTTCCTGTAGGAAAATTAAAATATGCTCTTCCTCATTTTAGATCAACATCTCAGAAGGCATAAAAAAGTTGAGTGCTTCTGTTTTGCCTGTGCTCTTTGGTCATTCACAGTGTGAACAAGTGAGTAGCATCACTCAGATCAACCCCCAGATCTCAGGATTGAACAGTTGCTTCATCTTGGGGGTGCATTTATGGAAGCACATGGAACAAAATGACTTTTCAACAAGTGAAAACAGTGTGAAGGATTGAATCCCTTTTGCAAAGGGTCTGAAGGGGAACTGCCACAGATTTGCAGCAGTGCTGACATCCCCTTCGTGTCCCCCTACACCAAACTGGCATGAAACTTTGTCAGGGGAGGTTTTGCTTGGATATTAGGGAAAGGTCCTTCCCCCAGAGGGTGGTGGGCACTGACCAGGCTCCCCAGGGCAGTGGGCACAGCCCCAAGGCTGCCAGAGCTCCAGGGGGGTTTGGGCGATGCTCTTAGGGACAGCGTGGAATTGTTGGGGTGTCCTGCACTGGAAGGTGGACTCAATGATCCGTGTGGGTCCCTTCCAATTCAAGAGATTCTATGATTCCAAAATTCGATGAAACTGTTTTATTTGGGCTGCCTCTGGTGGGTTGGATGATGCTGCATCCTGTTCCCCCAGCCCTCCACCGTGGCTGCAAACACACCCCACAGCCTGATGGCCGGTGGGGACAGGAGCTGCTGGGTGGGATTCTCCACCACGGTCCTTCTGGCCTCCAGCAGGGCCTCTTTTGACCCTTTTTTGCCTTAATTCCCCCAGCCCCGGTCTCTGCGGCTCCTCCCGCGGAGCGCGGGCGCCCCCCGGTGGCCGCCGTGGGAACTGCGGGAGCCCCTCCGATCCCACCGGGACAGGGCGACAGGACGGAGGGGTGGCCCCGGCGTGGGAGCATCGCCTGTCACAGATTCATGCAATCCCAGAACGGTTTGGGTTGGAGCATACCTTAAAGCTCGGTCTTTCCACCCCCCTGCCATGGGTAGGGCACCTTCCAGTGTCCCAGGTTGCTTCAAGTCCCGTCCAACCTGGCCTCGGACATTTCCAGGGATGGGGCAGCCACAGCTTCTAATCACAGCCAAGAATTTCTGCCCGATATCCAATCTAAATCTACCTGCTGTCAGTGTGAAGTCGTTCCCTCCTGTCCTGTCACTCCAGGGCCTTGTCTGAAGTCCTTCTCCAGCTTCCTTGGAGCTCCTTTAGGCACTAAAAGGGGCTCGAAGATCTCACTGGAGATTTCTCCAGGATGAATAACCTCAGCTGTCCCACACTGTCTCCACAGGCTGCTGTTCCTGTGGTCCCACGGCAGGGGATGGGATGCAGCTCCCAGCCCACAATAGCACTATAGAGGGCTGTCCCCCTCTCAAGACATCACTTACTGGCCATTGGGAACAGTGGGTGAAAATGCAAATAATCAATAAAAACCCCATAGGGAGCTCCAGAGGTCTTTAGTCCTGTCTCCTGCTTGGGCTGGGACAGCCACCAGTCTAGGCTGGGCTGGGCTTTGTTTCACCAAGGCTTGAAAACCTCCAAGTGTGGTGAATCCCTGACCCTCCCCACTTCTAGCAAAAGCTTTTCCTAAACACCCATCTGAACATCCCAAGCCCCAGCCTGATTCTCAGAGTACCCATCCTCTAAAACCCACCCCAGGAACCCCCTTCCACTCGGGATGTGGGGATCACCAGCACGGTGTGCTCCGTGCCCCACACACGGCTCTTCCAGCTCCCAAATTGACAGAAGGCTCGAAGGCAGGACCAGCCTTCCTGCCCGATTAGCTGTGAGCACACTCAGAGCTAAATGAGTCTCCAAAATTTCAGTGCTCCCTGGGGCTACAGCCCAATTAAAATCCAAACAGCCCACAAAGCAGCGAGCTGAGCACAACAGCGGCAGCGCGGCACGAAACGGCGGAGGGGCGAAAAAAATATTAGGGAAGTCGCTTTAATGTGCGTTGTGTCATAAAAGCAATTGTTTAAATGGCTTTTGCAGCGTTCTCAGCAGTAAATACTTCTGGAAAATGCGCTGAGCAAATCTCATCCTCCTCTTTCATTTACTGCCTTGTAAATTGAAAAATTATGGTGGGAATAAAAGGCCGGTGTGCCCGGGCACAGAGGCGGCTCCAGCCCCGTCGAGCCGGGCGGGGGCAGCCCCGACCTACGGTTCGGGAGCGCTCCGGGATGGGCACGGAGCTGGAGACACCGAGAGACGCGGGGAGATGGGCCCTGGGCAGGGGGTAACTGCATGTATGAATTCTATACATGCAAATAACTCTGTTTGCAGGACACAGAGCAGGCTTGGGGGTGGGGGACATGGGGAGTGGGCTGTTCCCTTTCTGTCCCACTCAGGTGAGGCCACACCTGCACTGCTGCCCCCGGCACAAGGAGGATGTGGAGCTGCTGGAGCGAGTCCAGAGAAGGCCACGGGCACCTCTGCTTTGGCGACAGACTGAGGGAGCTGGGGGTGTTCAGCCTGGAGGAGAAAAGGTTCTAAGGAGACCTTAGAGCCACTTCCAGTGCCTAAAGGGGCTCTAGAAGAGCTGGAGAGGGATTGTGGACAAGGGCATGGATTGACAGGATGAGGGGGAATGGCTTCCCACTGCCAGAGGGCAGGGTTAGATGGGATATTGGGAAGAAATTCCTCCCTGTGAGGGTGGGCAGGCCCTGGCACAGGTTGCCCAGAGGAGCTGTGGCTGCCCCATCCCTGGAAGTGTCCAAGGCCAGGTTGGATGGGGCTTGGAACAACCTGGGCTGGTGGAAGGTGTCCCTGCCCATGGCAGGGTGTTAGATCTGGATGGGCTTTAAGGTCCCTTCCAACACAAACCATTCCATGACTCTTTGGTTCCCTGTGGCCCTGAGCACACCAGGGAGTGTTTGGAACAAAAAGAATGCCTGAAGGATCAACCAGTTGCCCTTGACCAGAGTTTCTACCAGATCCCCTTGGCCAGCGTGTCAGCCACCTCTCCTTACAACATTTGCATGGCACAGTGGCCACTGCTGCTCTTTGCCTCAGTTGTGCAGCCCAATTCCTTCTGCCACCAGCATGGTCTGTGCACAGACCAATAAGGGAGGTGCTGGCACTTGGGAAATCCAGCTGCTGTACCATGACTAAGGACCAGCTAATTAGTTAACTCTGGCTTGACATCTTTGGCCAGTGTTGCACTAATTCAAGCAGGGAAGGTTTCCTTCAGCAGTGGCTGACAAGTGGACAAATCAGCTCAGTCAAGGGTGACTCAGATACAGAGTGCCCTGGTGTTGACATGTGAAGATGAACTGGATGGGAGTGAGAGATCCAGGTTATGGGGACATCTCCAGGTCACCTAAATATGTCCCTGTCCCTTCTCATCCCCTTGGCTGGAATCTGCCACTGTACAAGGAAGACACCTAAAGCAAATCAGCATTTGTGACTCTAAGGCCATGTATCCTGTCGAGAGTGTCAGACATCCTCATGACGAGCTCAAGCCAATTAGCACAGTGGCAAAGTTTGTTAGCAACATGTAATTAATTATCCTACATGATCTGCATGGAGGAAACAGTACAGGAAAGTGGATCTGGCACTGGAAATTGAACAGCCCTGATACAAATCATTGTTCACATTTTCTTTTCTACCTTGGCTGTACTTGGCTGTTTTTATTAACTAAATAAGATGAACCACATCCATGTTCGTTTCACTGCTGCCATTCAGCGAGAAGTGTGGTGGGTGGTTATTTTTTGGCATCATTTTTATGTTTCTGTGTGGCACAAGTGATACCAGATAACCCATCCTGGATGGGAGGGCTCCAGAGCTGTTCCCCTCAGCCTTGTTCAAGACTAGCAGTAAGAGACTCAAATCACAGGTGATTTGAGCATGTTTTATTGCTACTTTGTAATCAGTTTCATGAGAATAAATGTTATCACAACAGCACTGCTATGACTGGGTTTGAATAAAGCCATCCACTCCAGATCTCCCCTGCCAGACATCCCCAAGCACAGGGATGTGAGGGCTGAATTTTCCCAGATAGGTCTGAACTGGGATATGAGTAGGGAATGTATATTTAGATCCCTGCAGGACTTGGCTGGAGTGATCTCAGCCTGCTTTCAGCATCCAGCAACGCTTCTTTTGCATCCATCCCCACCCCTGAGCCCTCCCATCCCTCTCCCACCCTCATCCTCCCGCCTGCCCTCGCACCTCTCCCTCCCATCTCTGCCCGAGGGCGCTGACCCTGCAGCCCTTCCATTCTCACTTGGTCAACTTTTTCCCCTGTAATTATTTAACATGATTACTGATGCTTGCCTGCACACAGCCCCTTTGTGCAGTGATTTATGGAGGGTTTCCTCAGCCTCAGATCCCTCCTCCATCGCAGGGACTGCAGGCAGGAGGTGCCACATGAGCCTGGGTGCTGAGTGCTGATGTCCCCTGTCTCAAGGGCAGGAGGGGCCTGAGGTGCTGCAGAGACACCCAGCAGTGTGTAGAGGGTCTAAGCCTGCTTTCACCCAAGGATAGTTTATTCTGGGGCTGAATCTGGTGTGATTTTGTACCTCCCCAGAGCTTGTGGTGCCTGGCATTGCCTCCACCCAAGGAAGTGCTGCCCTTTCCCTGGAGTGGGATGGAGAAAGGGCAGCTGTGACTGCCCAAAGCTGCAGGAGGATGCTCAGAGCTGGGCTGGAAGCCAGCAGAGCTCCCAGGCTCATCCACAAGGTAGAAGGGAGCAGGTTGGTGGTGGCACTCCAGGATCCATCCTCCTGCTTTACCCCCCACCAGACAAGGGCCATTCTGCTCCACGTCCCCCAGCCGAGGCTGTTCCATGGGTTTATATTCTCTCTAAGCTCCCGGTATTAACCAGCCACTTCTCCCTGGACAGATGAAAGGATAAAAGCGCCGCGTTGTCCCTGGTTTATTCACTTCCTGGGGGATAATTCAACATATTTAGCTTTCCCCAAAGTGTGTGCTTTCCTGGGGGAATCTTTGGCTAGCACTTTGCAGGCTGGTTTTATTGCCCCTCTGCAGGCACTGGGTGGGGAGAGGCTTTATTTTAAAGTGCTTTAACTGCTTCATTACAGTCTTTGTTGGTCGTGTTTCCTTTCATATCCACTTTTTCAGCTTTCATTTCCCAGGGCTCCCTCTTATCTGCCTTTGGAGACAGCCCTTGTAAAAAAAAAAAAGAAAAAAAAAGAAAAAAAAAAAAGAAATAAAATCAACCCCCAGAGCACTCTCTCCCTGGGCTGCTTTCAAGAGAAAGGGCCCTGCCCCTTTTCAAACCTCTTTTGAGAGGAATAGATCCCAACCCTGCCTATGCCAGAGCTCCCGGGAAAGTCTTTGAAGTAAATTAAACCAAATTAGTGGCTATGATACAGATGAGCAGAGGAGCTCCCCGCTGTGTCCCTGGGCTGGCCCTTGGCGTAATCTTTAACCCCTCTCCCTTGCTCCACTCGCCTCTAATTGACCGTGAAGCACCTGGGGGTGGTTTGGAGGGGATCCATCTGCCCTGTGCAGGGCACGATTCCCCACCAAGGCCATGGCGAGTGTTTAATAGGCTGAGGACGCTGGGATAATGAATTACTGTCCACCTTCCTTTCCTTGTGTTCACCGTCTAATTCTTCTTTTCGCTCTTATTCCCCCTTAATGAGAGACCCCCTGAGCCCAGGGGCCCCCAGCACTGCCCCAGTGCCCTGGCTGTGCTGGTGGAGGTGAAGCTCTACCTGACCCCTTCTCAGCTGAGGAGCAGGTGGAGCAGGAGGTTGCTGAGCCCCTGTGCTCTGACAGCTCTGCAGGGTGGGCTTTTCCAATGTCCCAACACTGTGACAGCCCTGCAGGGTGGGCTTTCCCAATGTCCCAACACTGTGACAGATCCTCAGGATGGGCTTTCCCAATGTCCCGATGCTGTGACAGATCTTCAGGATGGGCTTTCCCAATGTCTCGATTCTGTGACAGATCCTCAAGGTGGGCTTTCCCAATGTCCTGATGCTGTGACAGATCCTCAGGGTGGGCTTTCCCAATGTCCTGATGCTGTGACAGCCCTGCAGGGTGGGCTTTCCCAATGTCCTGATGCTCTGCAGGGTGGGCTTTCCCAACACCCAGCACACCTCTTGTTGTGCCTGACCCAGAACTTGAGGGACCAGGTGCATTTGGCATGAACTGAGCTGGGGTGTGCTGGTGTTTAATCTGGCAAGAAAAGGTGGTGGTGAGGGGTTTTTTTTTGCATGTGAGGGTGATTTGATTTCAGGCTTTTATTTGAGGCTCCTTTGATTTGATTTCATTTCATCTGAGGCTCTGTTGTGCTGGGAAAGCAGCACCTGGCCTTGCAGGCTGCAAACTGGGCAGGCTCACATGAAGATGACAGAGAAACCCTGTCTAGTGATAATTGAATATGCAAATTACATGCATATGCAAATAACTGGGCAGGAGATAATGTATATCATAGAATCACAGAACAGTTTGGGTTGGAAGCTCATCCTGGTCCACCCCATGCCATGGGCAGGGACACCTTCCACTAGACCAGCTTGCTCCAAGCCTTGTCCAACCTGCCCTTGGACACTAAAATATAATTATCCCCCAGCACTAGAAGATGTCCATGCTTTGGTGCTTGGTTTGGGAACATTGTGCCAAGTGCTGACTCCATCACCCTGGGGAGTCCTACCTGGCTTCCAGGTCCTGCTCCAAAATCACAGTGCCCAAGGTCTTGGCTCACATCCCTTCAGCCCTGTTTGGATGTCCAGGACGAGCCCTGATCTGCTCTGAGCCCTGTGTGTCTGCTGGAGGGGTCTGGTGCTTCTCCAGGGACATCAAAGGATGGGTGCAGGATTGGTCCCTCCCAGGGCAAGTGCCAGGGCTGGGCTATGCTGGGGGGCTCCTGGCAGGTTCAGCTCATGGTCCCTTGGGCAGGATCCCTGCCAGACAGGAGTTTGCTTTGGATGCTTCCCTCACCTCTCCTTAAGGCCTCCTTGAGCCACTGGCAGCATTTTGGGGTTCACTAGAGAAACCTGCAGCGGGGTCAGCTGCTCCTTTTCCTGAGAGGTCTCAGAGCAAACCTTGGGGACCACTCTGGGACAGCTGTCACTGTGCTGAGATGTCTTCATGCAGTTGCAGAAGTGTCCAAAGGGCTTTGAGCTCAGCTGGTGGCACCAGCTGTGATTCTGCTGGCAGGGAGTGACCAGAGGGGCTGGATTTGGCCAGTGAAGGGATGGGCACCCAAGCATGAAATTTGCTGTTAATACCAAGGGGCTGCATGACCCAAAGTCCTGGCCTAGGGGAGGATGTTGCACAGCCCCTCAGCAGCCTGTGAGTGTCTCCTCTGGGGCTCTTCTTGGCCAGCAGTGCACAGGGCAATGATTTCAGTCCCTGCAAGCACTCATGTGGACAGAGGTTTCAGAAGGGGCTGCATATTTTATGAGCGCGACTATAAATAAATCACGGCCAAATTAAATCATGAAGCAAAAATAAAGGCCCGTGGAGATGACAGGCAAACAAATGAAATCCCTGATCCCTGGGAGGTGCAGGAGAGGGCAGTAGGTTCCTACAGCACTGGCAGCAGGCTGTCCTAGGGAGCTCTTGTGCTGACACAGGGTGTCTTGGGGTGGAGCTGAGCATCCAAGGCTGGGCTTGTCCCCAGGATCCCTGTGTGGGGACACAAGGGGTGTCAGGAGGGCGACCCAGGCTCTGGAGGGGTGCAGAGACACTGAGGTGTGAGCCACCCATTGCACTGAGCCATCCCTGCACTGAACCAACATCCAGAGCATTCTCCTCCTCTTTATTCTCTGGGCTGTCTCAATGGTTTTGCTTATTCTGTGTAAGGATTCACAGGCAGGAACAATTTAATTCAAAGCATCTATTTGCTCTAGGCTGAGGATTCACTTCAAAGTAGACCAGCTCAGGTTGGTGCTTGTGGTCAGCACAGCCTGTAGGACCAACTTTTTGGGGTGAATCAGTCCGTTTACAGAGTGGATTCATGCCTTCCCAAAGCCTGGTGCTCAGCCCTTGGTGGGACTCTGTGGGGGATTTGCACAGATTTGCTCCAGTCCTGGGCTCCTCTGACTAATGCCTGGAAAAATCCAGCAGTCCCACAGTGGGGTTTAACTCAGGGCAGAAGGAAGAGCCAATAAATCTCTCTGAAACTAAGTGGTGTCATCATTAACCAAGGCTGTGTAGTGGGTGAAGAGATTACAGAGGGCAGGTGGCCCCACGCTGCAAGGTCACCCTGGGTTATCTGATGCCCTCCAGGGCTGGGGAGCAGCCTGAGACCCTTCTCACCAGCCATGGTGCAAGATCTCCCCTGCATGGAAAACCTGAGTTTGTACCTAGGAAATGGAAGGAGAGGTTTTTTAGGGGCAAAAAATAAATTCTTGTTGCTGAGGGTGGTAGGAGGGATTATTGGCTGATACGTTTTAAGTGGTCTAATTGAATGTTTGAAGTGCTCAGAGGAAAAAGAGATGAGGGGAGAAAGCAAAGGACAAGAATAAGACAGACTGGCATTTTCATGGTCGTTTACAGGGTTTCCTGATGTGCCAGAGTCACCAGTCACTTGTGCCATGGTTTGGATCCTGGATCCTGCCCTCTCCTCATAGCCCCAGGTGCTTTGCCTTTAGCCTGGAGCTGTCATACTGGGCAGGTGGAGGTGGGTACTGTGGCTCTGACTGGGGTTTAGGAGGTCCAGGATGGGATTTCAGCCTCCTGCCTGCTGTGCCATGTGCTGTCACCTTGGTTTGCCACCCAGCTCTGCCCAGGCTGTCTTTGACTGCACGTGGTCCTGCTGAAACTCCACGACTCCAGCCAGGGATCTGGTGGCAGGACAGTGTCTGGCAAGCAGGTACCATGATGTGGTACTTCACTGCCATGGAAATCAGATGAGGAAGCACGTGGGTGATGGTGGCAAACTGCAGCAGGACAGGGAATTCATCACTGCCACGGAAATCAGATGAGGAAGCACGTGGGTGATGGTGGCAAACTGCAGCAGGACAGGGAATTCAGTGGGATCAACCCTCTTCCTCATCCTTTGTTTTATGGGCTATGGGGTTGTTACAAATAATAGATGGGGTGAGCAGGGGGTGAAGAAGGAGGGTAGAATGGCACTGCTTTCCCATTAAACAGCTGGTTGGAGCATCCCAGTGTCCTCAGTCAGCATCCCAGGGATGGGGTGGTCCTCTGCTGCCTCCTGGGATGGCTGGATCCCAGCAGTGCCTTCCAAAACCCAAACGGGGGAGCTGGGACTGTGGGGAGAAAGGCTGAGGAAGAGTAGGGAACCCCAAGTGCTTAAATATTCCAATCTTCTGGGAGATAATACTTTTAATTTTTGTCACACAAAGAATATGTCCTGAACCAGAAGGGGTTTGCCTAATTCATCATGCTTGCTCTCCCCACAATACCAGGGCTGACAAGCATAACATTTTAAAATGAGAGAAGTGGACATAATTAATGCTCATGAATTGCAAACACTTCTTTATTAAAGGGCTTCTGCTTGCCCCCGGACCATCTGCTTCATATCACTGGGCCGGGGTCCTGGGGCTATAATAACTTGCAGCTTTAATAATTTTACCTCTTAATTAAAGCTCATCTCAAAGTGCAGGAGCACAGACATGTTCCCAGCCCAAATCTGATTTTTAATGGAGGAAACCTTGAGGGATGGGTAATAGAATTTGCATTTTTTCCTTTGTAACATCTCTCCAATGAGGCTGAGGGAACCTGCTGCCTGGAGAGGACCATGGGACCAGTGTCCTCCAAGATGTGGGATTTCTAGGGACTGGAGGTCTGGGATCAGGACCTCTGCTCCTCCCGGGATGGCCCTGTATTCAGTGCATGGGACACCCAGCCCTTAATGGATGTGTAGCCCTGGATGGTGGGACTTGTGTGGAGACCCCCAAGGATCAGCCCATGCCTGGATCCCAGCCTAAGTCATTAGGCAAGCTCCTGCCTAAGCAATAGGAGGGCTGATGGCATTTTTCCCCTGCAAGGGGATCCCAGGCCTGTGTTCCTGGGGCTGAGTTAAACAAAGCCCAGGGCTGTGCAAGGAAGGTGGTCCCAGGCTTAGCCTGGTGCCACTGGAGCCTTGGGGCACCCCATGCAGCGGAGCCCAAACCTTTGCAGGGCTGCAGCAAAGCTGACACCATCCACATCTGCTCTCCCCCCAGGTTCAGGTGACCTTTGGGGGGCTGTGCTCCATTGAGATGGGATGAGTTGACAGTGCATGAAATACGGGGGATTAATTCACACTTCATTGTGCCAGACGGGAGGCCGAAGGTCGAGCTCCATTAAGAAAACTAGGTATGAATTAATGCCCTGCAATTCACACATCTCAGGCCTTCTTATGGGCAGAACATTTTATTTTCAAGTGTTGGTTTAATTATTTATGTGTTAATTGGGTGCTGTAGAACCTGATTCAGCAAAGGCGCGCTAAGGATGAAGAGTTCGGGGTTTGAATGACACTGTGTTTGTCCAAAGTGAAAAATCAATAAATAACCTAAGATCCAGAAAGACATCTTGATTTCTCTCCTTTCTCCTCTCTCTTCCATTTTTCCTTTTCCCTTCCATTTTCCCCTTCCCTTTTGCCCTTTCCCCATTCCCGTTTGTCCCTTCTCTCTTTGCCTCAGTGGCTGAAATGCTCCGAGTAAGCCACAGACAAGTCTTTAAGTGATCTGGCCAACCCCCTCAGCCTTGGAAAGACACTTGGCCATGCTCAGGGTTGGGGAGACACAAACCCTGGTATGGGCAGCTGAGAAAACACAAAGTGATGGCACGTGGCCATGGCAGAGCCTCTTCCTCAAGGAATGTCCCCTGGCTGCATCCCCCAGAGCCAGGTTTGGAGCTCAGGGCCCCCTCCTGCCTGAGCAGCAATGCTGGTGAGCTGGGGGTCTGCCTGGAAGGGCTCCAGGTTTAATTCCTGCATGGGATAGGTACTATCCCAGTGTGGGTTTGGTGCTGGAAAGCCTGGGCAAAGGAATTATTTTAATGGGAGCTGTTGTTCTGTCCTGAACCCCTGGAGCAGGAGGGGGATGCTGCAAACAAACACTCAGCATCTGCAGCAGAGGCAGGGGACTCCAGTTCTGACTACAGCCCAGTCGTGTCTTTCCTTTATATTCTTGGAAGTTCTGAGAGAAAACATTTATTTTAGTAGTTGCAACAGTTTCCTTTTGTTTGTGCTTTGCTGAGCAAAGCAGCTGGTTTTCAAAAACGGTTTAGAGACCAACCTTCTGGTTTTGGTTACAGAAAACAAAACAAACAGCTGCTTTTCTGTAACCAGCGTTTACTTTAAGGAAAATGCTTGCTTTTAATGCAAATTGGAACAAATGATTGATCATAGTTTTGTTGTTGGGGTTGGTTTTTTTTTCTCCTGCAAAAAATGTCATTTCCAGTGACACGTCTCCAGCCAAATTTCCATTTGGATGGGGACTGCACAGCCAGCTTTGCTGCTGAGTTTCTGCCTGTCTGGGCTCACCCAGGAAATCAGGCAATGTCTGGGCTCAATCTGTGCCCCTGCAGGTCGCTGGGCTCAGCAGGGTGCAAGCAATTACACAGGGGAGCCCCTGCTCCTGATGGCTCCAATTAAAGGTATCTGAGCATCCAGGGCAAACACGCGTGGCTGAGTAACTGTGGCACTGTGCTGAACCAGCCTGCAGCTCCGAATTCCACTCATTTATTAGGATTGGTTTTCCCCCTCAAAGGGAATCCCCCTTGAAAATGGATGGACAAATGATCTTCCCATGCTTGGGTCCCTCGTTTCCCTCACCAGCGGCACAGGAGCAGGGATTCGTGGCAGCTGATTTCTCCTGAAGCTCATCCATTGGGGATGGAGCTGGGTGGGAAGGACTGTCCCCACAGGCTGCTAGTCTGCCTTTTTGGGTGTCTCTGAGGACCTTTAAACAGGTTCCAGGAGAAGCTTCTCTTCACATCTCTTCACTTGCCTTCTGTGCTTCCCCCCTCTGTGCGATGTCCTTCCAGCTCCCCAGCTCTGAACTGGGTCCCTTTGGCAAAATAATGTCCCCTGAGACAAAATTCCTGACAAAACAATCCAATAGCAGGAAGAATATTGCTTATATTGAACCTCCATGCCCAAAGCTTTTGGATTTTCATCTCTTTTGTGGCATCTCTACTGGGTATGGAACAAATCCCCCGTCACCCAAAACCAGCCAAGCTACCCAAGGGATCTTCACTTTTTTTATCTCCAGGGATTGTGTGGGATCTTTTGATCACTGTGGGCAGAAATCCTGATAGAATGGTGGGATGACAGTCCCTTCCCTGCCCTTGCAGGGGCCAAAGGGTGGTGGGGACACCAGAACAAGCCCAGGAGTTGCAGGGAGGGCTGACTCACCTCAGCTCAGGCAAACAGCAGTTTTCCAGGGCATGGTGGGAACTGCCTTTTGGGTTGTATTTTCCAAAACCTAGGTGGGCTAGAAATTAGTTGTGTGTGTTTCTGGAAAGCTGATGTGCCCTAGAAATTGTTTCTGGGAGCTGAAGAAAGCATTTATTTTGAGTATGGGGTATAGGAGAAGTGGAAGAAGACTGGAAAGGGGCTGAAGGCTCTGCAGGGATGAAAGACCACCCTGGGATAGGAGGAGAGGGGTAAATGTGAAATCACACGGGATGATTAATTCCCAAAATAGGATCAAACCCTGAACTGAACAGCAGCGAAGCACCTTGAGTCCTTCAGGTGCACACACCCAATTCAGCAACTCCCCAAAACACCCTTCAGCCCCCGAGATACTCCCAGCAGGAAGAGTCTCCAAACTTGTAAAGGATCTCAGGGCTGTGGGAGCAGTTGGGACAGAAGCAGCAGGTCTGTCCCACACAGGGGCACGTGTAGCATCAAGGAGAGCCTGAAACCTCCCGAGGAGAGCCTGGAGCCTTTGAAGGTTGAAGGACTGCCACGAGAGGGTGCAGAGGTCTGTCCTTGCAGAGGAGCTCCCAGGGAGAGTGAGGAGCATTCAAAGGAATCAGTGCAGGTCCTTGGAGAGACGCTGCACACCAGAGTCTGTGTCCTGAGGAGGAAATTACACACCACGACCAGCTCAGCTGCCTCTTGACACTCTGCAAAGTCAGTTCATGTGCAAAGAAAAAAAAGAAAAAAAAATCACTGCCAGGCACTGCTTCCAGCCAAGTTTAAAACTCTTAAAGTGTAGTGAAACAAAAGAAAATTCCTTTGACCCCAGTGGAGTGGTTTGTGCTGAGAAATTCTGGGGCTTCTCAGCGTGGATGGTTTACTCCAACAGGAACATGTATATTAGTGCAAAGGGAAATGTAATGATGGAAACACTGAGTAAATGGGACTCCTGGAGCAGAAAGCCCTGCCATGGCCTGCAGGGGCTGTTTGTTCTGTCCTGCTTTGCTCTGCTCTTGGGGCACTGATGTTTGAGATCGCCCAAGCACAGCAAAGACACAACATGCACTGCTGCTTGAGGGAGTTTGGGTTCTCTGTGCACACCTTGGGCATCACTAAAGGACTTAAAAACAGCCCTGTGCCTGCTTCTGCTGCAACATCATGGCCCAAAAATGACCTCTGCTGGTTCTGGCAGCCCTGTGCTGCAGAGGAGACACTGCTTTGTGTGACTCCTGCTCCCTCCCAGGACTCCTGTGCCAAGCCCTGGATGTGCTGCTACAGCCCCAGCATGTGCTGAGCCTGACTTTTGTAGGCTGGTAAAAGGCACGGGATAGTCTACAATTTAGGGGGGATCTTAATGATTTATGGAACAAGGAGAACCAACTGGATTTTCATAACAGCTCTGCAGAGACCTTATTGCTCCCTACAACTCCCTGAAAGGAGGTTGTGACCGGGTGGGGGACGGTCTCTTCTCACAGGTCCCAAGTGACAGGATAAGGGGAAATGGCCTGAAGCTGCACCAAGGGGAGGTTCAGGTTGGACATCAGGAAGAAGTTCCTCACAGAAGGGGTGGTCAGGCATTGGAAGGGGCTGCCCAGGGAGGTTTGGAGTTCCCATCCCTGGAGGTGTCCAAGAAGCAACGGGATGTGGCACTCGGTGCTCTGGGCTGGGTGACAAGGTGGGGATCAGGCAGAGCTTGGACTTGATGATCTCAGAGGTCTTTTGGATTAAATGGAGAAAGAAGGGACCTTTCCTGCAGCAGGTGAGCTGCTGAGGTCCTGGGAGATGCCCTGTGTGCATGGACACAAGCTGCAAGGGCTCTTCTGAGCAGCAAGCAGCACTTTTCCCCAATCATTCAACTTCCCCTTTAAAATGTAGCTTGGAAAGTGAGGGAAGATTTAGGAAGGAGAAAGAAAAGAAGCATTTGACTTTTAAAATCGTCACAGTGTTTTCCCTGAGAAGTGGTTTGCATTGTTTCCATCAGACAAGCTCCAAGATCCAACTCCTGCCCAGCCTCACCAGCTGTGAGATGTCTGGGAGAGGACACATCTGGGCTGCCTTCCTGACCACAGCCTGGTGAGAGGTGTCTCCTGCAGCCTCAGCAGCCTCATTTCCCTGCCAGGTTGGGGGGTTGCCCAAGTTGGACACCCCTTTCAATTTCCAGCTGCCCAATAAATGCAGTCTGGTGCTCCAGGGAAGCTATCAGAATTCCAGGGGCTCCGATGGATCTCATCCCTGGCTCTCAGGAAATCGGTGTTTCCAGGGCTGGGTGTTTTGGTGGGGTCCATACTGCAGTTCCAGTGCCAGTTATGGTGCCAGAGGGTATGGAATGAGGTTGGAAGGGGTCTGTGCAGGACAGGCAGCACAGGCAGGAGGGGTTTTGTACTGAAAATGCAGCATGGCAGAGGGAAATGTTTCACCATCAGCCATTTTCTAGAGGAAACTTCCAGATCTAAACCAAAATCCCCTAATATTGTCCCAAAGGGGGGTATTGCTCATAAGCACACAAATAAGATGGAAAAAGAAGCTTTTCAGGCAAAAGCCTTTGCCCAGCCCATGCTCACAGCCTGTGTTTCTCCCATAGGAGGGCACCTTGGCAAGGGGGGTTATTTATCCACCCAGGATGTTGGTCCTGTAGATCCAGGTCAGATTGTTTAGCCCAAGGGGTTTGGGGTGACTGGATCTTTATTCCATGCCTCAAAGAGTTGAAAACCCCAAATGCTTTGGGCATGGCCTGGAGTTCAATCTGTGCAATGTCTTTTTACTAACTGGTTGGGTTTTGTTAGGAATTTTGTCTCAGGCATTAGGAGATGGGAGCTGGAAGGACACAGAATCCCAGAATGATCTGGGCTGGGAGGGACCTCGAAGACCATCCCATCCCACTCCCTGCCATGGGCAGGGACACTTCCACCAGCCCAGGTTGCTCCAAGCCCTGTCCAACCTGGCCTTGGACACTCCCAGGGCTGAGACAGCCACAGCTTCTCTGGGCACCCTGTGCCAGGGCCTGCCCACCCTCCCAGGCATCAAACAGAGGATGGGAAGCACAGAGGGATTATAGAAGGTAAATGAATCTTCCCATTTCTCCCCAAATGAGTTATTAATCATCTTTCATTTACATATTCATTAACCATAATACACACCATATTTTTATTAATGTGGCAAAGGAACAATTACAGGAGAAAAATGGGTTGTCTGTTGATTTTATACAAGGATCTTGTTCCTCATTTGCAAGATTGAAAAAAATTACATTCCTTCTTGCCACACAGAAGAGAAAAAGAAACTGCTGGGGCTGCATTCCAGGCTGAGACAATGGAAAGGGATGCTTGGATGAGCAGCTGGGAAACAAGGAATTGCACTACTCACCAGCAACTGGTATTGGGGGATTCTTCTATTTTTGGCCAGGAATGGGTTTTACTCCTCAGTCCTGGGCTGGACAAGGGAGACCAGACTGGGGCAGGTATTTTCCATCAGGTGGCTCTGCCTGGTTCCTCCTGGTCGTAGGGTTTCAGAAGGTGCTTTGTGAAGGGCCCTCACAGCAGCACAGAAGTCCTCTCTGTGCATTTCCAGTTGAGCAAGAGAAATGTGGGGAGCAGAAAGAAATGACTATTCAAAGCCAGTTCTGAATTTATTATAAAGGGGAGCCATCCAGTGGTCAATAACTTCTTTTATCCTCATGGAAGTGACATGAAGTTCAGGTTGAAAATGCTTGAGGATCTCTATCTCCAAGTCTTTCCCACTTCCTTCTCGGCAGTTTTATGATGAATATTACTGGGTTTCATATGTTTTTTGGCAAGCCAGGCACGAGGGGAAACTTTGCTTTTCCCACTGCCATTTCTTTGGGCCAGAAGATTTAACTGGATTTAAGCAAAATGACATGGCAGAGAAAAGAAATACATTGTTGATTAAAATCTGTTATGATGAATTACTGTGAGGGAGTGGTCCCTCTCATCCCCACACCCAGCTGATCACACTGGCATGTGAAATAAGGGTGGTTTGTGTCTCATTCTGCAGCCAGGGCAGCAACCCAGTTTTGAGGGTTCTTCCCACACAGGGACTGAGACTCAGAGACTCCCCAGCTCAGCAAATTCCCATCCTGGTGATGATTGGGAGCCAAGAGTGGTCCAGGAGAACCTTCCTTCCTATAATCCTTCCCTTGGCTGCTGCTGGACACTGCACACAGGTGCCTTTGCTGCCCCACGTGTTTTGTTCTCAGCATTTGGGAAAAATTAAGGTATTTGAAACTCTCTCTGCTCTGGGAAAGGCTGTTGGTAGGTAAAAAACATTTCACCACAACACTTGAAGGTGTTGCTGAAATTGGGAACCAGGGGAGCTCTCCTTGTGTCTCCAGAGGGATGTTCATAGCTGGCAGAGTTTGTTTGTGACACCAGAGACCTTCCTGCACACATTTCTCCCTAAATCAGGAGGAAATCACATCTTGAATCTGCCTGGGAAAGGGAAAAGGTGTCTGAGCAGTCAGTTCATTGAGGGACATCTATTTCTGTCTATCTTTGTGACCTTATACCTGATTTCTACTGAATTTGATGCAAATAACCAATTTGTGAACTCCTGTGGGAAATTGGCTGCTGAAGGGGAAAAGACCCAAACCCTGCTGAGGTTTGGACAGAGCCAAGTTTACTTGGTGGCTGATGAGTCCCAGCCAGCTTGTCCTGCAAGGAGAGTTGTACAAGGAACAGGAGAGGGATTTTATGGGCACGGGCAGAGGTGACAAAAACCTTCACCTAATTCAGTTACAAACCCAGTCAAGGGACAGACACCCATTTATACGAAAACAGGGTTGGTCCACCCTGCTGCTCACAGGACTCTTGATGGGAGCTCCAAACACCTTTTTGTTCCTAACAAGAATGTTGTGTCTATTTCCTATTTGAATACGTCTTTTTAAAGCCCCTGCTTGGGAAGGGGAAGTTTCTTTCAGGGACTGTGAAGTGGGTGAAGTTTGATCCATTCCCATGGAAATCTGAGTCTGCCAGCAAAGGGAGAAATGGAAAAGTTTAACAATGACTGAGACATTATGAACATTTGTCAAAAGCAGCTGGCTCTGGGCATAAACTTTCTTTCAGTGTCCTCTGGTGGTTTCAGGCTGCCCTACTCCCCTTGATGCCACATGGCAATCCATAACACCTTCCATTCATTGCCAGCAGGCAAAGGGCCCCACAATGCCTGGGTTTTCCATTTGGAAGAGCCAGTTCAGTGCATTTGTTCTCTTCATTAATGATATTTTTGATAGACTTCTGTTTCTCCATTTTCTGGCTTGCATTTCTTTCCTTTTTTTTTCTTTAACGATTATTCCTACTTAGAAATCTTTTCTGTCTTTGGTGTTAATGTGTCCTGGAACTGTGCTACAAGTAGGATGCACAGCCTCAATTTTTCTTCCCAGTGTGGCACAGTGTGCAAAAACTAGATGATCAGAGGGTCTAAAAAAGCTTCTTTAATAAGTAAATCAAAAGGAATCACACAGGGGGTGTGGGGTTTAAAATCCAGGGAGTGCTGGAGATGGAAAGCATCCAATGGATTGCTCTAAGATTCCTAGCACAGTTGAGAGCTCCTGGAATATCAGCAGGGCTGTATTACATGAACATCAATTCCTCTTTCAGATGTATCAAAGCTGTATTTGATCACAAGGCTTTGATTAATTAATTAAAGCAAAGCTGTTCTGCTGCAGTTTGGACCAGCACATGCCAACATTGCATTGAGGATAAACCAGGAATATGACCCAGTGCTCTGTGGGATCTGCCAAAAATTGGTGTGTTTGGCTATTCTCATTTTCTGTAGAGGAAACTGAGGCATGGGGAAGACTTTGGATGCCTCTGAGTTTGCTTCTCTCCCTGCTTTTTGTCCCATCTTGTCCCACCCCTGGAAGTGTCCAAGGCCAGGTTGGATGGGGCTTGGAGCAACCTGGGCTGGTGGAAGGTGTCCCTGCCCATGGCAGGGGGTGGAATGAGATGATCCTAAAGGTCCCTTCCAATCCAAACCATTCTGGAATTCTGTCCTGGCATAAATTATGTGAAGCAGGGTGAGTCCTGGTGTGTCTGCACAGGACCAGCGTGGCTGTGCCTTACCTTGGCTGAACCAAAGTGGTCTCCCCACAGACAAGGAGGTCGCTGTGACTGACCCTGAGGGGTTTTCAGGACTTGCTTACTCAGCCTTTATTCAGGCCAATCCATCAGTAACGGTGACAGGAAATTATTTTATCTTCTTTATAAGGTTTGAGCAGCTGCTGCCATCGGTCTTCACATCCCTGGGCTACCTGAGCTCCAAACCTTCCCCTGAGCCTCCCACCTTTTCTCTTTCTCTCTTCAGTGGACCATCTCTGGCTCAGGAACAACAAACTCCCCTCTGCATCCCCGTGGGGGAGGTCACAGGCTCACAGCTCAGGCCCCATCCTTGCAGAGCCTTGCAGAAGCAAAGCCTTTAAAATAAAGCTGTAAGGAACGTGCCTCTGTCGGATTTGCTGCCTGAGCCATTTCCAGCGAAGGCAGAGATTTATCAGCAGTGAAGTCAGGGCAGGCAGTTTTCATCAACTCCATTTCTGCGCCCTAATCAGTTCTGTTAAACCAAGTCATCTCCCCCAGACCACTGCAACCAAGCATTTCTTCCCTCCTTTGTTTCCATCAGTGCTTTTCTGCTCTCCCAAGCCCTTAAACAACCTTGACTGCAACGAGCTGGTGCTTGGCAGAAAACCCCATCCGTTCAAAGTGAAAATATTGATGTTTCTGTGTCATTTTGTAGCACATCTGGGGTCCTGTGGGACCGCATACCATCTCTGCCCGGCCCGCCAGGCCAAGAAAAGCAGGAGGGAGAAAAATAAATGTGATGACAGTTGGGCTCTTGAAAACTAGTCTTGGCCAGAAACAAGCCAGGAAAAGCATCTTGTGCCCTCTCACACACGGAGCTGGGGCGACAGGGAAGGAGGGAACGTGCAGCGTTCACACCATCAGGGCAAAGGTCTGCAACATGAGCAGCACCACTGAGAGGGGCAGATTTCCTGCCTAATAATGCTGAGGAAATATCTGGGCTCTTGCTGATCAGCCGTGTCACGACACCTGGGGGTGCAGCAGGAGGAGAGAGAGACTGGGAATGGCAGGGGAGTTCAGCAGAAGCTGCTCCAGCCCTGTTTGCTGGGCAGAGCTCTTGCCCATGTGGGTGCTGGAGCTTTGGCAACCCCACAGGTCACAGAATCACAGAATATGATGATTGGAAGGACCACAGGGAACAGCCAGTCCAGCTCCTGGCTCTGCACAGGCCCATCCCCAAGAGTCACCCCCTGTGCCCCAGAGCATCACCCAAACCCTCCTGGAGCTCTGGCAGCCTTGGGGCTGTGCCCACTGCCCTGGGGAGCCTGGGCAGTGCCCACCACCCTCTGGGGGAGAACCTTGTGCTGAGATCCCACCTAAGCCTGCCCTGACCCAACTCCAGCCATTCCCTGGGTGCTTTCAGTGGTGCCTCAGCTCTCCAGTGTATTTTAGCCAATGTGCTCCACCTTGAGCTGTCTTGCCCTGGTCCCCACTCTGGCCAAATGCACAGAGATGTGCTTGGAGCCTGTGCTTGAGTTCAGCTGCTTCTAGAGGGACTGAAATGTTCACAGGAGCTTAAAATCACTGCTGAAGGCCTCAGTGTTCAAGGACAGACTCCTCCTGAAGGCAGGAGAAGTTTGACTCCACTTCCTTTGCAGTGAAGAGTTAACTTAAGCCTGAAAAGCACAGTTAGGGTTTTATTGTCTCCAATTCTCCCAAGCAATTCCTCGGGCTGCTTTTTCCAGCCTTTGTAGCTGCTCACTTTGCTCTCCTTCCTGCACACCACGAGTCTCTGGGTGGTTTGTGCACGCTTGGCTGTGGCTCAGCTCCCTGTGGCCCCCTCCCTTCCTCAGCCTTGGGGGGCTCCAGCACTTGCTCGGGGTCCTGGTTAACTTTTGCTCCATCAGAAACTTGGAAAACTTCTCCGGCAATGTCGGAAGTCTCCCCCAGTCGATATTTATTAAGGCTTTTGCTGCCTGTAAGGATTGTGAAAGCCAATCCATGTGATTGATAGGTCTGATGTGCTTTGCTCCGTGTTTTCTTGGCCAGGTTGAGATTTGGCTTGAATGACTGAAATCTGGAATTCTCTTCTGAGCAGCAGCATGGCCAGCCACAACTTCTGGCTGGGGTGGAAGCAGAGCCAAAATAAAGGCATAGGAGGACCAGGCTGTGGGAGCCAGGTGACATCTGCCACCCGAGCCCCTGCCTGTCACACTTGCACACTGGTGGCTTCCAGGGACCCTTCCAAAGCCATGGTCAGCAGCAGCAAAGAGTTCTTTAGGGCTGAGTCCTTGCACCATCTGCATCTAGAGGTACATCTGCCCCTGCTTGTTTGGGAACAAGCCATAACTCATCCCTTCAGAGCAAAGCCAAGCTGCCAAGTTTCAGTGCAGCTCTTCATGTCCACCAAGTCTGGAGAAGGCTCTGTGTCTGCTGCTGTACCCCCTCCAAATCCTTTTGATGAGCTGCCCTTCCCACAAATCTGCCACAGCAAACAAACTGCCTCAGCCCACACATCCCCTGTGCCCCGTGGTAATCCGTGAAAGGCATTTTGTGGGATGTGTCAGAGGTCCCAGCAGCTCTGGGCTTGCAGGGATGCACTGCCAAGGGGGATCTTTCAACCAAAACGTCTCAACACATTTCTCCTGCAGGCAAACAGCTTGGGGTGGGGTGAGATGTGGGAACAGTCAGTGGCTTTGGATGGCAGCAAAATGATGCTGAATCACAGGGCACCCCTTTCTGGGGCTGGGGAGGGTTGGGGAATGGCAGAGCTTTGCTGGGAAGATGGGAAACTGCTGGCACACTGCAGAGTCTGGCCATGCTGGGTTGTGTCTGGGCAGAAGCCCCACATGGAAACCAAGCTGCAGAACTTGTGTCTCTGCTGGTTTCAGAGGGACTTGGAGTCTGGTATTCAAGAAGAAAAACTGCCAGCCGTGGTGGCAAGACTGATGCTGTACAGCACAATGTGTTTGGGTTACTGTTCCCACCCTCCCTCCTTAGGTAAATGCATTTCCTTGCCTTTTTCAGCCTCAAATCAGGCCTTTTCAAATATTATTCTCCTGCTTGTATGAGAGTTTATAAAAAGGGTGTGAGCACTGCCCCTGAGGTGACTCAATGACATCCCTCTGCTGCTCCAGGACTGCAGGCTGATGTCTGGGGCAGCAGGTCCCAGATTTTATATCAGGTAGCTCAAGAGTGAGTTTCAGGTGGCACCTCCATGTGCCTGCACAAACAGCCTCTGGAACAGGCACTGACAACCAGCCACATCTGTTATTACAATAGTGAGGGCAGGACAAGGCTGCAAAGTCTTTGTGATGAAGCTTCTATTGAGGCCAGGTGGGAAAATTAGGGCTTGGGTTGGGAGGCTCCTCTATAAATCACAGCAAACCCAAGTGAAGGTCTTTGTGTCCTTGTTCCCCAGACCATGCTGCTTCCTTGGTGCTCCTCAGGGTGGTTCTGGCTCTGGGGAAGACAGAGAACCGTGACTTTTGAAATCAGGAGCAGAGGGAAACGCTCACATTTTCCCACATGCTGGAGCCAAGGAGCTGTTAAGCCATGAGGTCATGCTCAAAAGAGGATGGTTGTCCCATGAGCTCATTCCCAGGCGGGTTGGTGAGGAGCAGGTGGCTCCGTTTGACAGCAGAGAAGTGGATGGTCTCAGGCTGTGCTTCCTCAGCCTACCAGAGATCCACAGAGGAGAACATCCCACATAGAAAAGAGTGGAAGATTTTCCACTGAAATAATATTATTTTTTTTAATAAGGAAGTAATTATGACCAAAATGAGAAGCTTATGGTTGAAAAATTCGTTGGGGGTTTTTTCCCTCAAAAAAAATTCAAAATGGAAAATGGGAGTGTTTAAACAAACATCTAAAAGCAAGACCCAACTTGGAAGCAGCGCTTAGGTGGAATGAAACAAGTATAATCACACTGGTCCATTACTTCTTGACAAGAGAGATAAATGATTGCTGAGCATCTCAGTTGTGACTGGCCTGTGGAGGGGAGGCTGAGCTCTGTGAAACAACTTGCCTGAAACAATGAGCTCATTTATCTGTCAGCACGGGCTCCGTGTCCAACTTGCACACACTTGTGTGCGTGCTGACAGCACCATCCTGGACCTGGAGCCACCTGGAGACACGTCCCTGGAGAGGCCACCAGAGCTGCCCGGCACAGGTAGATTGTGCTCTCGGACTGCCCCAGCACTCATTGCTAATTTTCCCACCTAGTCTCAATAGAAGCTTCATCACAAAGACTTTGGAGCCTGTTTGAACAGAGCTGGGAACAAGGTTTGGATTGTTTTCAAGTTTTCCCACCGCCTAGTCCTAAATGTCAGGTTTTATGCTTGCCTTGCAAGGTTTGCTGAGGAATATTGTCACTCCAAGAGTGCCAAACCCAGCAGCATCCATCACGTGCTGTGAATTATTTGTGCAGGGAAAGTTGGTGGTGCTGCTGCCCCATGGCCCTCCTCAATATCAGGGGTGGGAACAAAAGAAGTAAAAGCCAATCCATCCTCGTAACAGGCAGATTTCTGAGGGGGTTGGCCCTGCAATGTGTGATTTTAACAAAAGGATTTTCCTTTCCTGCCTCAACAGCTGAACAAAACACGGCAGTCTGATGTTGTCCTTTAGTGCCATGACATTATAAGAGAAAAATGCAAGGGGACACCCAGCTGGGGTGGCAGTTTTTAATGTGATGGGTGCTGTGATGCCCTGGGACTATTTCCACAGATGATCAAGTGGAGATGTGTCAGATTGCTCTGAGGACATGGTTCAGCTTTCCTCCAGGCTGGAATATGGCTGGGAGAAGGGCTGTGACACTGTGTATGGGGTCCCCTCCCCTCCATGGCTGCAGGTCACCCCTGGGGACAGCAGTGTGTCACTGTGATCCCTGGGAGGCAAGTGAAGCATCTTGGGATCTGTTGAACAGGCGAATTTTAATTTGCATTATTAAAATGCTTTGCATGACATCTAAAGCTGGGGATGTAATTTGGGAAACAGCCTTGTAATTTATTCCCAAATATTACTTGGCACGTTGGCTGCTCCGTGACAAACGGAACTGATAGGGATACAATGCTGCACCTTCTCCTTGCTCCTCCCACCATCTGCTTGCAATATTCGTGCCTGAGCACATAAAAAACATTAATGTCCATAGGAACTGGCCCATCTCATCAAGCTAAATATGAACCATGTCAGAGCAATTATAGGAGAACTGGGCAAAAATTGCTTAAACATACAGCCCTCATCATTATTAGCTTGTTATTGGCACGACTGATGTGCATTACTATCCCATACTACACTGATCCAGTACATAAATGTTTTCTTTAGCATATTTTTAATGTTGCTAATTTATCTGTTACTGTCACACTGGGGCTGTTAGCTTTGAACAAATGGCTATTATTAATCACTGGAGAGCTATTAGACACCACAGCCATGGTGTTAAATCAACTCAGGAGTGGCACTTGTAGGAATATTCAAACAGAAATCTAAAATTGCCTCGGTGCCGGTCGTGTGGTTAACGCCTCTGGGATGGGAGCCATGGAGTGCCTGCAAATAACTGCTTCTGTGTGCCCAATGTGCCCAGTGGAAATTCCTTTCTCTGAAGAGTAATTTCAGTTTAAGACCTTATTTATTATGAAGTTGCTTTGGGGTGGAAAAAAAAAAGGGGAGGAGGGGGAAACATTTGCAACAGTTGGAGCTGAGCAGTTTAACCCTGGGCGTGCTTTTCTCCTTGGTGTAGTGCAGGATCCTCTGAGCAACAAAGGATTTGTGTTCCCCTGTTAACCTGCTGCTGCTGAGGGAAGAGAAGGTCCACAGGACTCCCTCTCTCAGGGATGAGGAGAGGGTTAATTCTTTGTGCTAAGCCCTGCTTTCCTGCGAGGCTGTGCCAGTCTGCACATCCCTCCTGGGCACAGGCAATGCCTCGGATGTTTGTGGGATGGGAAGAGCAAAGATCTTCAGAGCAGTTCAGGCTGCAGGAGAACTTGGCTCATGCTTTTCCTGTTTTTGACTTTATTTTCGTCAGGAAAAATTGAGCTACAGGGAGATCAACGTTTTAAACAGCACTAAGGTGGTATCAAACCCAGATGTGTCCCTTTCAGTGCCCTGCTCTTAGCAGTGTCCCACACGAGTAGGACATCTCTGTTTCTCCAGCACAACAGGTTCTCTTTGGGATGATGGCATAAAATAGAATCCTAAAATGGTTTGGGTTGGAAGGGACCTTAAATCTCATCTCATTCCACCCCCTGCCGTGGGTAGGGACACCTTCCACCAGCCCAGGTTGCTCCAAGCCCCGTCCAACCTGGCCTTGGACACTTCCATGGCTGGGGCAGCCACAGCTTCTCTGGGCAACCTGTGCCAGGGCCTCACCATCTCCAGAGTAGAGAATGTCTTCTTAATGTCTAATCTAAATCTCTCCTCCTCTCCTAAGTAATAAGGATTTAGGTCAGAGCTACCCACTCAATAGCCTGGGCAGCTTCACTCCAGTTCAGGTACTTCCAGAGCTGAATGGAGAGGAACGAAGGATGGAGCTGAACGGAGGGAAGGAAATCTCAACAAGAGCTCTTTTCAAAGGGGAGATGTTTTACACAAATCATTTTGGGGCTTAATGAACTTGTGTTTCCCAGCAAGACACTGATTCATGAGAAGCCTTTGATTCATGAGACCTGCTGGACTCATAGATCCATTAAATATATGGACTTGTTGGCTGCTGTAATGAAGCTGCCAAAAAGCAGCCGTGAGTGGGAGATGTCTGGTGGTCACCTATGGTGCCCCACAAATGTTTCTTCAACTGAAAACAAATGTGATTTGGAACAGTTTTATTGCTGCCCTGTTAGGGCTGCTGTAATTTCTATTTTCTCCATCATTTCTGAGTCACCTCCTGTTTGAAAGAACAAACCTCAGTAGCAGAGTGGTCTCGTCATTAGCCTTGTGTTAGACTTCAAAGGGAAGGCTTTGGAAGGATTTTTGGGTCTCATGACAATGTTTTAGCTCAGATCTTGTACTGACAATCCACAAATCCACTGGAACTTTACAGCTTTCTGTGTTTTCCTCTAAGGATGTACTTTTTTGGAACATTACAGGGGAGTTATTCAGGGAACTATGTCAAAATACTTGTTCCCTGTTCAGAAGTGCACCACAGTGCAGTCACAAGGGAAAGGGACTGGGGAAAGGGACTTTTCTGTCCTTTTTGCACTTCCTGCAGGGTTTTTCCATACCTTCAATGGCTTGGGCAAATGTGGGAGTTGGAGAAGGTGTGCAGGCCCTTCCTTCCAAAATGCTCAGGTGTTCTTCCTGCATGTCATTAATGCTGAGTAATCAATGGACAGAGGAGGAGGTCGTGGCTTTGTGTCACTTCTGACTTCTCCATATTTATCTTGTGGTTTCTCACTGATTGGAGACCTTCCAGCTGGGTTCTCACAGTTGGGATAAGCCTAATTGGGTGCCTTTTTCAAAAACCCACCGTGCAAAGCCAGCAGAGACCCCAGGGATGACCCAGCCTGACCTGCTGCATAATTCAGGTCTGAGATTCCCACAAATCCCTCCTGTGTGAGGTGCTCGTGTGGGACTGAACACTCCAGCCAAGGTTTCTGAATTTGCACTCCTTCAGCCAAGATTTCTGAATTTGCACTTCATTCCAGACACTTTTGTTTAACTTCTGGGGGACAGCCACTAAACCTTGCTGCATCTTTGCCTCTTGGTATCAGAGGCTTCTCTGGAGGTTTTGAGATCCCTTCTCTGGTGAATAAGCTCAGTAAATGGAGCATCCTAAAGCTCTCACTGCTGGGCCTTTGCTGTCATCGCTGTTTCACATCACAAAGCTCTCCACACCAGACAGCTGCCTACCAAATCCTCATCTGGCCATGCAATTAGTGGAAGGTGGCAGAGGGGGTGGGTTTTTTTTTCCCCCTTAACACATAGCACCATTTCCTCCCCTTGAGAAATTAATTCTGTGTTGGTTCCAAATGGGTGGCCCCAAAGATTGCAACCCTTCACTAAACAAGGTCCCCTGGGCATCCCCAGCCATCAAACCCTTTTCCAGGCTGCTACACTGGTGAGCCACAGGCTTGGGCTTAGATGAGAAGAGGCCCAGGGATGATCTCCCTGCTGCCAGCTCTAACCTTACCTGGGCATCAAAAGACAGAGGGATGGATCAGTTCTTTTAAAGAGCTCACTGAATTTACACTGAGATGCTCCCAAAAGAATAACCAGTTGAACTCATAATTCTCTGGGTGCTCCCCTGCACCTTCAGGTTTGGGACCACAGTCAATGCAGGGGAGTTTTCCTATTTTCCAGTGGGGTCTTCCATTCTTTCTCTCCTTAGGACACATTTCTGGCAGTGTGCACTGAGGATCCTCAAGTGATCTCTTCTGGCTGATGACATGTGGAGTTCAGGCAGGTAAAATACAAGCAGAACAGATCAATTGCCTCAGTCCTTTCTGCTCTTTTCTGGCTTGTAATGGAAACCTAAAGCCTGCATTTTTTAAAAACTCAGATCTGAACAGTAGCTGCTATAACTTATTAGGTTGGAATATGAACTCTGTATGAAAGATGAAGGGGCAGTATGATGTATTTTCAAAAGTGGGCCCTAACTTAAAAGCATCTGTATAAATTCATTGCGAGTAATATGCTCTTAATTATTCATTTTCCTTGGCACTGCTTAAAGATCCAAGTAACGGCTTCTGTCTCTTTATATTTAGTCTATTATTGTTTGAAAAAGGCCAGGGGGACGCCAGCCTTGTGCAGAAATGATATTCACCCTTATATATACACATACATATTACCAGGAGCCAGGGGAAAGGGGGATATAATCACCAGCAGCTGAGAGACAATGACATTTTTATTGAGCTCCTGGCAAATCTGCGGTGGGAGAGAGCCTGACAACTCTTTGGCTTTCCCCCACATTCCTGCACAAGCTCTGGTGGGGAGCTGGGGGGAGCCCTGAGTCGCTCCCGTGCCCAGGAATCAGCTCGTGGTGGCCAAACAGCAGCTGCCTCCGTGGGCTGAGCTGTCCCTCCTTCTGCTGGGGGAGAAGCCTGGAGGGAGGGAGCAGGGCAGCTGCAGGGGCAGGAGGGGTCTCACTGCTGGCTGTGTCAGGGCTTGTTTGGAGGAGACATGAGGTCATTGTCTGCCTTTGTACTGAAGACAACCCCAAGACCCTCCCAGGCAGGCACACTGTCCTTGGTGGTCTCCATCAACCCAATGTGCTCAGGCAGGGGACATCATTCCTGCTGACCTGGGGGCAAGAGCACAGGGATGATCTGCTGAAGAGGTCCAGGATGGAGAGAACAAGCTTGGATCTTCACCAAAGAGGAAACAGCAGTGGGAATTTAGCTGGTCTTGCAAAACTTGAGAAGATTTTACTCAGAGAATCCAAAATGATTTGGGTTGGAAGGGACCTTAAAGATCATCTCATCCCACCCCCTGCCGTGGGCAGGGGCACCTTCCACCAGCCCAGGGTGCTCCAAGTCCCATCCAACCTGGCCTTGGACACTCCCAGGGCTGGGGCAGCCACAGCTTCTCTGGGCACCCTGTGCCAGGGCCTGCCCACCCTCCCAGGGAACAATTCCTTCCTAATCTCTCATCTAAATCTGCCCTCCTTGAGATTAAAGCCATTCCCCCTTGTCCTGTCCCTCCAGGCCCTTGTCCCAAGTCCCTCTCCAGGTCTCTTGGAGCCCCTTTAGACACTGGAAGGGGCTGTGAGATCACTCCAGAGCCTTCTCTTCTGCTCTGTTCTTGCTGCTGTCCTCTGCAAATAATAAATATTAAAGCCTTTAAAGTCTAAAGCAGATCCAGGCTCCCCAGTTTAATTCAGAATAGATGAAATGAAGAAAATTTCTGGGGGAAAAAAGTTGATAAATGGTAAATAAAATTTGTTGAGATTTGTCTAAACGTTAGAGACCAAATATTTCTGGGTTTTGGCAGCTGACAAGTTAAACATTTCAAGCAGTTCTTTGGCAATTCAAATAGAAGAGAATTAGCTGCATGGTCAAAACTAATGGGGTTTGCTGTGTTTTCCCTTTGACTGGTTGGCATGTTTCATTTTTCAGCTGTCAAAGTCCGGAAAGATTTGTGCTTTGACAGAAAACCCTCAGAATATCATCAAGATGAGCATTTCCATTTGCTCAAATGAGCCTGGTTTAAAAATGCCTTGAATGGAAGGTTTTAATGGTCTCCAGCTGATGGGCCATCCCTTCAAATCCTGACTTCTTGAAGGTTTACTCCATACCATGCCTTTTCCCCCAAGAAGAGCCTGTGCTGTGTTTAAACCTCCCCTGAACACAGGCAAGTTTTACCACTTTAAGGGTGTTGGGTTATTTTTTTTTCTTTTCAGGAGCATTTTTAAACGCAGCCCTCAGAGGTGCTGCCAAACAATTTAACACTGGCACTATTTTTTCCAGCCAACATGTGGGAAGTCTGGGGCATTTAATACTCTCACTTAATATTTGGTGTGAACAGAGTCCTGGTGTCTGACAGCTCTGTTTACCCTTTGCAAAACGTAAGGGAAGGTGTGAGAGCAACACCTTTTGGGGCAGAGCACTCTGTAGAAAGACACCCAGGTATGAACAAGGGTGAGGAGCCCCCCTGCCTTGGGGCGCCAACATAAAAAATCAGTCCCACTGAATATGCTAATTAAAGAAACTAATTTTCCCAGCATTCTGAGCTCTAGGACTTGTTTGCACATCAAGCCCTCCCCATGTACCTCTGTGCATGCCAAGCTCTAATTAATCCCAGCAACCTCTCACCCCTTCTTCCAGCCTGATCTTCCTTATGGCCTCAGGCTCTTGTCCTCTGGAGCCTTTAGGCATCCTCCCTTTCCCACTGGGCCATTATTTCCTACTTCACCTACATAGTGATCCATCCAAGGGCTCCCACACCTGAACATCCCCTTCCCATGGAATGGCAGCCTGTCTGATGAGCTGAAGAAGGGGAGAAGGTGTTTTTATGGACCTCTTTTTATGACCTCTTATCCTGAACTACCCCTGCTTCCCTCCCATCTTGAATTTTCTTTGGTGTCTTTTTAATTTGTATTTGCCCTGAAGTTCTCAGATAGTTGGAGTAGATGATGGGTTTAGGTCTTCCCTTCCCTTCCCTTCCCTTCCCTTCCCTTCTACTTTTTGCTTTTTCCTTCTCTTCTTTTTCTTCTTTTTTTCTTCTTTTTTTTTTCTTCTTTTTCTTATTTTTTCTTCTTTTTCATTTTCTTTTTCTTCTTTTATTTTCTTNCTTCCCTTCCCTTCCCTTCCCTTCCCTTCCCTTCCCCACCATTCCAAGGAGGTCAAGAGGATTCTTTGAAACATTATAATTTCAGGAATATTTTCCTCTCCTTTAGACAGTTATATTTGATGAGTGCAAGAATTGTTTTTAAGTCATCCAAGCCATTTTTCTGCTGGAATTAGCTCTTTTTCAAAGTAGCAATAATAATTATCATTATTACAATTTCTCACATGTTATTTCCAGCTTTGATAATTGCATATTAGTTGGAATGAGATTCCTTTAGCACAGTGAAATGCAAAGCAAAATTAACTGAGCCCTCCTCTCCTGGAACTGTTTTCCCTCTGCTCTGCCCAGGGTTTCAGAATCTGAGGAGCTGTAGTTTCCCTGAAATGAGTTAAGAGCACTTTTTCTTATTTAGGCTTTTGCTTATGAGCTAAATCGTGGTTATAATTTGCTTTATTCCCGCTCTAACCATAGGCCAAACTGGAGGAATTACTTTTTAATTCTCCAATTTGTGCATGATTAATTCAGGATTTTGACTCTCGCTGACACATTTTGATTTGCTGCTGGGAAACTCAAACTCCAGTATTTTGGTTTGAATCATTCTGACATTAAATCTTATCCTGATGGTGTGTTCCATTGAGTGCTGTAGCTCCAGAGCATGGGATGGGAGCATTCCCTGGCTGGCACACATGGAATAGCTTGGGTTGAAAGGGACCTTAAGTATCATCTCTGTCCCATGGGCAGGGACACCTCCCACCAGCCCAGGTTGCTCCAAGCCCCGTCCAACCTGGCCTTGGACACTCCCAGGGCTGGGGCAGCCACCCTGTGCCAGGGCTGCCCTCACAGAGTAAAGAATGTCTTCCTAACATCTGATCTAAATCCTTCTTCTTTTAAAGTTTAAAACTAAATATCTGTAAAGTTACACCAAAGAATTAGAATTCTTTTCACCACCTTACTTGCCATGTTATCCCCAAAGTCCTTCTACGTTTTCCACCTGGGAAAAGCGGGTGAGAGGAACCCTGAGGAGAAAAGTGATGATGATGGCCATGAAACAGAAGGTTGGATGAAATCAAATAAACCATGCTGATGCAACCCAACTTTCACCACGGCAGTCTGCAGCTGGTGTGGTTAAGCTGAAGGCAGAAGGTATCAGAACAGAAAGGGGTGATGGCAACAGAACAGGAGAAACGCCCCAATCCAGGGGCTGTCTGAGCAGGGAAAACTCAGAACTTCCAGAGCTGTGTTTTATATTGCAAAAGTGGGATGGATTCCCAAAGGTAACAGTGCAATAAAACCAGCCTGGGATGAAAGGAAGAAAGGCCAGCTGAAATGAGCATAATATGGATCTGTAGAAATGAGCCTACATATATATCATTTATAGGGAATAAATTCCTTTCCGTGTCTGCATGGTTTCTGAGCACTCTTTTATAGATTTCTCTAGCAGGGATGTAATTCACTTCTTTTCCCCCCGTTCTTTAGGATGCCCTAATCCTTGGGCTGCTGCTTATTCCCCACAAGTTCTTTTACAAAGGAGTCAGACATTTTCTTTGGGGCCTTTTTAATAAAGTGCCATTGGTATTTCGTAACTCGTAGTGTTTCATAAGGTATGAAATGAAAGCATTTCAGATATTCACAGTCAGTGAGGCCAGGAGGAAAGTCAAATTTTATTTTCAATCCATTTGTAAATCCTGCCTTTATTTATCATTTCTTTCTGGCATGCACTATGACCAGTGTCCTGCTTGCTCCCATCCCAGTGCCCCTTTTATGCAGCAGTGACAGGGCTCTGCTCTGCCTGCCTGGATAATGGCCACATTCACTGCTGCATTTTTCCAGCAGATCTGACAGCTAATCTGAGGAATGACGTCGCAGCGAGACACTTCAGATAAATGGAAAGAAGGGAAAAAAGGAATGGGAAATCTCATCAAGCCCAGGGGAGCCTCTCCTGCCTGGCTTTCTTCAGGAGGCACAGGGCAGGTCGTGGTATTACTCAGGAACACCAGCACGCTGGCAAGGAGCAAACAAAGCCTTGATTTCAAATGGTGTGTGACAACTGGGTATAGCAGCTTATTTTATTTTAGTTGTTGTAGCTGCAAGGGTTGGAGATTTTGGTCTCAGTCCTTGAGAGCTCAGTGGTTTGGAGGCAGCCAGCTAAGAGTTCCCAGTGCCCACGGGGTTGGGAAGGAGCATCTCCAGGATGCAGCCTCTGCAATCACAGAATCACTGAATCACAGGTTGGGTTGTGTTGGGTTGGGTTGGGTTGGGTTGGAAGGGACCTTAAAGATCATCTCCTTACCGACCACTTCCATGGGCAGGGACACCTTCCACTAGTCCAGGTTGCTCCAAGCCTGGTCCAGCCTTGTCTTGGACACTTCCAGGTATGGAGCAGCCACAGCTTCTCTGGGCAACCTGTTCCAGGGCCTGCCCACCCTCACAGACAAGGATTTCTTCCTGATATCCCATCTAAATCTCCCCTCTTTCAGTCTGAACCCATTTCTCCTTGTTGTGTTGCTACAGTCCCTGAGGGACAGTCCCTCTCACACTTCCCTGCTGGCCCCTTCAGATACTGGAAGGTGCTGTGAGGTCTCCACACAACCTTCTCTTCTCAGTGATGGTTGAGCTGCCTGCTGGGACATCCCTAGTGCCCATTTCCACCTCAGTACCAGAGTGCCTGGACACTGTGAGTTCCGACACATAATAAGGCAAATCAGGGTCTTCCCTGACCCAGGAGCCCTGGTTTACAGAAGGAACTGCCAGTGTTGGGTGGAAGGTTGGACTCCATGATCTAAATGGTCTTTTCCAACTTAAATTCTGTGACTGTGGGAAGAGGATGAGTGAGGAAGTCACACGGAGCTGAACTGCTGGCTGGGGTGTTCTCAACATCCCCAGTGCTGCAGGTGACAACTGATGTAAAGTGTAGGCACAATTCAGCTCTGGAGAGGAGTAAGATCTTCCTGGGGGCTCCAAACTGGTAGGTTTGTACTTTTGTGCAGGTCTGATCTGCAAGATGCCAACTGTGAGTTCCTGTGAGTTATTGAGCCCACTCAGCCCCTTGGTGGCCCCTTTGCTCCTCCCTCCCTCCTCTTCTGGGTGCATAGAATGACAAGGACTTTCTGGAAGCAGAAACCAGACAAATCAGGGAAATGAAGGATATCTCAACATGGCAGCTCCTGGTGCTTCCCAGGATGTGAGTGAAAGCATCTTCAGAGGGAGCAGAGGGAATTCGTGATGTCAGCTCATAAATCTCCTGTCTCTTTTCCATCTTCAGTTGAAGGCAGAGAATCAGTTGCCGATAACATCTCCAAATTGCTGGGAGCAATTTTACAGCTTGTGTTAATTGCAATCTTCTGTTGAACGCCTCTGAGCTCTTAATAACTTGGTAATTAAAGTGCAATTAACAAATTATCTTGTATATGTCAAATGGAATGCTAATGTTGTTGGTAATGAGGAGATAATTAGCTGGTGTCATGGAGAGACTCATGGGGCATCTTCGGCATTCCGAACCCTTTTGGCTCACGTAGGAGCTTAATGGGGTTTGCTGGAAGAGAAGGAATGAATGACTTGTCCTCCCATGGCACGTGGTGGAGCAGGTGGAGATATCCAGGTAAGAGATCCCCACAGCCAGGGGACAGGGGTTCCCATGCAGTCATTTCCCAGGCAGCTGGCCAGGCCTTTACAGAGGTTTTCTCCAGCACAACTGGAATGCTCATTAAAATACATGGCCAGGCTTTGGGAAGGGCTTAACAGGTGATGAAACCACTCAGCACCATCCAGGCCTGGAGGCAACATCCCCACTCCAAGAAACCCTGCGCAGCTTCTGCGTGTGTCACTCCAGTCCCACGGGATGGGATGCAAATCCCAGGAACCTCTGGCTGCCCCACCCTGTTGGACACAGTTTCCCTCTCCAGATGCTGTCACACTCTGTCTCTGTGCTGGGGCAGGCTGGCAGAAGTGTCCATATTTGTTAAAACTGGCTCCAGGAGACAATCCCAAATGGAAATTGGGTATGGGCTGTTCCCTCCTACACCTGGGAAAGCACGAACAAGCTTTGGCAGGAAAGGGTGGGCAGAAATGCTCCTGAGTCACCTGTAAGAAACTTTCCTGCTGTGGTGGCAGGTACTGATGAAGGGAACTGTGGGGTGGGACCTGAGGGGCTGCAGGAGAAGCCACTGGTAGGACAGGGGTTGCCCATACAGCACATAGGGCTGCCTAGGCTTTTACAGCTTCCACAGCTTCTCATCTCTGTGCTCAGATTTGCTACGAGTTGATAAATCTTGAGAGCTGGGCCCAGCAGGTTTAAACACACACAGGTGAGGATTGAGATCCAGAATGCAGGATGTGGTTGGCTCCTCACAATCAGGTGGCCCCAAAAAGTACTGTCTGAGAGTAGGGAGACCCTATAACTGGTGTGCTGGTAATTCTGCAACTCCTTTTGGGTTATTTTCCTTTCAGACTGACAATTGATCTTCCCCAGTCCTTCCCAGCACCACCATTAGCTGCAAAACATCCTGTTGAAGGATTTTAGTGAAGAAAAAGCTCCAAGTTCTCACAGCCTCTGCTTTGCAGGTAGGAACTGGGGTTCAAGAGTGTTGTCAGTAAATCAGTAGGGTTTATCCTGGAGTTCTGTGCTCAGACAGATCCAGGCTCATGCAGGGACTTCCCTGTGGATGCTGTGCTGGGGTGGGCACGATGGAAATGCCCTCCCTGCAGCTCAGCTGGCCCAGCCCAGCTCTCCAGCCTGGATGGAGTCTGGGAACAGATCTCATTGCCATGGAATTTGCTCCTGTTACTTGGCCTTTATATTCCTTTGCTCAATTCCAGCTCATTACCCACAGTTACACCCTGCCGGGCCATGTGGCAGCACTCTAACAGGTATTTAAAACCTTGCAGAGGGAGCCAATTGCTGTGTTGAAAATCCACTCCATACTGTGACATAATATATTTTCAATATGCTCAAATTTATCCAGATACATCAGGACTGAAAAGAGACTGGCATGGGAATTTTGCCCCCACCCTGCCCTGCCCATGTGTCCTGGGGCTGCAGGTCTGGACACTCTGCCCCTGCCCATCAGTCCATGGGCTCCCACAGCTCCTTTGGCCATCACCATCTCAGCCAAACATGTGAAGGTGGGTTTGATTTTGGTTTGATTTTGGAATCTTGTTTGCACAATTGCTGCACTGGGCTATGTTGGGGTAAACGCTTCTGATTTCATCCCAGGGTTAAGATTAAACATAATTTCTGCTTAATAGTACTGAAAATTCTGTCTTTTTCTATTTCCCATTGTGGTTCTCTATTTATTTATATGGCAACAATGCTGTGTTGGGAACTAGCAGGAGGAAAAACCACAGATGATAAATGGAAGGAGAGACAGCAGGAGGAGAAGAGGAGCCAAAATGAAACCTTTACCCCAGAAAGCTGCACAAGGACCTGCTGCCACATGCAGAAGGGGTGAGGGGCAGAGGGAAGGCTGGGGGATGGGGACTGCTGCTCCTACAGAAGCAGAGGCTGCAGTTTCTGCCCCTGGAATCAGCTCCAGCCTGGCAGAAGCATCCCCAGCCCTCACCCTGCTCAGCAGCATCCTGGCCCTCCCAGGGATCCCACCACTGTTTCCCTTCATCCACCTCCCCAGGCTCTTCTTGCCCGGGCTGAAATCTGCCCTGTACACAATCAAACCACTTTGCACTTTCACTGCAGGTCAGAATTCCTTCCCCAGGCCAGAAATGATGAAACCTGGCTGAGAAAACCCCCGTGTTGCTGCGGGGAGAAGGTCCAGGAGGTGATGCTGCTCTCATACTCATGCTCATATCAGGGTGACTTCCAGACATCCTTACCTCACTTTTGTGTAAAAACCTGGGCCTGAATTCACATATCACACAGGCAAATATGCCATTGCTGGAGAAGAAAGAACCTGCTTGTGGTCTGAAGCCTCAGTTCAATCTCCATGGCTTTAAATTAACTATGTTTTTCTGAATAGCGATGTTTCCCTGTCTTAGCTCAGCCATAATATCCTGCAGGTAAACATTTCCCCTCCTCCTTGGATCTCCAAAGAGAGGCAATTTTGGACTCCATGGTCACACACAGACTCAGAGCTCTAAATTGGACATTTCTGCTGCCCCCATTCCCTGCAGGGCCTGTGAGACTGCACACATCAGCTACGTAATATTTGACTGGGATTTTCTTTAAGGATTTCAAAAGTGCTTATTCTTCCCCTCAACCAGCTCTGCATGAATAACGTAATTCTACAATTAATCCTGAATTACTGGTAACAGTGGACTCCATTTTCCTTTGCATTTTAAAAAGTTATTGCTTTCCCCCTCCTTTCTCTCTTTTATTTGAAAGACTTCTTTAATCAGACCAAATGGGGCTTAAAAGTACTGGAAAAGTCTGGGTGTTTTTTCATGCTCAGCCTGCTCAAAATCAAGTTAATGACAAAGGACAGGGAAAGTGCTTTGCATTCACGAGCTGAGAAAATGGACATGAGGGACAGGGAGTCCTTTGCCCGTTTGGGGACAGGAATCTTTGAGCAACTGTTGGGTCGCTGTGGATGGACAGAGGTGTTTTATTGACACATTAGACCTGTGTTTTGTGACTGGTCTCCACACAAGTGATCATTTTAGGGGGAGTTTAAAATGCCTTGAAAGCTGAGTGGATGCAAGAGGCAAGTCCTCAAAGGAGAATGGGATGGACTTGAGGAAACACAGTAACCCCAGACGTGGTTAATGGTAAGGTCCCCAAACCAGCCACACACTAACAAGTTCCAGTTCCCCCATACCTAAAGCCAGACAGAGCCAGCCCAAAGCTGCAACTCCACCATTTCCAGATGTTCCTGCAGCGTTTTGTCCCCTCTCTGCACTCTGGTATTGTTTGATCTGCCAATGGCCAGCAAAAAGGGGAACACCTGAATCCTGCCAATATTGTCAGCTGCCAGCATTGCTTGCAGACAAGGTGACACTCTCCTCATCATGAGAGGGAGTGACAGGACCCAGGTGGAGATGGGATGCTGCTTGGGAGCAGCTGCAGGTTGTCTATCGTGGCATAAGGTCACCTGTGGACACCTTGGTGAGGAGATCCTACTTTAGGGAGTCCTGGGGAGTGTGCTGCTTTGGCTGATGAGAAGGAGAGAGCAATTGGTTAAACCTGCTGGAGAGGAGAGAAGTGATCTTTGCATCCAGCTGGGTAAAGTAATTCCTTTGCTTTCATCTTTTATTTTTTCCAAACATGGGAAAGATTCATCTTTAGCACCAAGTGCTTGGTTTGTGAATCTGCCTGGCTGGGGACTGGTTGTGAAATGGAGACAGATTTGTATGTCACTGTTAAATTTGCTGAATAACTTTTTGAAGGCAAGAAAAGTAGACATGGCAACAAAAAGCTGATGGACTGAAAAACTCCCAACATTGTTTTGCAGGTACTGAAGAAAAGGCCCTTTTTTATTGATGGGATGCTGGGGTGGAGCTCATATTAAAACAATTTGATGCAAAAAGTCTCCTCTGGCTTTCCCCACACTGAGCTGTGCATGGTACCAGCCCTTCCCCATCTGCGGGGTGGGATGAGGGTGCACACCCCTGCCCAGGGATGGCCACAGCATCCACAAAAACAATCCTGTGATGTCAAGAACCTGCTGGAGCCCCATCCCAAGGGCTGGGGGCTGGCTGTGCTCTCTCCCATCAACTCTTTGCTGGCTGACACCAGTTGTTCCCACTACACTCCATAGATCTGCATTACCTCAGCCCTTCCTGGCTAATCCTTTGGGAAGCACGCAGGGCTAAACTCCTTCGTGTTTTTTCTGTTTAGTCTAGACTAGGAGACTTAGTGGCGCGGCGACTTCGTGGATTGGTGATAGATTTACTGGAGTTGGGACATGGCAAACAGAGGGTATTTATGCACAGGAGCCTGTCCCAGGCAGGGCTGCTGAGACCTCAGCAAGCTGCTCCCTGAGAACACAAGAAATGGTGTTTTTGGGAGCACGAGGCATGGGACCTTTGTAGAGGAAATTGCTACAACTTCGTGGGGAGGGGCAGAGGAGGGGCAGGCACTGATCTCTGCTCTGTGGGGACCAGGGACAGCACCCAGGGAATGGCTGGAGCTGGGTCAGGGCAGGCTTAGGTGGGATCTCAGCAAAAGGTTCTTCCCCCAGAGGGTGGTGGGCACTGCCCAGGCTCCCCAGGGCAGTGGGCACAGCCCCAAGGCTGCCAGAGCTGCAGGAGGGTTTGGATGATGCTCTGGGGCACAGGGGGTGACTCTTGGGGATGCGCCTGTGCAAGGCTGAGGGTTGGGCTGGTTGATCCTTGGGGGGCCCTTCCAAATCATCATATTCTGTGATTCCCCACTGTTTTGGAGCTGGTGAGAAGTGGGAGAAGCTTTCTGGATGGCCTTTCCACAGCCCTTCTGGACTTGGAGAGGTCAAGGTCACCAATTAGTCCCTTTCACCACTGAAGTGCCTGTCCTTTCTGCCTTCTCCAGGGAATATTTACTGCTCCTTAGAGACCTGTGCTGTGGGGTCTGGATAGGGAGAGGCTCTATTCTTGAGGTGACACAATAAAATACCAAAGAAATGACACTTGCCCTGTCTGGGGTTTTGTTTCCATCCCTGTCACCTGCTAAGTCCCTTGGAATTCTAGAACTGTCTGGGTTGGAAGGGACCTTAAAGAACATCTGTTCCTCCTGCCAGGGGCAGGGACACCTAAGAGCCCAATGGTATTGGCATGGACAAATGGGATGTGTCCAGCTGTGTTCTCACTCCTCAGCAGAAAGTTATGGGAAAGGTAATAAGGTGATGAATTTTAGCTGACTAAAAAAGCAACTTTAGGCATCAGGCTGCAACTGAGGCATGTCAAGAGGTCCCTAAATATCAAGGTGATGTGGGAACTCCAACTTGAACATCACTCTTTAAGTTCTTCTCTCTATATTGGTTTTCCTTGCTCCTCACTTGGCACTTTGCACCCAAGCTGCCCTTGATTGTAGCTGGGCTTTCCTGCAGGAGACAGAACTCCCCTTCCTCATGTGCTGGTGTCCCACTCCCACCCATTAGCTGGGTGATATGTGCTTCATCCCCTGGAGCCAGGAGGCCTTGCTGGGCAGAGACTTTGGACAAGGGCCTGGAGGGACAGGACAAGGGGAAATGGCTTCAAATTGAAAGAGGACATTAGGATGAAATTCTTTACTGTGAAGAGAGCAAGGCCCTGGCACAGGGTGCCCAGAGAAGCTGTGGCTGCCCCATCTCTGGAAGTGTCCAAGGCCAGGCTGGATGGAGCTTTGAGCTGGTGGAAGGTGTCCCTGCCCATGGCATGGGGTGGAATGAGATGAGTTTAAGCTCTTTTCCAACCCAAACTGTTCTGTGACAGTCACCTAGGGGGATAAACTTTACAGCATACAGTGCTTATTTAAGTGTTTGCCTCCCTGTGGAAGAGCCTGTGTGTGTCCCCCACAATGCCACAAATCCATTAATTTAATCACACTTTGCTGGTTGAAATGCACATAAAGTGAATAAATTTATACCTTGAAAGAATAACACACAACATCCGCTGCTCTTCCTGAACTGCATCCAGACTGCCCAGTGAGCAGTTAGTTGGACCAGTAATTATTCCTGCCTTGATTTAAAATAAATTTTTCTCTTTCCATAAATGACTTTGCAGTGTAAACATCTCCCCTCCCTTGGGCATTAGGGCTTCTTTGTCTTTCTTTTTTTTTTCCACATCCAGCCCTTTCTCTGCCGAGTTTCAGGTTCAGCACATTGTGTTCTGCAGCCACTTTGTTGTGCACAGCCTTTGTTGTTGGCTGTTCTTCCTCCAGGCAATCCCCTGCTTTGTTTGGAGGGCATCTCCTCTACATTACACACCCACACAGGGACCTTGGAAAGCACCAGGTTTGCTCTGTCACCCACAGCTCCCCCTTTGCCACCCTTGGAGCTGTTACAGCCCCAAATAAATGGAAAAAAAACCCCACCAAACCCCAACAAAATCAATAGTAACTAGAAAGGAAAACTCTGGAGTGTGTAAATAAAAAGAAAAAGGTCCCCAGGGGAGATAAATGTGGAAATGTATTCCTCCTTTTTCAAACTCTGTTAATGGAGAGGAAAGAACTAATTCAGAAACATCCTGACAAGTTGTGCTTGCCCTCTCTTATTTACTAAGTCTCCCTCTTTATTCGCTTGAAGGTGAAGACGCTCCTGATTTACCCCTGTGTAAGTAAAAAGAGGATCAGGCCTTTTGGCTGCTGTTTTCAGGAAGGTGGAAAGCCCTGGAAAGTATCCTGGGAAGGGCACAACATGAGTCTCTCCTTGTTGTATCCCCTGGATCTACAGTCATGTCATCCCAGGCTGCCTTTTTCTTTCCCACATCCAGTGTTGTCTCTAACTCCTTTTCCATCCCTGCCCTAAGGTGGTGCTTTCCTGATTTATGGTGCTGCAAGAGGCTGCCTTGAATTTTTTAAAGCAAATCCATTTAATGTGGTGCAACCGTGGCCTTAATCCTGTGTTCCCTCTCAAATCCACTGCTATTTCTGAATGTATTTTGATTCAGACAATTCCAAAGCCTGTAGGAGTTCAGGCTGCCCCTTTCTGGATGGCTTTCTACCCATCCCAGGAATTTTGAGACCTCACACATCAGTTACTGAGCCCACAGCACCCTGGTTCTGTCACCCAAGGAAAAGCCCAGGCTGTGGTCCCACCTGGGATCAGGCAGGTGAAGCAGCAGTGTGGGTGTAGTCCAGACTTTCTCTCTGAGGTTCCATCTGGGGTTCCTTTCTCTGCCAGACCTGCTGCAGGTGCCCAGAAAGCACCAAGAGCTTCTGGTCCCACCCAGTGACGTTGGGTGATGAGGTGGGGCTGGTGCAGGCAGGACTGGATATCCCCCCCTACCTCCTGAAAAGCAGCCTTGAAGCAAGAACAGAGCCAGGTACCTGGAGCAGCCTGGAAAAGCAGGTGGTGGATCCTCTTGGTGAGCTGCTGGTTTTTTCAGCATCCCTGGAAAGCCACTAAACGTGGCTGAATTCAGTGCTTGTGCTTCCCTCTGTGTGCACAAACCTTGGCACAGGAATGGCACGAGTGGGCAGAAATTAGTGGTAGCAATCAGTCCCTTCATAACAGGTGCTCAATTCTTGGCTTTTAAAGGAACCTCAAGCACCAGGCATTTGCAAACACGTTTAATTGAGTCTTAATTCAAGAACAATTGAGCCAAGTCCTGTCAAACCCGCTGGGTTTAGGGCAGTGAGCTGCTCTGTGAGTGGCAGCTCTCTTGGTAACGTGTCCAAGTTCACCCATCTCACATGTATCAGCGTGTTTAGGGTCCTGTATCAGGATTAAATGATAACCATAGTTTAGGATAAGGAACATTTTAGGCATCACCAGCCTGGCTGGGATTAGTTAAACACTGCCCTTTTGTGCCTATGCCAGTCAATGTGGGCAGCCAGCCCTTGCAGTTTGTCTCTTTGTCTCCTACCAAATTTTTCCTCCACTCAGGTTTTTAGGAACAGCCCTTTGTCCTCCAGGAAAACCAGCCCCAGACCCACCCGTTCCCTCCCCACGTTCACAGCAGGTTCTCACCACATCTCTGGTGAAGTTGCTTCTCCCCATCCCCCTTTTCCCTCCCCCCGCTTTCCTCAGCTCCAGTTCTCACATCCTGAGTTCATCAGTTTAAATCGCATCTTGGTGTAAATTGATTTCATTCCAGCCTCTGCCTCCACCTCTGCCTTGCCTTTAAATTGTATCTCATCTTAAATCAATCTTATCCCAGCCCTCAGCTGCTCTGCTCTTTATTCTTCCACTTCAATTGCAACTGGTTTTAAAGGGCCCGGCTCAGAGAGCTGTTTTTCTCTCTCAGCCTCTGCTGCCTTCTTGTTTCATTTAAATCACCTCCAGCATTAAACAGGGACATCTTCCCCCCACTCCCAGCCCTCACATAGTCCCTGTTCACCCAGTTGATATTTTCCCTTTGCAGCTCATCTGGTTAAACCAATTGGATTTCTTTTTTTTTTCATCTCCATAATATTAAAAATTATTCTTTACATTCGTACCTCTTTTGAACTTCCTTCTTCTTCCTCTCTGTTTCAGTCCATGGTGGCAGAAGTGAGATGGGACAGTTGCTGGTTCTTTGCTTCCAGGGCAGGAGGACAAACCCTGCCTGTCCCCACAGAGCTCAGTGTCCATGGAAGTAACACCTGGACACAGCCATTCTGCAGGTCCCCTGTGGCAGGACCTGCTCACTGATGTGGTCAATGGGCTGGTCTCCACCACCAAATTCATCCTTGAACGTGGTCACCAGCACAGCTACGAGCTGGAGAAGGGTCACCACCCACCCTGTGCATGGAGATGGCTCCTGGTGGTGGCATTCAGCAGCTCCTCACCCAAGGCTTCCAAAAGTGACCCTGAAGGTTAAGGGTTTGGAGCCCCATGTTCTTCACAGAAAAACTTTTCCATGCCATTTGTTCTTTTCCCTTAAGAAGAGCCTGCTGTGTTTTGAGGTTTCTCCTGGCTGTGGTAACCACGTGGTGCCCTCTGAGCCCTCCATCACAGCACAGAAGGCACAAGCAAGGTGATGCCCACACCTGCTGCCCGTGGAGGAAAGCTGCCAGTCTTGGAATAAGGGGTGGAGTTTAGAAGAGGGAGCATCAGAACCAGGAACTCTTAGAGGAGCTGTTTGGGGGATCTGAGAAGTCCTGCCCTGATTCACGTGTTGGAAGGTTGTAAAGCGCCTGAAACTTTTTGAATGATGGAAAATTCTGATTAACAAACTAAGATGTTTTAGGAGTTTTTTCTTCTCCAGGAACTGAGTGGAGTTTGGGCTTTTGACTTTTTTCTCTCTCCCCCCACAACCTTCTCTCTTGTAAATCATAACTGGAAGCAAAACAGCTAATAAACAAAAGAAGTGTTTGCCTGAAATGTTTTTTGACCTAGTTTTCAGTAAATTTGGGCCAATGTTCTTGTTTCGTTTTTGACTGTCAAAACAGAAACCAAACCTTTTGTGATGGGTCAGATCTTTTAATTCCAAAGGCTGTCTCTGCTCCTGCCAGTTCTGAGTAGCAGTGGGGCAAGTGCACGAGAGCTCTGTTGGTGGATATCACAGGGAATTGTGGAAACCAAATCCTTCATTATTGTCATTAAGTTGTGATTAATTTGGGCTTTTCTTGGTAAATCTGGATTTTAGCTGCTTTCTTTTTTTCCTTCTTTTTTAGCAGGAACAATATTGTTGGTTTAGCTTTGAGGTTCCCAGGCACTTCTGAAGAATATGGATGGTATTCCAGATCCTCAGGGGTCTGTGTAGGTACCCTGGGCTTTATGGCTGGCAGGAAAACCCCTGGAGCTTCTGGATAGTTCTGTCAATGAACTTTGCTTTGGAAAGGAAAGAGTCCCAAGATGCAGGAAAAGAGAAGGGCCAAATTGAGTCTTTCCATCTTCAAGCTTCATGCAAAACCAGGTTAATGTGGGCTGTTGCCTTGGGATCTTGTGTCAATCCCTTGACAGCTCCCAAAAAATCCCCATTTCTTTATTGTGCCTCAGATCAGGTGCTCGCTGCCTCACCCAGAGAAGCTGCCAAACTCAAATGCTCCAGGGTGAAGGAAATTGGTTGGGATGTCTCTGTCCCCTCTGCTTTCTCCCTTAGGAAGGTAGAAGGTGCAATTGCTGTGTTAATGAGCAGAACTGGTGAAGGTTTTGGCACAAACAAGACAATTAGAGTGGTCTTTGGCAGAGCAGCTTTCAGTATTCCCAGACCCACAGAGGTGCTCTAATTGAATCTTCACTGAGTCCTCACATCCCAAAGGACCTGGACATGGTAATCACTGCAGTGCTGTACAGTGGCTTGGTCCTTAAAACATGTAATTATCTAATAGAAAAATAGTGTCAATCAGGCAGCTGGCAGAGAAGTTTTGGCCTCTTTATCTATGCCTAAAATCCAGGTATGCATGGTGATGTTGTTGGCTTTGGGAGCCAGAAAGACCTGGTGGCAAATGCCTTTCATTTCTTCTAGTGAAATCCCAGTGTGGTAATTAAAATTCCCAGATCAGAGCGTAGTGATTTATCCTGTACACACTGATTTGCACCACCTGAAGATTGGGCCCAGTTTTTGGGGGTTTTTTTTGGACTCATCGATTCATAAATGTTGTTAATATCCATCAATGAATGGAGAAAGAACCACCTGACTTCCTAACTTGGCCAGCATGTCCCAGGTGCAATGAGGCTCCTGGTTGGGATCTTGGCATTGTCTACAGCAGTTAAACCAGGTTTTTCTGGTTCCTCCACTTGGGAGCTGTCCCTTTCCATCAGATACAGAACTACATTTACTCTGACAGGGAAAAATGTCTTGGAGATGAATTATTCCGTTGCAGAAATGCTCAGGGCTGTTGTTACCCTGAACCCAGACCTCTTCCAGTCAATTTTCACTCAATGGGAGCTGTTTCACTGTCACAGAGGAAATTCTGCCTCTCAAGGGCAGCCCTGGGCCTTGGAGAAAAGGATTTATCCAGAGATTTGAAGAAGTGCTGTGCCCTTGCAGGTTGGAGGGGGATTCTCTGGGCTGCACAGAGTGAGGTGCTTTGGGAGCTTCTCTTGTAGCTGTGCCTTGGTGTTTCTCCATCCTGAGGTGTGAACATCAGGAAAGTTCTGAAAGTTGGGACAGCCAACAGTGCAAATGCTTTCAAAGCCCTTCAGTGAGAGAGAGAACAGAAGTTTAAGGACTAATTGTGTTGCTGAATTACAGACATCTGTGCTCAGGCAGCTCATAGTTCAAAAATTGAGTAGAGGTGGCAATTGATGATATGGTTTAGTGGGATTCAGTTGAAGGTTGGACTTGACTATCTTGGATGGTTTTTCCACCCTTAATAAATCCATGATTCTATATGGAAGCCCTGACTCAGATGTAGGCCAGAGGATTGGTCCCTGCTGGCACCTGCAAGGACAGGTGGCTGTGTTTGGGTGTTTTTGGGTGCCCCAGCTGCAGCCAGCACGGCTCCTCTGCAGAGCCACCCCAAAAGTCCCCTCAGCCTCCTCCTGCAGCCCCTGTGATGTGGAGTGACAGAGTTATTCCTGTCTCTGGGATGGATGGATGTGGTGTTTGCTGGCCAGATAACCCCCTGCAATCACCATTTCCTCGTCCTCCTGGCTGCTGCTTTATTTCTTCCAGCATGAGAGGTGATCAGATGGAGATCACGAATGTTGGGCAAGGAGAGATGATGAATGGGATGAGAGGCTAAAGGAGATTCAGACCTTGACCACCTTATGGAGCAGCAACTGCTTCTTCCCTTTTTCTTGAGTTTCTGCTGGGACGTGTAGGAATCTCTTGGTCTTGAAGTGCAGCAAGATGTGGCTGCTGGAATAAATGACAGGCAGAAATGCCAAGGTGGAGGGGTGGCACAGCTTTATGCAGTTTTTCTTGCATCTCTGAGGCCCAGCTGGGTTTTCCTTCAGCCTGCAGATGCAGCTCAGAAAGCACCGTGACTGCTTTTGTACTGTGGTGAAATGAGGATAATTATAAACACTGTTCCTGCTGAAATTCTTAGAAAACCTACCAATGGCTGCACAAGGGCCGAGATATCACTGAAATGCCTCCCTGGGTAGCTCCATCTGCCTCTGTGTGCTGCAGTAATTACTGATGAGGCCCAAAATTACAGAAAGGAGTAATGTAATATTGTGCTGTGAATTAATGTTTTCAGCATTTAACATGTGCCTGTTTTCCGTGGCTGTTTGGTTATCCATAGAGATGGGGCAGAGGGTGGATTAGCACTGAGAGGAGGGATTGTTTCCCACATTCTGGGCAATGGCTGGTTTTCTAGGTGGGGTTTTTGCTGTGAAATGCATGTTCTCTCCAATAATCCTACCAAAGCAAGGCCCTTTGGAGGCACAGGGTGGAGAAAAGGATTGTGCATGGCACGTGATATCGTGGGCACCAGGCACAGGGGTGAACAGCTGAGTTGTGTCCTGTTGGTGCAGCCTGGCTCTGATTTACAACCTGGCTTCCTGGAGAACAAATAAAAGCTTAATGGGAATGATGGAAATTATTCAAGAGAGGATCCAAGCTGGATAATCAGCTTTCACACTCTCACTCCACCACCCTCCAAGCCAAACTCGCTGACACCTTTCAGTGTCACTTTTGGGGCTGAACAATATTGTCCCACTGGTTCTTTTTATGGAAATAATTACCCATGGCCCATCCAGAGCTGCAGGAATCCAGGGATACTGGGGTGTTTTGCAAATATTGATGAATGAAGTGCCGTTGTTTCCCAATCCTGAGCAGTGGGAAGCTATTGCACCAATTCCATGGTCAGTTTGAAATCCCCCTCGATGCTGTTAGGGTTGGGTGGGAGATGGTTTTTCCCTCCCCTCACACGAGGATTTCCAGGAGTTTGAAGAAGTCTCCAGTTCCAATACAATTCAGAGCCTGAAATATGAAAAATAACTCATCAAAATAAACTTTTTAAGCCTATTTTTTTTGGTAGCTGTTTGGTCTACAAATGCCTGAGATATCTGAGAGGAAGATGTGTTGAGTGAAGCACCCTGCAAATTGAAAATTAAACAGTCTGCTCGTTGCAACTGGCCCAGTTTAGTACAATGTACACTTTTGATGAATGAGCTTTTTGGGGATGAGAACAAGGTGCAACTCAGGTCACCAGAAGGAGTTTAATCGGTTCTAGGCAGCTCTATCAGAGAGTGTTGGGTTTGCAGAATGGTGACGTGACAGAGAGATGTTTCAGCTTCCCCTGCCCTGGAAAACAATCCTGGGCTTTATTCCCTGCAGGCTGAAGGAAAAGGTCTCTTTGCTGTTGAAGGTGTGATTGGCCAAAGTACATACTCCTGGCCTTGGGATTTACCTGCCCTGGGAGCAACCTCAGCCCAGGACAGACAACTGGGAACCCCCAAGTCCTGGCAGGATTGGACCTGGACAAAAGCAAATGGTAAAGGCACATCAGTGTATGGATATTTGTCCTGTCCAGCATGGTCTCTCTGCATGTTGATATTTAATTATATGGCATTTCTAGACAGAAGGGCAAAATTAATTGCTCTTTGTCACTCTGCAAGTGCACAGGATTAGGAGGGTGCTGAGAGCACGTACATGGGTGTTTTAACTGTGGTGGATTCACTGCCAGTTCAATCTGTGAGTAAAACTGAGCCCAGTTTGTCCCATCCAGAGGAGAAGCCAGGAGTCCTCTGACAATGCTCAATCCCATCAGCAGGGATTGCTAAGCCTGAGGTCTAGAACCATCTCTTCACCACTGGGAGTCCTTTACCACCTCTTCTCTTTCTTCACATCTCTCTGCCCCAGGCTGACTACAGGAAAAAAAAGACCTTTCTTCAGCACTTGGGAGTAATTGGAAAATCCATATCTTTGCCCATGTCAATAAATGCAGTGGGGAAAAGGGAATGTAAGAGGAGAAAGGAAAGATAGGCCACAGGTACAGACTCCACCTTCCAGCAATTGCAGAACAGATAGTGCAAAATGAAGCTATTTCATAATACAGCATAACTTATTTGATCCAAAGTCATGGTATTCCTGCTTTTTAGACATTGTTTTCTCTTGCAGTTATTTTTCCACGCTGATGACATTTTGGTCCGTGGGGTTCAGCCACCTCTCCCACGTACATGCCAAACCCTGGGAAGTTGTGCCTGTGCCTTGAGAGAACAGATCCCCTTTCTATTTTCAGGAAGGGTTTGTGTGTGATTTGTGAGCCCGGAGAAGGAGCCTGGAATAGTGAAGTGCCAAATGAAGGCATGCCCAGCAAACAGAAGGACAAGGTGAAATCCAGGAGCCTTCAAAATTAATTACTGGAACAACAGAGCCCACGTGAAGTGATGGGAGCTCACGGTAGCTAATTCAGCCAGCTTCAGGTGCAAAGGGATATTTGTTCATGGCTCAGGGTTTTCGTCTCGGCGCTGACAGGGCGATAATTCAGTCCTATAAAGCAGTAAATTATCACTGCCTCCTTAGCATTAATTTCCCTCCCCAACAGACACCATAAAGAAATGAATGCTTCCTCCTCAAGGCCTCAGCACAGAGAATTCCCCATGGCAGGCCATGAGTTACAACTCTGTCTCCAAAGACACCCTGTAAATAGCACATCAGGATCTTAATTCATTAAATAAATCTAATGGCTTACTCAATCCATGACACGCAGTATCTTTAATGCTCTTTCTAAAGAGGCTGTCAGGGCCTTTTTCCTCTCTCTGAGGCTTATGTGGAACTCATGGCACAGGCACTGATGGAATTATCCAAACCTCCCCATCTATAGAGTGTGTTCAAAGCACCTGGAGCACTCACAGGGCTGTGGGGAGGGTACCAGACCTGATATTTTGTGTCACCCCAGGAGAGCCCCTGTCCCCACAGCCCCATTAATAGGTACAATTCCTCATTCTGACTGATTGCCTGTCACTAAAGGCACGGATCACAGCAGAGACACTGACACAGTCCCTCTGGTGCCTTGTGTAGTCCAGGTGACTCCCTTCAAGCTTATGGAGTCATAGAATGGGATCATAGAATGGTTTGGGTTGGAAGGGACCTCAAAGCTCCTCTCATTCCAATGCCCTCCATGGGCAGAGACACCTTCCACTAGACCAGATTGCCCCAATATCCATCCAGCCTGGCCAGGGAACCCACAGAAACCCTTCCTGTTGTCTTTGGCATCCCTGGCCAGACTCAATTCTAATTGGGCCTTAACTCTCCTAGCCTTATCTCTAACTTCCCATAAAATTTGCCTGTATACTTCTCAGACTGCCTGTCCTCAGGTCCACCTTCTGAAAGCTGCTTTTTTAACTCAGAGTTTTCTCAGCAGCTCCTTATCCATCCATGGAGACCTCCTGGCATTTTTTCCCTGATTTCCTCCTTGTCAGGACACATCTCTCCTGAGTTTAGAGGATGTGATCCTTGAATATCAGCCAGCAGCCTTGGGACCCTCTGCCCTCCAGGGCTCTATCCCATGGGATACTACCAAGTAGGTCTCTAAAGAGGCCAAAGTCTGCTCTCCTGAACTCCAGGGCAAGGAGGTTCCTCCTTTAGAGGAAAGAAAGAGTGTTACCAAGTATTGGTGTGTCTGTCCCTTTTTCTTGCTATCTGGGAACCTTCACACTTCAAACTCTTTGGTGTACCCATTTTGGTGTGTATGGTTTCCCCAGCGATTGAGTCCCTGTGGTGTTTGGTTTCTGCCTTGACTCCAGCTGATCACTTTTATGGAGATGCCTTCAGCTGGCAGTGGTGAGATTTGGGAATCACAGAAGATGCTGAGCTGGAAGGACCCACAGGGATCATCGAGTCCAACCCTCAGCCCTGCACAGGCCCATTCCCAAGAGTCCCCCCCTGTGACCCAGAGCATCATCCAAACCCTCCTGGAGCTCTGGCAGCCTTGGGGCTGTGCCCACTGCCCTGGGGAGCCTGGTCAGTGCCCACCACCCTCTGGGGGAAGAACCTTTTGCTGAGATCCCACCTAAGCCTGCCCTGACCCAACTCCAGCCATTCCCTGGGTGCTGTCCCTGGTCCCCACAGAGCAGACATCAGTGCCTGCCCCTCCTCTGCCCCTCCCCATGAAGTTGTCCCTGCAATGAGGTCTCCCCTCAGTCTCCTCTTCTCCAGCTGGACACCCCAAGTGCCCTCAGTGTCCTCACACACTTCCCCTCCAGCCTCTTCTTCCTCCCTCTGCTCTGAGGTCACTTCAGGTTTTTTATGTGCCTTGAAAGACAAATCCTGAAACTGTAGGAATTTTCATTCTCCAGCCACGTGGGGACACTGCGAGGTGGCAAAGAGCTTGTTGTGAGCACGAGAGAGGGGTTGGAAAAATTTAATTTTGCAAGAAAATGCTGAGCTGCTGTGAATATAATAATTAATCCTGAAAGATCTGCTGGAGCCCTGTGGTGTGTTTGTTTCTGCTCTAATTCATGCTGAAATGGGGGAAATTTTGCAAAGATTGTTTTCATTTCTAGCAAGATAATGCCCCTGCTTTGTCCTTTCCTTTTTGATTAACGTAGAAGAGCAAAAGAAAATTAACTTGCTGCTGGACTAATTTGGTGGATGTTTCACCACGGAGCACAATTGGATTGCTGAGTAGTGCCCTGCCTATGAGACTGAAGGGGACATGGCAGGCTTTCCTGAGTTACTGCTCTTTGGGACATTGCCACTTTGATAGGACCACCAATTTTATTTTTTTTTTAATTTTTTTTTGTATCTCTTTTAAAGGCTTGAGGGGGAAGGGATGGGAAGGAAAGAAAAGACCTCAGTCAGAAAGAGGCTTTGTATTCCTGGTTTTCCTGCGCTGGATTCAAGTGACATTTTCTGCTGAATCCATTACCAGGAGTCTGTACAAGTGATACACCAGGTCCCTTTGTCCCCTCTCCCCTTTCACAGGGGGAGAGGTGCCAAGCTGCACCCCAGCTCTGATAAACTTCATAATTAGCTTCCCTAATAAAGCACTTAATTTGAATACATGCTTTTGCTAATTGCAGCAGGAAGTTTTGGCAGGGCGCTTTGCCTACTGCTGTGCCCAGAACTCCCCACGGACCCTGGGAACTGATACCCACCAGCCCCACATCCCCACCGGAGCCCTGTGCTTTAGTTAGTCCCAGCAATTCAGAACGAAAACAGTTCTCCATTTTCTCATTAAAAGATGAAAGAGAAGAACCTTTTTCCGCCCCCAAATTCTCTTCCCTTAAACACCGAGTGATAATTTTGCGCTGAAGAAGCTGCTCCTCTTTCATGGCCCCTGATTAGGAAAGACAATGGGATTAGTTCAAACCGAGTTGAGAGGCCTTGGTGACTCCTTTGCTGGCTAAATTGTGGACGAGGGTGGATAATGGGAGATTGATTAGGGTTAATAGACTTATTTTTACAGGTCACGCCGCACAGCACTCTGGGTTGCGGTGCTCCAACACATATTATTGCAAGCCATAAATCAAGTGGCTTGGAGGGGCTTCAGGGCTCCCTCCCTCCCTCTGGATTGTTGGGGAACAATTGACTTTTGTCTCCCTGTTGCCAGTGCTACCACTGCTGCCCCCCGACTCTTGGCAGGGCCTGATCCTGGGGGGCTCAGCACCTTCTCCCCAAAGGCCAAGCCCCTTGGAAAGCTGTGGAGAGGAGCTGGTGCTTGACTGTGCTAAGCATCACACAGGATCTGGCCCCGAAAGGGGTCCATTTGGACAGATGGGGGGTGGGGAAGAGGGGCTGAGCTTTTTAAAGTGTGTTTTGTGAGTTTTATGCCCTGGGATGAATGGGAACCTTGAAACCCGCTCTGTGGGACTCCCAGGTTTGTTTTCTCTCATTTCTAAGGTTACTGAGCGCGTTCCAGCAGCTGGAACAACTGCGTGGGGGCTGTCAGTCCTCCCTGTGCCCCATCCAAATGCCTCCAGCCAGGAGCTTTCCAAAGGCAGGGGGGAAGGAGTGGCAGGGGGGGCAATGAATTCCCACAAGGTTTCGGGCTGTTCTGGCTCCAGCATCCAAATGTGACCAAAGAGAGCACATGAAAAGTCAACAGCACTTGTAATAACCCGATGGGAGCTCTGCTTCAATTTCAGTGCCAGGTCAATGTTAAGCAGGTTATTTGTGTATATTGGATATTGCACGTGGATAGTTTTCATTTCGAGAAGCCCAAAAGGGATGTTTTCGAACAGGTGGGGAAGGTGGGAAAAGCTTATTCTGTGCAATGCATAGCAGGGGTTCTTTCAAGCAGGGTGAGCATCTGGTCTGTCCTACACCAGGAGAAATCTCTGCTGCCTGGCTGGAGTTTTATGCTTTTGCAAAATGTGAGCAGTTCGGGGTTTATGTCGGTGTAGCTTGGTCCCAAATGGGAGATCTCATTTTCTGCGATGGGTACGAGCTCAAAGTGCGTTATATTATTCCACTGCAATTCATGCTACAACAAAGTGCAATAAAAATCCCCCCCAACAGCATGTCATGGTGTTACAAGTGATTGCTGCCATAAGCTGTATCATTAAATGCCAGGCCTGTGGTGAGTCCTACAGTTAGCTGGAGATTTTTTCCGCTGGAATAATTACCTAAAGGAAAGTGTCCTGTTTGCAAAAGCAGAATTTTCCATGGAGAAATGCACATTTTTGTTATTTTCCTCCCTCTCTGCCTCTCGCTGCTTCCCACACGGGCACTGTCAGATCCAAAATGTTCAATTATTGTTTTCTTGAGGAAAAAGAGGGGGTTTATTGGACTTGAGAAAACTCTGCACCTCTGCATGGAAACTCCAGGCTCACCACTCCTGATGCTGTGGGATGTGGGATGCTGTGGGATGTGGGGTGCTTTGCTTTGGAGAGGCACTGCTGCTCCCATGGCACTGTTGGAACTGGGCACCCCAGTGCAGTTACTGGTAATGGCCATGGCCCTGTGGGCCCTGGAGCACACACAGCACAGACTCATCCCCCGGTCCAAGCTGACAACAAAAGCAGGATGTACATTCCCGGGAAACCACTGACATGATCTCTAGGTATTTCTGGCTAGAGCCCAGGGCAAAGAGCTTTAACTCCTTAAGCATTTCTAAATTGCTGACGGCTGCAGTGTGTGAGAATTGCCTTGTGATGGTCTGATCTCTTCTATCCTCCTTTCCCAGCCTTTCTTCTCCTCCTGCACCTCGCGAGGCAGCCCCTAATTGGAGCTTCACGGAGATATTTTTCTGGCCATGTAAGGATATGTGGAGGCTTTGGGGAAATGATCTGCTCCAAAGAGGATATAGGATTAATTTTAGCATGGATCAGGTGTCATGCACTTGTATGGAGTTGAAAACAAAAGGAGGCAGAAATAAATGCAAGCGCAGTGAGCAGCTGGTGAGCAGGGATGCTCCAGCCTGCAAGGGTGGGATCTTTGCTCTCACTGGAATAATAACAAATATATTACCAGTTTCTAGCATGTTTTGTTCAAAGATGATAAAGTAGTTCACAAAAATTCCTTGCAATACTCCAGGGTTAGTTGTGTTCTACGTGACAGGAGGTTGTAACCAGGTGGGGTTTGGCCTCTTCTCCCAGGTAACCAGTGATAGAATAAAGGAAAAGGGGCCTCAAGCTGTGCCAGGGGAGGACATCAGGAGGAATTTCTTCCTGGAAATGGTGGTCAGTCATTGGAAGGGGCTGTCCAGGCAGACAGTGGAATCCCCATGCCTGGGGGTGTCCAAGGAATGACAGGACGTGGCACTCAGTGCTCTGTTCTCGTTGACAAGGTGGGGAGTGATCACAGGTTGGACTCAATGACCTTGGAGGTCTTTTCCAACCTATGATTGTATGTAATTGATATCTGCATTTGTGAATCTGAGTCAGCAAGCTGTTAGATGGTGTGCCCAGGATTGTGCAGTTGTTCAGTGGCAAAGGTCTTGGAGTTCAAAGTTCCTTCACTCCCTGGAAGGGTCTGACAACACCAAGGGCTTCAGAGCACATCACAGAGCACAGAATCCCAGACTGGTTTGGGTTGGAAGAGACCTTAAAGACCATCTCATTCCAACCCCTTGCCATGGGAAGGGACACCTTCCACTGGACCAGATTGCTCAGATGGATGAGTGTAAAGGAATTCAAAATTTCCTCCTAAACTAAAGCACGCTTTGCGTCATAGAAATGTGGGTGATCTTGTCAAAGGTGTTTGCCACACCACACTTTGCAACATCACCTGTACCTGTCCTGAGAACCCACAACTGCCTGTCTGGCAGAAACTTCTCAAAGCACATAGATACCACACAGAACAAAATGAAATCTTAATCCCAGTATTACCCCATGCCCTGGGAAATGCCTGGGTGATCCTTGAAGGAACAAGTTCAATGCTGGTGGCAGGGTCACTGCAGCCTGCCCCAGGCTGGGTCACTGCGTGTTCCTGCAGCCCCAGCTTGACTAACACGGTGATTACTGATGGATGAGCTCACTGGAGCAGCCTTTTTTGTGGATTCCCCTCCCCTTTTTTAGACTGAGGCTTTAACTGCTCTCAGCACCCACTCAAACACAGATCAGCTACTGAAACACCTCCTCCCCAGCACTTCTGATGTGACTCTCCTTTCCAAAAATGTCCTTGCAAGCAGCATTTCCTTCCTGTGAATGTTTGCAAAAATGAACCAAACGATTCCCAGAGCTGCTGGAATACATTGGCATATCTTTATGCAAATTGAGAACTGCAAATAATTGTTGGCAGCCTTGTCCTGCCTCACAGCAGTAAAGTACCAACAGCATGTAGGTGAAGTCGATGACAACTTTATAATAACAATGAAATCCAGGCAGATCAAGCATGTGTATCACATGTTATGTCTTCACTATTAAAGGAGAGGTGTTTTTACACAGAGATAATTACTAGAGATATCCACCTCGGTGTACATTGCAAACAGTGATAAGATAGTGTTTCCTACGAGTGACTGGCTGGCTTTTCTTCACTAGGTATATCTAGGCAAAATCTATAATTCTTTGTCTAGACAATGATCTCACAACAGGAGAATGAACTTCAATTAGCTGTTTTGATGGGAAAAACCTTTTGTGTAATGGAGACAAAGCCAGAGCAGTTCTGAGCAACCCTACAATAACAAACCTGTGTATGTATAAACAGAGGAGATTGGGAAGGGGGTGGCAACAGCCAGGGGATTTCATTTCAAAGTGTCACGCAGTTGCTCCAGATGCTGCCAAGCACCTGCCCTCATGATGGGGTGAAAGGCAAATTTTGCAGTTCTCTACCCACAGCTCATGTCAAGAGAAAGGAAGGATAGGGAACATTTTCCCTGCTCGTGGTGCCTTTGGGAAGTGCTAAACTGGGCAATGGGAAGAGGTGAATGCAAAAAACACATGGCCACGTCTTTAAAGAGCTTTCAGGGCTGTGGTAGCAAAGTGCTGTTGGGGAAAGGAAAAGCTTGAAGTTATCCCTGGCATCTTTGCAAGATAACGAGGGGCTCAAATCTCTGCCCTTCCTGCAATCGTGGGCCCTGAAATGCTACAGCCAAGAATGGTTTATGCTCTTTAAATAAAGAATCTGGATTTTCAGGCTGGTTCTGTACAGGGTGTGAACTCCCCAGGTGCAGACCCCTCAGAGGTCTCCAGTATGGCTTGTGATGCCCAATAACTGATGTCATACCAAGGCTACCTAATCCAACAGGTGGGGCTTCTCTGCTTTCATAGCCCAGCTCTGGTGGAAGCAACTTCTGCTGAGTGTGAATAGCACCTAGAAAAGAAAACCTGCACTCCAGAAAGATCTTCCTTTTCCTTTCTGCTGAAAGGAGAAGGAGGACAATAGCACAAGACATTGGCTGTTCAGTACAACTCCAGCTCCTGATTTTGCACCATAATGAGGGTTAGGCTGATAAAATTCAGTCTTATTTGGATGAAATATAAGAAGTCCTGGTGCTTGATAAGATCTTGGTGAGACTGGTGAAGATGTTTCATTCAAATACTGATCAGAGCCGTCCCTGCATCCAGACTCTCAGCTTTATACAGACACAGAGCAAGAAGCATTCCCTGGACTGAACATCCCACAGCCCTGGAGCTTTAACTCTCTGCAGCTTTGCTGTTTCCTCACAGCTGCTTCTCCCAGTGCTCTGGTGCTGCCTGTGAACATCCATGTACAGCATTCCCATGCTGGGAGGTCAGAGCAGCCCGGGAGTGTGTAGGAAGGGACACAGGAGGAGAGCACAGCAAGCAGCACCTTCTCTGCTGACAGCTCCTAAGAGAGTGCAGAAATAAGGCAACCTGAAAAGCGAGTGTCCCTTGTGATTAACAGAGCTTTGCATATGGATGAGAAGCTAAAGCTGAAGCAGTTCTGCCCTGGGAATGGCTTTGTGTGCTGCTGGTGCCAGCCCAAGGCACAAGAATTGTGTGTTTATTCCCTGTGCCATCCCCATGGTCCCCTCTGAGCTCCCAAACAGGGGCTCTGGCTGGAGCCCTTTGCCACCACATCCTGAGCTGAACAGTGCTGGGCTGGGCTGAGGCTGGGGCTGTGGGTTTGGGAGCTTTAGGTGCTCAAGCAAAGCCTCTGATTGCTTAGGACTCTCTGTACACAGACCACTTCTATGTTTTATAGACCCTAATGGTCCCTGCACCTCTCAAGAAATCTGCCTCCCTCCACTTGCTATGGGTGTCACCCCAAAACCTGAATTTGGATGGTTAGACAGGTGCAGAAGGGCTGGGGCACAGAGGAATGCCAAGGAACTGCTGCAAAATGGAAAGGCAGCCACTCTGGAAAAGGGGAATTCAATGAACATGTCCTGTCAGGCTGAGTGGTTTTTGCTCCTGAGGACTTTGGTCAGGATGGAGATTGGTGTTGGTGTCAGGGGATGATCCTGAGGGTATCAACCTGGGCAGCAGTGGATGCAGAAGGAAAGGGCTGTGGGGAGGCTGATGTGTTTGCATGTGGCTTCCACACATCCAGCCTCTTGTACAGAGCTCTTTGAGTTTTAGAAATGTGGAATTGTCACAGGCTTTGAAAGAGGACAAACAGGCCCTGCTCCACCAGAGTGCAGCCAAGGGTGTCCATCGACAGCACTGAAAGGCTGAACCTCCCTGGCCTGTGTCAGGAGTGCCCCATGGTCCATTGTGGCTGCTGAGTTCTCTCTCTGTGCAGGTCATTCTCCTAAATTGTGGCTGCTCTGCTTTATCCATCCCTTGGTGCTCTCCTTAATCCCAGGTTCCTCCCTGTAGAGAAGACCCAGAGCCACCCTGACATTGGAAATGAATGGAAGAGCTCCAAGTTTTCCAGTTTTTTCTGAATCAGCACTCACACCAACTGCAGCCCACGGGATATCCCTTAGGGGGACCTTCTGCTCCTCTTCAAAGCAGAGCATTAAACACATTTCAGCTTTCTTGTTGAGTTTAGTGTGGACTCAGATCATTCATCAAAGATGACTTTTGATCAGACTCCCCTTGGGAGGGTCCTCTCAGCAGTGCATTTGAACCAGGGAGGGACAAAAGAAAGACAAGATGAGGAAATAATAATACGCTTGAAGCATTGCCCTTCATTAATATCTTCAATAAACAAACATGTACATCTGAATATTACTTTCTCTTACACACCCACTGTTATCACTCAGCTATATTCCACATGAAAGCACACTTGTCATAAGCCATTTCAACTCCCATCCCAAGTTAATATATTAGCACTCATTTCATTTGCATTTTAATGGCGAGACTACACTTTTCAAATAAATGACTGCACTTTATCAAAGGATTACTTCATTTTGACTGTAATGCTGCTCTGCTGTGCAGGAATCAGCGAGGGAGGAGGTTGAAACAAGCCCTGCAAAGCAGAGCCACTGGGTTCAAGAGCTGCAGCCCTGCTCTTTGCAGCTCCATCTCAGTAATGAGGGGGGAAATAGCAATGCTGAAGTGTCCTGGCTGCTGCTCCTGGGCTGGAGGGAGATGCTGATTGTGTAATTTCACTCTCACATTTTGTTATGTGCATGGATTCCTCCAGGGAACACCATTAAGAGCTATAGGTGGCCTGAAATGAACCTGTGGAGACAAAACCCTGGGGTTTCTCTCTATCCAGGCTTTGAATCTCCACTGTGTAGCTGAAGCTGTTCTTGTTCTGATGTTGGGCCTGTTTCCCTGGCAGATCAGAGCAGCCTCCTGTGGAGATGGGGCAGGGTCCAGAACCCATCAGAGGATGGGATAACACAGTGGCCACGCTGTGGGCTCAGCTGGAAGGTTCTAGGACTGAAAAGCCAGGAGATACACATAAAAATAAAATTGTCCTTTACTTAAGAGGCAGAAAGACACGCACATGGCGTGCTGAATCTCTGGGTGGTAAATAAAGCAAGAGAAAAGCAGGAATGGAAAACACAGCCTGCATGGTGCTAAGCTCTGTGGCAGTGCCTGTTCTGCCCAAACCAGCACTGATTGCCATCTTTCCAGGGAAAAACCAGCAGAATATGTCTGGATGCTTCTGATGAGCGTTCCTTGGCCACACCAGGTGCCAATAGAGGGGCTGCCAACCCTTTAGGGGCCCAGCCTGGCTGCTGGGCTCCAGCTGGTGAGGGGCTACAGGTGGGAACAGCCCCAGCTGGGGGTTCTGGGGGATGGAGGGAGGTGTGTTATGGCAGCACTGTGAGAAAACTGCTCAAAAGGTCTGTGGGGGCTCCTGCAGAAGGCTGAGCATCCACGGGGGTGGATGTGGTGGGGTCTGCCTGGGAAGGGGGTGGAAATTCATGAGCCTAAAGGGCTTTTCTGGCTGTTTATTTTGCTCTGAAGTCCTCCCCTTGCACGAGTGCTGGCAGAGTTTGGAGAGGGCAGTGGTGTCCCCAGGCCCTCCTTTCCTGCCTGGTTAAGTGCTGCTCCTAGGGAAATGTGGTGTAAAGTTGCACAGGTTTGGTGCTCGCTGTTTAATATCAGGCTGCAGGCAAAGGTTCCTCTAGCTGAAAGAAAAATACCACCAGATTTTAAATTTCCTCCTTTCCTATGATTGTAATTCCATTTATTAGCTTCTGCTTGCTGAAGAAAGCTGGTTCACATTGCCCCGATGACTGGGGAGGCAATCAAATTGTCCTTAAACATCAGGAAGTTTTATTTTAAAATTGAAATCAATCTTTAGCTTGAATTGGAATAAAAGCAAGGTGTCAGGTTCCATTTGCTGATGGGAATGCTGTTGTGGCAAGTACTGTAAAAGCAACAAATAAAATGAATAAATCTGTGGATTAAACCCTGCATTAAATGGGGTAGGATAATGAAGTGATCTGGAGCCATTATTTGGAACCCAGGCTGTGATAATGAAGGATGCTGGGGAGCCCTAATGTGAGAAATGTTGGTGGAGATAATAGAAATCTCTAGTACCTTTCCTTTTAGTTTTTTCCTTTTTTTTAATGTTTTTTGTTTGGTTGTTTGGCTTTTTTTAATCCTAAAAATCAGCACGTTTTACTAACAAACCAACCATGAGTTGCCAAGGAACCCCCTCCCACTGCCTGTTTGCACCAGGGCTTCATCCTGGCTAAAATCCAAGTGTCTCCCAAACTGGTTAGCAACTAGAGGTGCTTTATTTCCTCAGGACTTTATGTGCTGGTCAAGTTTATCCAGCCCAGGAAGTGAAAGACTCTCCTGGAGAGACTCCAGGCTGGTGGATGTTCCTGCTGAGGTGACAGGATTTCTCCTTCCTCATGTCCTGTGGTGGCATCCTGGGAGTCAAAGTGAGCAGCAAGGTACAAAAGGAATGACCTGTGGGAATAAACTGGTGCTGAGGAGCTGAATTTCTTATTTTGGGGCTTTTGGAGCTTTTTCTGTTGGAATGTCCCTAGTTTGAACTTACAGGTTGGTCTCCTGTAGGAGCTGAGGCACGTTGGGTACATCTTCTGTTTGGGGTTTTATCTCCATGGAGTGTCCACATTTTTAGGATGTGCCTTCCCTCATGGTCTAGATCTCTGCCCCTCCATCCCTCCTGGGCTGGGGAGAGGGGAACAGACCAGCCCTGCCTCAGTGCAGCAGCCTGGCTGTGTTACGGCTCAGAAGAGTTGTTAATCAGCAAATTGGCTGATTAATTGCCTTGAGGACTCTGTGCAGAACAACAGGCATTGTTGGAAGGGCTGTTGGAATGTGAGGATCACTCCGAGATGGAGCCCACAGCATGATGGGGAGAGGGACACCAGCTGTTGGCTGTTCTCCTTCTGCCAATTTGAAGTAGGTAGGGGAAGTCCTGATGGAAATCATGAAGTTCTTGGTAATTCTGCTGGTGAAGGGCCTCTGATTAACCCCTTGGGGATGTGTGTGTGTCCTGAAGGACCCAAATAACTTCTGGGCTGCAGCTTTTCTAGAAGGGCAAGTGGAGAATGATTGGAGGGCTGAGGCTGAGCACAGGGAGGGGGAAGAGCCCATCCCTGGAGCCTCTTGCTCACCACTGTCCTGCTGCAGGTGGCACTGAGGTGACAATCTGCACCTTTCCTGGCCCGGGGCTGGCAAACCTCCAGCAAATACCACGGACTTCACTTGTTACTCATCAATATTTCAGTCGTTACACTTCTTACCACACGCCTCAACTATTTCACAAACCCTGGCTCGCGATGCCCCGAACACGTTTGGAATAACTCAACTCCTCAGGCATGCACAGGCAGAGCTGCCTGCATTCCTCTGCTTCCATCCAGTGCTGCTGCAGCCTGGGATCACTGGGGGGATGGCTGTGCTTACACCACAAAACCTCTTTTGCATTGCCCAGGACTGGAGTTGTGTCATTCCCAAAAAGCTGAGGCAGGCAGCAAGGCTTAGGGATCGCTCCACGAGCCTGGAGAGGGGGGATCTTTGCACACACATCCATCCCCAAGGGGAGGTGACAGGACACCTCTGAGAGCACACCCTGAGCAAAATCCCTTGCTGTGATGTTTGGCACAGACCCAGTGAGCTGCTGCTCTTGCCTGGGACTGACAGATGCTGCCCTGCCCTGCTTGATGGATGAAGGTTGCAGCTCCACAGGGGTTTCCAGCGTGGTCCTGGGGCTCGCTCCCTCTTTGTTCAGCTGATGTCCCCAGATGGCCTTTGTGCTCTGACCCTCTTCCTTCCCTGACCAGAGACTTTTAAGTGCCATCCATCTTCCCCGGGGTTTGACAGAGTGGAGAGCAGCAGGCTCACCCCAGAGGGGGGATCTGTCCTCATCCTGTGCTGGGATGCTTTGGAAGAAGTGATGCAGAGTGTTATCAATATCACCGAGTCCTGGCCCTCAAGGGGCATCGTGGTGGCAGTAGACAGGTCTTCTGCTCCTTTCCACTTCCAGGCTCTGTTGTTTTGTGTAGCTGGGGGGCTGCACATGTGAGATAGTTCTTCACTTCCCCTGAGAAACAAAGCATGGGGTCAGGGCATGCCCATCCACATGGGGAAGCCCCAGCTGAGCCTGCCTCACGCTGAAACTGGTGGTAAATGATGGTATTTGGGTCCTGGGGTGAGCCTGTTGCTCTCCAAGGGTGCTTGTCATGCTGTGTGTAATCTAAGGGAGAACTGCAGAGACCAGGAGTGATGCAGCAGAGCAGGGCCTGCACTGAAGTACAAAATAAGGCCAATTCCAGGTGCCTGCTGTGCTGAGATGTGCCCTTCAGCTGCTCTGAGAGGGTGCTGCTGTGTCCTGCTTAGAGATGTGCTATAGGAGAAATCTGGATAAGGAATCCAGGAAACCTCTGACAGGTTGAGGAGGTAAATTTGGGAGACCTGGGCAGGGTGAATCAGCTCAGGCTCAAAGTGTGGTGTCTTCTGTCAGCTGGAGGGACAGTCAGATGCTGCCTGTGTGCTAATGCTCAATGTCTGCCAGTGCCATTGCACCCTAAATGAGGATGTTCAGTGCCTGCATTTATACAAGTAACTCTTTGCTCTTCTATGTGCTCTGTGTGTCTACAAAGCAAGAGGTTTTGTCTCTTTTTGGTTTTTGTTTTTTAACTAGACCTAAGATTTTGCATGCCAAAAGAACTATAGAAAGTATAATTCCAGGGATTCACAAGACATTCTCTAGTTCAGTGCCTAATCCATGTGGGACCAGCTCCACCTTTGCCATCCTGAGAGGTTTATGTGTAACTTTTAGTCTTACAGGATAGCAGTGATGAGAGGTTCAAGCTCTCAGTGAGGGCTGGTTTAACCAAACACCCTGGCACCACTACCTTGGGGAAATGGGAGTGGGATCCCAGCTGGGTGGGAAATGATCTCTGCTGTGGCTGGGGAGATGGACCTGGCTGAGAGCTCCTCATATTTGGATTCTGTTTGGGAGATACCCCTTTGCCTGCAATGGAAAAACAAGCAGGGACTAATATATTGGTAAGTGGTGTGTCAATGAGGAAGTGATTTTTGTGAATAATCCTCATTTTCCATCTCTGCATCTCCCAAAGGAGGGGATGACTTGGTCCTAAGAGCAGATCCCCAGGAGAACCTGTAAGTTAGAATGTCCCCTTGTCCCCAATACCTTCCTGTAACAGCTACATTTAACATGTGCCAGGCAGCTTGTAGTGTAACTTGGGCTCTGCTTACTGCCAGTGATGCACATTTTTAAACAAAGCCATCACATGATGCTAAACTCAATGCCTCTAAGAGATCCAAGTGCACACTCTCTGCAGAGTTGGCTTATCCAGAGAGCCTATAATCTTGTCAAAAAAACCCCAAAACACAAACCCTTGATTTGACAACCCCACCAAAAGCAGGGTTTATGGTGACTTTGACCTTGAAAATCCCTGCTTGTGTTAAATGTAGTATTCTTGTGTGGTAACATCAGGGCTACTTGTGCTATAGTTCTGCAGGTTGCAGGTTTTGCTCTTTTAAATGCTGGAATTAAGTTACTGCAATCTAATCCCTTGGGACTTCTTGTGGCTTTGAAAAGTTGGGAATAAAAATCACAGGTCCAGGGCTCCCCAGCCAGTTCTTTGGAGACTCCTGAAGTAACTACACAGTGCCAGTAGATTTGATGTGGTTTCAAGGTGTTATCTCTCCCCCTCCTCTGAAATACAGCAATTAAAGCTACAACTCATCCCAGTTGTGCTACTGTCTGGTGTGGAAGTGTGTGACTACATGAATGACTATGCTGGGAGAAAGAAAATGCAAAAGAATAAGTGAATATACCTGGATTATCATTGAAATAAAGCTATTACAGTACTTTTCCAGCCTTCAAAATTAAGGCTACAGATGATAAAGCAGCAGTGGTGCTATGAGCCTTTTTCTAATAGGGTTTTATTCCTAACCCAGGCTGGGTTTTGAGCAATTGTACTGGACAACCCTTCCATTTCCATAGCAAGAGAGCTCACATTTGAAGTGTTGCCTTATGGGAGTTTCTTTGCATCCTTAATGCCTTGCCATTCAATAGCTCTGTGCTTTGCAAAGCCCTGGAGATAAAAGAACAAATATTGCTTCAAAGGTTATTTCTAGCACAGGAGTAGTTAAGAAACTGTCTGCACACAAATGACAAATTATTGTAATCTGAACAAAGAGCAGGGCAGGAAAGATTCCACCGGTTGGAAACTTAAAAGAAGCAATAGGCAAAGATTAAAAGATGGATTAAAAGAAGAGCTCTGATGCTCCCAAATGCAGCACTGGAGCTAATTGGTACAAATGAGAGACTATTCAGGAGCAGACTTGAAGATGAATTGCCAAGTTCCCGTCCTTCTCCCCTGAGCTGCTGTGGCCTCTCGTGCAGCACTGCCAGGGCTCTGTGAGTTCTCTAATTCACACGTGCTCAGCACTGGTGGGAATCCTGTGCTCCTGGGGCTGGTTCTACCTGCCTTGACAGGGAGGAGAAGGCTGAGCTTGCACTGCCTCAGCTGTGAAATCAGAAGGAAAATATTCCTGTGTAGTGCATTTCTTTTCTAATCTCATTTTATCAGCCTGGTTGGCAGCTTGGTGCCATTGGATTGCGTGGTGGGAATAACACTGCTGTAGGAATTGCTCTTGAGTTCAGAGATGTGGGATGACTGAGCACAGTGCTCCTTTCTGTCCTTAAAATCTGCAAGTGTCCTTCTGTTCCTGTGTGAGCAAAGGAAAAACTCCCCAAGGCCTGGAGACACGTCTCTGAGTAAATCAGCTGGGTGGGCAAGTCATGTAGAGGTTCCTGGGTTTTATTTTCTGGGATTCCTGTGCAAAAAGCAGGTGCCTGGTATGGGAGGCTGTGTTTGAGGGAATGGCAGAGGGGATGTGTTTTGGTGTTTGTCAGGAACAGGCTCCTTCTGGTGAGTGAGAAGGTGACAAGGATGTGTCTTTTGGCATTGCCCCTCCAGCCTTTGGGAGCCCCAGCATCAGGAGCTGCAGCATTCATCAGTGGAAATGCTTCAGGTGACCAAAAGGGAGTTGTCTCCTGCTTTTCCTACAGTGGCTTTTATTTGTTAGACATGTAAGAAGAATGTTTGACATGAGAATGTGCTGCTGGAAGGCTCTCCAGGCAGAGGGATTGAGGAAAGCAAGAGCCTACAGAAGTATGAGCAGATATCCCTGCTGGCACAGCCACGACCACCAGAGCTCATGGCAGCACTCACAGCATTCCTCATGGAGAGGTTTGGGGGGTGGAAATTAAAGCCAAACCCCCAAGGTCTGCTTAGTTTGAGTGTGAAAGCTTGATTGGCATTATAGTTATCACTAGGCTTGCCTGGCACTGGGTCTGCTGTTCATCAGCCCTTTGCAGAGCCTGGCTTGGTTCTGGTTTGGCAGCAGGAGCTGTGCCTGGCCAGTTTACCTTGGCTTTGCATTTCATTGCAGATCTCTGCTTGTGCATAGCAAATCAAAGGTGTGATAAGGGTAGAGAGGGTCTGGGCTGCATCTAAGAGAGGCCATTTCATTGCTTGTTTGGAGCTCTGTGTGTGACAGGGTCATCCCATCTCATAAAGAGCATAAAGCTCATGTTGACACCCACCAAGGATTGTGGAAGGCAGAGATGCAGGGATTGCTGCAGCCCATGGAGCACAGAAATCCCCTACATGGCTTATCCATAACTTAGCTGTTATTTTCTCAAACTTAATGTTTTTCAAGCTGTAAACTCACTGTGTATCTCTGTCCTGCCAGTGCCAAACATGTCACCTCCTCCTGAGGGGAGTTTTAGGTGCCAGTGCTTCACAGTGGATCAAAACCATTGCTGGACTGAGGGGCAGCACCTTCTGCAGCTCCTGGTTTAGGGCTGGTTCTCATTTGGGGGAGACGTGGGCTTTTGTCTCCTTCCATCCAAGCTTGCCCTTGGTACTCAGCTTAAAGAACTGCTGTCACCTGGCAAGGTCCTGGTGCTTTGGGACCTTGTCATGCCCTGGTTTTCTCTCCCATGACCCCCTAAGTCTGTTCTTTCATTCCCTTCAGAAAGATCTGAGCCCTTTGGAGTTTTACACCTTTGGGTGCCAGCTCAGGTCCCTGTTAAACTAAGAGCAAACCTCCCTGTGAGTTCTGCAGCAACTGCAGTTCTTGGGGGCACCTCATCCTTGAGTGAGTGTCACCTTGCTGCAGGAACAGGAGCGACCCAGGTGCTGGAGGTTCTCTGAAGCCTGAAGGGGTCTTGCACTTGCTGTGCTGCCTCCTGTCCCCTGGAGACCTGTCCCAAGGTCTGCCCTGGCCAGGCACCTCCCTGTGATGACCAAGGAGCAACTCAAGGCACACACAGCCTTTAGTCACAGTTTTTCCACCCTGCTTTGATCACAAGATAATTTTCCTGTATTTCTCTCATGGCCATCACCACATGCACAGGGTTTCTTTCTGGAAATCTGTTTGTCCACTGACACTTCAAAAAATCAGTAGTAACCTCACACTGTCAGCTCCCGGAGATGGATTTTTGTGCTGTGCAGCCCCACAGCAATGTGACAAACACATTTCAGCTGCTGCATTTGGTGGTCATTGATGCAGTTGTTGGTTGCAGTGGGCCAAGAGGTGATGAGATGATGGGCTGAGTCTTTACAGCATCCCACATGCTGTGGCTCTGCTCGGGTGGAGCTGCAGAAACCCCAGTCTTTGAGCCTGAAAAGTATTGGTATCTCAACAACTGAGTAAAAATTGTATTTTGACTTAAAAAGAGGACATGGAGGTGCAGAGGATTTTTGAGCTAGCTGATTTATCTGGGAAATTACATCTATATCCACTGCAAAATTTTCTTGTCCTGGAATATAACATGCTGGATCCTGCCATGGTTTCCACTTACCACTGTATGCTGTAACCCAGAACAGATTTGGAGATCTGGAGTTTTGACATAATTTTGCTACTGCAGTCCCAGGGAAAAACCAGCAGAGCTTTATGATGAAGTGTTGGGGCTCTTGAGGGTAATAAAAAGACACAGAAGGTTCACCAGCTATTTAGGACAGTGCAGCTCCCGAGGTCCCACGGGGTCTATTGCATGGCTGATGGTGTTTAAATGATACCATCCATTTCCTAGACACTCTAGAGGAGATTTAGGCTCGTTACTAGATCAGAAACATTCTTCAATGTCCATTACAGTAGTAAGAAAGCCAGTAGATACTTTGCCTTGACACCATAATAGTTCACAGAATCACAGAACCCCAGAAGGGTTTGGGTTGGAAGAGACTTGAAAGATCATCTCATTCCACCCCCTGCCACGGGCAGGGACACCTTCCACTAGCCCAAGTTGCTCCAAGACCCGTCCAACCTGGCCTTGGACATTTAAGAGAAAGGAATCTGCCAAGTGCTAAGATGTTCTTCTGTATTTTAAATCAGTGTAACAAAAATGGGTAATTAAACTCTTCTTGATCTTTATAATCCCATAACAATTTACTTGTCCTTTGATTGGGCAGATTTGATTCTGGGACTCTGGTTTGGAAAGGCCTTGTTCAAAATGTAGAAAAAAACCAAAAAAAAATAGAATTGCCATGAAGCTGGGCATGAAAGTTGCATGTTAAATAGGCATAAAGTACTTGGAGTGCCTTTCAGTTTTGATACTGAAATGGTTCTTCAGCGACAGATGAAGTCCCTGCTCTGAGGGACAATGTCCATTTGGGGCTGGTTGGGCTCTGTTTATAGAGATGTGACGGTTCCTTTCTGCTGGGGCATCCCTCTGGGATGAGAGGGACTCGTGGAGCATTCCCCTGGCACCTGGGCAGATCCCTGCCAGGCTGCTGGGCTTTGTCACTGGGTTTTGTGCTGCCTTGTTTTCAGGCCAGCTACTCTTCACCTTGACAGGGGTTGGGTGAGATGGTTTGGGGGGTGCTGCTTGAGACAGTGTCATCTGCTTCCAGGTAGTCTCAAACCATGCACACCTTGAAGGCTTAAAATTGAAGTTAAGATGATCTTTACAGAGCTGAGGAACTTGTAATAAATTGGTTGTGGTTTTGTGTCCAGAAATCTTTGGTGGAGGATTTTTCCTCACTGTTGGCGACCCTGATTAACCTCGACTCTGTGGGACCTCGTGCCACCTTCTCCCTCAGCACTCAGAAATGCACATCAGGGCACCTGAGCTGGGATATGGGTTGTTAATGCATAATAAACCACAGTGACAGTTAGTCCCCCTCTTCACAATGTTGCCATTACACTGAAGAAACACTCTATATCCACATAATAAAGATGATTCTTATAAATGGAGAAACAGAGGGGAAGAGTTTTCAATCAAATTTTAATGTGCAGCTACTGCCTGGGCTGACAGAGGGAATATCTCCAGAACTTCTGGGAGCGAGGGAAAACAGATTTCCATTGCAATAACTGTCTGTTCCAGCTCTGTTTTAGCACCCTTGAGAAATGCCTGTGTACACACCTTAAATACTTCCAGGCATATTGAACAAACCTGTTCAAATAACTCCCCTGATTAAACATGTCATTACTCGAGGTTAACTCCGCATATGGATGCTCTGCTAGGGTTAAAGGAGGGGTGAATTCCTTGGGTTTAAACCTGCCCTGACTAATTTTAGTAGGTTCTATAAATAGCCCTCCCAAATACTCCAGCAATTCATGTTCTGCTCTCTCAAGGCAGAAAAGGTTTCTTAGGTAATCGAAATAGTGGTGATTAGTGAGGGTTGGGGATGAAAAGAGGATATGAAAGTAGCATAGAAATCCTTTCATATATCACTGGCTGTTCCTGAGGCATTTTACTCTTCTTGTCTTGACTTTAAATTTCCCTGTAGTATGTGAGGGAATCTGCCTCCTAAATTGACACTCTTCAAAATTATTTTACCTCGCCTTTCTGTGTGAAAATATACTTTCCTCCCGAGTTGTGCTTGGCAGAAATAGGGAAACTTCTATATGAAAAAAAGGAATAAAATCGATTTAAGAATATTGATTTGAATCTTTACAGAAACATTTTAAACTGGTTTGGGTCCCTGCTGTGTTCACCTAGGGAGCAATACACAAGCAAAGCAATTCATCTCATCCAAGTTTTTAGCTACCAAAAATTAGGCATTTGGGGTTAAGGCAGCTGTTCAGGGTCCTGTGGTTGGTGCTACCCAAGGAACAGCTCTGGGGGTGGTTTGTGTCATGAACTGGGAGATGCAACTGCTCTGGCAGATCCACAGAAGAGATGCTCACCTCCCCTCTGGGCTCCAGGAGAAGGAAGCTTAAAATTTGACTTGGAACTCGTTTAGACACATAAATCCTATGCCTAAAGCTTAGACACCTCAAATTTGGTCAGGGACATCACTGACTTTTACTGGCTTTCATAACCCTAGGAGCTGGAGTGACATGGGTGAAATCCAGCCCTCACCTACTCTTCAAAAAGAGCTCATGGAGTTTGCAGGCCTTTGGGGAGGCAACTTCTATGGATATGACCTCCTGGATTTGCCAAAAGGGGTTCAGTTTAGCTATTTGTGTCAAAGCCTTATGTCGCTTCTGATGTCCTGATGGTCCCCACAGATACTGGGGTGAGGCAGAGCTGGTTCCCTTAAGGAACCAGGTGTTTCCACCCAAGGTGTTTCCACAATCAATGGATTGGTGGTGGTGCTGGTTTGAAGGCTGGACTTGATGATCTTAAAGGCCTTTTTCAGTCTGCTGATTCTCTGTGCTAGTGCTGATATTGGTGAGAACACCTTAACCCACTGATAGGTTGTTATTCCTTAAAGTTGTGTTACTGGAGTCCCAGGGAGATGTTCCTGAGCAGGGACAATAGTCACCCTGAGTTACTCTGTGCACAAATATGGTCAGACTAGGAGCTCACAAATATATCAGAATCGAGCCTGTGGCCTTTAGCTGCAGTAAAACATTACTGGAAGTCAAATATTCCATATCAGCTGTGGTGGCTCACCAGAGGTGTCCCTGCTGCTCTGGTCATGGTGCTCCACAGCCTTTGAGGACTGAGCTCATGGCCTTTGGAACAACCAGCAGGGAAGAAAAAGGTGGAACACAGACCCTCAGCAACACCTGTAGCAAACAACAAGTAGATTCTCAAAGTTACATTGCAGCTTAATTAGAGGGGGAGAGGCCTGTCAGACTTAATTTATTTTTAAAAGCCCCATCAAATTTAATTTGTGAGAGCAGCTCTTCCATCTGCTTGCAGGCATTATCTCTGGAGTTCAGGGGAAAAACATATGTCTTGTGGTTAATAAGAATTTGTTTTAATGGATCATATGACTGGGTGATTAATAACTGCTCGACTCTGATTGTTCTCATTATAAGGAGAACACGCAGCCCTTGCTGCCCAGCCCCAACCTATTGTGAAAAGAGATCATAAAATGGGAGATGAAAAATTCCTCTGGGTGAGATGAAAGCAGATGGATCAAGGGGCTGGCTGCACGGAGCTGTGCTGGGAGAGCAGCTTCCTATGGTTCTTATTATTCCTCTTTTGGGATTATATATCAGTTCATCAAACGTGCACAAAGCAGGGCACTTCAGTGTGTATTTAGACATGGAACTTGAGCTGCTGTCTGGCTGCCAGAGGCACTGTGTTGGCATTGGGGAGGTCCTGACTAAATCCCTTCTTCCCACAGCCCCCCTCTGCAACCTTGGGCAGGAAAACCCCTCCAGAAATAGAATCCACGGGGAAATATCCCCCTATGCACATCAGAATGACCTCACCAGATTTCCCTCTTTCCCTGGCTTGCTCCGAGGTTTAACTTCATGTCACTCCTCCAAGGAGGAGCTCGACATCTCTGTAGGGTTGCAGCACATTTCCACGAGAGCAAAGGAGATGAGAACATGACCCTTCTGTTTAATGACCAACTGGTGCTTTCATTTCATGCAACAACCAAATCCAGAGCGATTCATCATCTTTGCTTTCATGATACACTGGCTGGGTATTGGAAACGTCGGGAGCTTTGCTGTTTGGCAGATATTCAACCCTGTTCCTTCAGAGGAAATTCCACATATTAAAAGAGACCAGTGATTAGGTTTATCATCATCTCCACTTCTCATTTGCTCTGTTCCCAATGAAAGGCTGAAAGAGAGAAATTTATTTGCTTGTTTTTAGAAGCCCGGGTTGAAATGCGCTCCCAGGCAGGAAATAAAGAGACATTATTACTTCACAGCCCCCCGGGGGGAGATGGCAGCCGGTCAGGCATGTGGTCCCCGGGGTCATAAAGCAACACAAACCGGAACAGGTAACTGGTGTCATTTGGGCTTTGATTTGCTTTGCCAGTGTTAACCTCATGTTAACCTTCGGAGCGAGAGGTCAGGGAAAGGTTGCAGGCTCAGATGCTGGAAAAAGGAGCTTTGCCTGCCTTGAAATGAACAGTCCTCGCAAAGCCTGTGGAGTCGGCCACAAATAATAATAATAATATAAAAAGAAATTACTCCTGAATAATGTTGCCATTTCAGCTGAGAATTCCTGTTCGATTTACGTGCAGAAGGAAAAAGCAAGAGGTGCCTCAGAGCAGGGAATGAAATCAATGTTCCACGCCTGAGAGCAGAGGGGAAAACACTATTCTTCTGTATTTTTCTTTAGAGCTTCCACGATGCCCTTCCTGTCTCCAGGCCCATGTGCTTGTGTGATGCCCAGGCACTGAGAGAGCATGGAATAGATGATCTTGTGCCCATCAAACACCCTGTTTGCAGTGTGGCAACGATGATCACAGGCAGGATTTGGGACTGAGCTGCTCCCTGTGCTGGGACCTGGGAGCACCAGACACCCTCCCTTGGGGTCCCGGGTAGCAAAGCAGGGCTTTGCTTCCTTGGTGCAGCCTTTCAGGGGTGAACTGGCCTCTAACAACTCCCTTCTGCTTGGTATTATCACCTTCCCCTCAGACTGAGCTGGGGGAGAACATGGGCACCAGCAACAAAGTGTTAAAGCTCTGATGTGGGTATGAATCCTTTGTAGAGCTACATAAAAATGCCATGGATTGCACAATTGCACCCATAAAAATGGAAAAAGGGAAAATCTCAGAGTGCACACAGAGTATTTCAGTGTCAGCTTCGTTCTTTCCATAAGGGACATTCCGATGGGGCCAGTTTGTTCCAACTGGGAAGTTCCCTGCCAAGCTGCATCCTCTCATCTGCTCAGAGATATTAGGGGGCGTGTGGCAACTGGTGTTTTGTGATCTGATGATGAAAGTGTCTCTGTGGGGAGAGAGGTGCCAGAAAATGGGCAAAGCCATGCAGAGAGGAGGGGCACTGGGAAAGGTGGCTCCTTCTGGGGGTTGGGATGAGGGATGGGTGCAGCCTGTATGATCCTCTGCCATCCAGATGTGGGATGTGTAACATCAAGAGCAGCTGGTTTGCACTGTTGAAAGTCTCCTGCAAGGATTAAGCTAATATTGAGTTACAAGATGTTTTATTTGTTTTTAAACTACAGCTTCTTTGGGACTCTTAAATATGAGCATTTGAAAGATTTGTCTTCAGGGAAACACTTTCATGAAGAGGGGAAAAAAAGGGAGAATTTTGATTATTAATTTTTTGGTAGCACAGGTTTTTCAGGTTAAGAAAAAAAGTCCTCTAGACATATCTGGGCACAGGCAAAAGTCCTGCTGGACAAAGGTCTCTGGAGCATGGAGATGGTGTGGAGAAATCTTTGGGCTGTCCTTCCATTTGGACTGTTTGTTGTGATAATGTCTATTGCCCAAACTCTTGCTGAACTTGTAGTCGGTATCTGTTATTTAATATTCTTGCCTTATCATTGGGTTCTTGTCAGCAAAGAGGGGATTCATATGCCGAAATGGCTGTGTTTATATCTGAGCCACCAGGATACAACCACCCAATTCATATCCCCAGGAGTCCTGTGTTTAGTGGTCACCTCTATGTTGTCCCTCTTCCACCTCAATGGAGGAAAATCCCCCACTCAGTAACAATTTCACAGCTCTGTGTGTTGATCATTTCCCTATTTAAGGTGGGCACACTCATGTCCATCCTCTCAGTTCCCTTTGAGATCCAGTGTCACATAATAAGTTCAGAAAGTAGGTCTGTTTGGGAAATGCAGTTTATTTTGAGTACTCAAAAGGAGAGGATGAGTTAAATTATCTATCCCGTGGAAGACAAGTTTAGTTAAAGTTTTTATTAGACTCCTTTCTATTTGCTTTTGGCTTGTGTTTAATTTTATATTCTCTTCGCATAAACTTAAGAAGTTAAGAGGGGAAAAAATATAAGGGAAACATTTCTGTGTTTTGAGTTTGGTTTTGTTGGGGTGTTTTTTCCATACTTTGAAAGAGAGAAAACTTTAAAGAGGAAGAAAAAGAGGAGAGAAAGGAATGAAAAGCCAGAGTCCTTCCAGATTTGGAGAACAAACCCAACATGACGCCTTTCAAAATGAACATTTATCATTTTGTTTCATTTTGAAAGTTTTCATTAGAAAAAGAATTCAACCAAATCAACTGTGTTTGTGGAAACTCCTGAGTTCCCTTGGAAACTGGTTTTATTTTTCATGGTTAGAACTTTATGAAGAAAATTGTAACCACGTCGTAGCTCTTCAACTGCCTGTGATTTATGAAGCATGGTAATCAATCACCTCGTCCTGCAGGTGCAGAATTTTATAAATAGCAATTACGAGGAGATGGAGCGATGCCAACCTCACTCCTCTCTCTCCCCCACATCCTGAACTCAGCATTTCAGAGAGCCCTCTGTGCTTAGGAAGGCTCCATGAATCGTTACATCTGGATTTTTGAGCCACATCCCCATATCATCTCTTTCTTGTGGTCCTCTAAGTGCTCTGCTTGGGTGCCTTGGAGATTTTTGGCTGCTGTGACACGGGGAGTGCTCAGTGTTTGGCCATGGCTGGGTTACAGAGCTTCCCTGAGCGCTGCTGTCATTTAAAGTTCGTCAATAAATCCCTTTTCTCACTCTCACGGAAGGTTATGGCATTTTTGTAATGGAAAATCCTTAACCTGAGTATCTTGTTTCAAATTAATGACATTTCTGACTGAGCAGCTTCACTCTCCACAACGCTGCTCTTTAGGGTGGCCTTTTCTAGGTTGAAGTTTTGAAGAGAAGCTTTGGTTGAAGTATCTCCTTCTGCTCTCACCCCTCAAGCAGCCTTTGTGTTTCCCACCCTCAGGTGATTTTCAGCTCAACTTGCTGCAAACCACCCCGGAGCAAAAGACCATCTTCAGCCCTACCTGTGCTTCACACAGCATGGGCAGAGCCTCTCCTGGAGAATGGGTATCAGCCTGTCCATGAGTGGTTCCTACCATTAGTGAGAAATACACATTGAAACCCGGGGTTCTACACGTGCCAAATACACCCTGGTCATCCCCATTGCCTTCTGGGGGTCACTTGAGCATCCCCATGTTGAGGGTTGCTTGGGCCATCCTCCCAAGTGAATTTTGGCATCAGTTCCACTGTGGGAAGAGGAAGGAGCAGAAGCTCTTGAACTGATGACATTTGTTAGTGTAATTTCTCTGGGAGTTTAATACAGAGGAGCATAGGAGTCCCCCTGGGGAACCCCAGCTCTGCTGCTCCCTCTGCTCTGCAGCAGAGCCCAAATAAGGAAAACTCCAGCCTGTTTCCAAGTGATGTTATCCCCTGAAAAATCAGGATGCTGGGAAATAATTAGTTGTCAGGACAAGCTGCTCGTGCCTCCTGCCCCCACGTGAGGCTCGGCGGGCTCAGAGCCGATGCAGAGTCACCAGGGGAAGGGGGAAGCTGTCCCCAGATTAGATATGGCACATTTATATGACACGAGAATTTATTGCTTAGTCCAGTTTACAGGAGGTCAGAAAGGAAATACGAATGCTCTTTGCTTTGAGGAATAGATAGAGTTTGAGTGTAATTGTGGGGGTGTTAAGTCTTAAAATAAATTCAGCTGGTGACTTGTGTGACGGACAGGTTTATCTCCATCATGTAATTTTGTTGCTTCCAGATGAATCTTAACCAGCACCAATCTGAAACTTTCCTTTAATAAACATCAATAACTTTACCTCCTCTCCATATCATCTGGCAGCACTAGGAGCCCAGGCCACAGTTTTACAGGGGAAATGCTATTTTCAAGGTGGAATATTACAGCCAGACTGGATAAATATCTTGTATTTCCTTGTATTGTCTGGGAACATGCATGGAACAGTTCCCAGTCCACTCCTCAAAGCTTTTACAACATTGAGAGGCCTTCATAAATTTCAAGCAGCCAGGAAAATATTAGAGGAATGTCTTAAAAAGGAGAAGGAAAAAAGAGGGAGAAGGGAGGCAAAAGCAAACTCATAAGAAAGCATCAAAGGGTATATGAGGAATAAAAGGAATGTGATTCCATTGGGATGTGGGAGACTCAATTTCTCCCTGTTATACAGGAGGCTTCTTAATTACCTAAAGGTGCCTTATCCCTTTCTAAAGCAAAATTTATAGCACTTTGCAAGGAAAAGTAAGTATGCTACTAGTGGGCTCTCTGAGCAGGGGAGATGGAGGTGAGGGGCTCTATGGGTGAGAATCTGCACCTGGATCACCTGGAATAGCACCCATTGGGGCAGCTGGTGCTGGTCCAGCTGAAGAGGATTCAGTGGCCTCAGTGTCTCATCTCTCAGTTTCCTGGGGCAGGGAGATGGTGGTTTCTGCTCTGAACTGAGCTGGTGACACTTCATTTTACTCAGGATGGAGAAACCTGCTCCATGGGGGCTTACAAGAGAGCTGGGGAGAGACTTCTTACAAGGGCATGGAGCGAGTGGACAAGGGGAATGGCCTTAAGGTCAAAGAGGGCAGGGTTAGATGAGATATTGGGAAAAAATTCTCCCCTGTGAGGGTGCACAGGCCCTGGCACAGGTTAGACAGAGAAGCTGTGGCTGCCCCAGCCCTGGGAGTGTCCAAGGCCAGGTTGGACAGGGCTTGGAGCAACCTGAGCTGGTGGAAGGTGTCCCTGCCAGTCATGGGGATGGGGTGAGATGAACTTTTAGGTCCCTTCCAACCTAAACCATTCTGTGATTCGATGACCACTGAGCATCTCAAGGGGTGAGTGGTGCAGAAAGGAAATGTGTTGGGCAGGAGGGTGTTTGGAATACCAGCCCTGGCTGACCCATTCCTTGGGAGAGGGACTGTGTGTTGGTTTGTTGCTGCAGAAAGCAGGTGGATTTGGCCTTGGAGAGTAGGGAACAGAGTGAGAGCAGGGATGCAGGGTGAGTGCATCACACCTGCCAAGGGGGACTGAGCGAGGCAGCAGCCCCTGAAATGTGGGGGATTGCTAAATCCACAACAATCATCTCCATTAGCAAGGGTTTAATGAAGATGCCCCTTGATGCATGGCCTGAGTGCCAGTGCAGGGGTCAGGGGAACCAGGGGGGCAGTTCCCGTGGACAAGGGGGTGTGTGGGGTGGGATGAGGGTACTTTTGGAGCCACGGTCTTATTCCTGATGCTTTGAGATGCTGGTTCTATGCTTTGCACTCATCCTAGCAACCCCAAAGAGGTGGAGGGAGGGTGTGGGTGCTGTGGAGGTGTCCTCTGAGACTGGGGGCTGCCCATGACAGGCTGAGTGGGCACTGTGTGGGCACCCAGCTCAGGGGGAACTTAGCTCAAAGTGCTGGTGTGTGGGCTCTCTCCTGGTGGCTTCTGCTTCAGTATGTGGGTTCTTAATACGAGCAAATATCCCCCAGTGGTTTCCCCCCGACTTATTCCTCCTAATTAAATAAATACCAACACATTTGCAAGAAACTGTGTAGTCATATTGCATTGGCCACAAGAAGACAGATATTATACTTTTGTTGCCTTTCAAGGCTCTCAGCATATCCTCCAACGATTAATTAATGCGACTTCCTGACGATTCTGCAGGGATACATGATAGCGATCGGTATGGATGGGGAAATGAGTCTGCAGATCTGAGAGGGCTGGTTCGGCTCACTGTGTGGCAGGGCTGCAAATAGAAAGCAGAGCTCTCCCCTCGCTCTTTCCTGCTCTAACCACGGCCTGGCCGCCTCCTCTTCACCAAGGACCGTGCGAGTTGGTGGAAAAGTTTTTGCTGAGGGAAGCGATCCCGGTTGGAAGCTTTCAAAGGCTTATTGCAAGCCCAGATTGATGGGGTGGGGAACGTTCTTTAAACATTACAGCACGCACCTTCGCCGTGTCCCTTTCAAGTGAAAGCTTGAAGGAAGGGAATTTGACTGATGTGTGCTTTTATCAAAGCTGTTCCCTACTCTGTAAAGCACAGGAGCCTACAGAAGTTGGGAAGTTAATGGGGGAAACGGGCATTAAACAGAAAGATCAAATGCATCAGGTAATAGCCAAAGGGATAAAAACGATGCAGCACCTGAGAGGGGTGGCAGTAAATGTAAAATGCTGCTCTCTCATTTCAGATATATTATTAACTGCTTCGAAACATACTGGGGACTGTACAATAAAAGGGAAGCTGTGGATGAGCTTTAATGTGGCCAAAATGTTTCAGGAACTCTGACCAGAGAACCTGTAAAAGCCTTCTGAGCTCCCAGCTGCCAAGGATGTGCTCTGTCTCTATGAGGGCAAATATAAAGGTTCAGAGATTTATAAATATGTTTTTACTGGGGGAAAAGCAATCAAATAAACAGAAAAAGCACTGTAGGAAAAGTTATTGGATTGATGAGGATGGAATACGGGGAGAAGTGCAACAGTAAAATTGGGTTTGATGTTCCAGAAAGAAATATGGGGTTTGTTTCCATTCTCTCCATTACTGAAAATGGCTTTGGAGGAGCTGAGATCAGCGGGATTTTTCCGGTCTTGTGTCTTCAAAGAACTGGTAAGAGTGGTGGGCACTGGTGTCTTCTCTCTGGTGACCAGGGACAGCACCCAGGGAATGGCTGGAGTTGTGTCAGGGCAGGCTTAGGGTGGATCTCAGCAAAAGGTTCTTCCCCCCGAGGGTGGTGGGCACTGCCCAGGCTCCCCAGGGCAGTGGGCACAGCCCCAAGGCTGCCAGAGCTGCAGGAGGGTTTGGATGATGCTCTGGGGCACAGGGGGTGACTCTTGGGGATGGGCCTGTGCAGGGCTGAGGGCTGGACTGGATGGTCCTTGTGAGTCTTTCCAACTCAGGATATTCCATGATTCTACCCCCTTGCCAGCACATTTGCAAGTGTTGCTTTGCATGGGAATGCTCTCCTGCTCTTTTCTGTAACACTGGGTTTCTCCAGATGCAAAACATGTTTTAGAAATATTTTCAAATCAGCACTTCAGCCCTTTGCAGGGAAGGACTTTGAAGTCTGAGTTTCTCCAAGCAGCAATGCTTTGCCCCACTGGAACACTTCACATCCCAGGACACCAGAGAGCCTTGGAAGAACAATTCATTCAGCCTTTTGACGTAGCTGGAAAACCCTATTTCATGCAAAAGGACAAGAGCTCAGAGGGCTTGGCCTTCTGCCTCTCTGAAGTGAGGCAAGCTGTGGAGACCAAGACCCAGCAGCTAAAAGCCTAAAATATCCCAAAAGAGGCAGCTCCCTCCAAGGCTGTCTATGTTACCATGTCGATATTTCCCCCCAAAAAAGTCTTTGGTTGTTCTGGGCTTCAACCTTAGGTTGGTTTGCATCTCTCCTGTAGTGCAAGACAGCTTCAAAATCCTCTTTAAGGGCCAATTTGTGGGGCCACAATAGTACAAAAAATCTGTCAGCAACCCTTGGGACCTGTTTCTGCTTGCCCACCCCATCCCTGCAGGGCTGTGGGCTCTGCCCGGGCTCTGGGCAAACCCAGCTTTGGAAATATTTGGAATATTGGGATTGACAGTGTAGTGAGGGGTCAGGATTTTGCAAAAAATTCCCCCAACTCCAGCTGGTCCTGCTGATCCCTGGGCTGGTTTGCAGAGAAGCAATATGCATCCAAGAAGGAGGTGATGTGGAATGATTTATCCCAAGGAGTTTATGCCAGTGTGGAAAAATTCTGTTTATATTTTGGTTTTCTGTCAGCAGTTTGGATTGCTGGGACTGGAGGAGGGAAGAATCTGCATAGCTGGAGATTTTTAGAAGTTCAAATTGAAATTTTCTGAGTGGTTTGGGTTGGTTTAATCCTGTTTGGGACCCTTCCTTTCGGTTCTGATTTCTCTGATGTCCCAATAAAAAAATAAAATAAATTTGTTTCTCTAATCAAGGCATTGATTAGGTGTGTTAGGAAGAAGTTTGCATCCAGCCTGGCTGGAATTCTGCTGGAAACACGATGGCTGATCCTCTCGTTCCCATCAGGGTAATGCCACAGATTCCACTGTGGATGTGCAGGGAAGGCCTGAATAGGTGTTAATGAGCATCAGAGAAATGAAATGATAGCTGGGAGGGTGGGAAGCTGTAACACAGTGAGATGGAGATGGATCAGAGAGTGATAGAAAAATAGCCTAAACTGGAAATTCAGGTTTGCTCCAGGATTCCCAGCTTACAGCTCTGGTGTTCCCTCCCATGACTCACTTGATATTGCCAGAATCATGAATTAGGGGCAGAAATGTGAGTCAGGATTTTTTCCACCTGATTTCTGTTTCTCTGTCTTTTATGGCTTTATGTCGAGCTCTTAATATAATCCCCACTTAGCCTGTGAAGGCTTAATATACAAACCTCCTCCTGGCAGACATCAGCAAGCTTTCACATCCAACATCTACATCAGGCCCCCCATTTTTCTACACCATTCCTTGTGCATTCCCAGCCATGTGGCAGCCTGGTCAGTCCCCTGATGTCCTGGGCCAGCCACTGGTGCTAAATAGTTCCAACCTTTCCCTGGAAGGCTGTAGGGGTTGTGCAGTTGGGGCTGGGCATGTCCACAACCTGTTTGGGAGGAGAAGGGATGGAGGAGCAGTGCTAGTACAATGAATAAGGAGCCCTGAAGAGAATGTGGATCTGCTCCCCATGGATAAGAGAGACCTTTGGGACAATTCATGTCCAGAGACACAAGGATGGGGTCCAGCTGCTGCTGTTGGGGAGTGCAAGAGGACCACAGAGCCACTACTCTGGCTTAGACCCAGCCTAAGGGGCCTGCCAGCCTGGCCATGCCATCGCCCTGAGTGCTCTGGCTCATCTCAACTCCAGTTTCTGGAAGTCCAAGAGTGTCCTGTTGAGCTTGGGAAGTTCCTGGGCTTGAGTTGTGCATTCAACTCTGCTCTGACACAGCCTGTGTATCTAAATTGGGGGCAAAGGGTGCTCCCCAGCTCTGGGGTCTGTGCTGGCTCCTCTCCATGTGTCCAAGGCTGGAGAACTTGCTCTGGGACCAAGGGAACTCACTGGAACTGTCCTGGTGGAGAGGCCAGGAGCAGAGTGAGCAGTGCCTGGGGATGTTCAGGGTAGAAAATGGGCAGTTCTCAGATAAAATGGATAAAGAGCTATCTAAGGTAAGAACTGGACCCAAGATGAAGAGGAGGTGAGGGAGAGAGGGTCAGGGAGAATTAAACCTCAGGATGCCCAGGGCTGGCAGACTATAAATCTCTCAAAGCTCTGTCAGTAAAAGAGCTGAAAGGTCCTAAGTCTGTGGTTATACACACCAGAGATGGCAGCTGGTACAATTAATCTCCTGCCCTTTGTGAATATTTAGATGAAGCCTCTGAGTAAATGAGGAAAGGTGAGGAAAGGTAAGGAAAGGTCTTTGTGGCCCTTTCTTTCATCCTGATTTACTCCTCCTGGAGTAAATGAGAAACGGTCCCAGCTGCAGACAGCTCTGCCTTGGATCTGGGTTTGCTGCTTCCCCACTGTAAAGCAGTGCAATGTAACTTATAACACCTTGGTGCCCTGAGCTTGTCCTTTGAGCTGAATTCACTCAAAGCTGGCTTTGTCCCAGCATCACTCGGAAGAATCTTGTCTCAAATACCTCCAATGCTAAACAATAGCATTAGTTATTAATATTTAAAAATATAAACAGGTATGGACTCCTTTCACTTATCCAGGATAAGAGGGAAATAGCTCTTTTTTCCTGATTCCCTGTGTTTTGGGGACTTCATGTTCTAGTTCCAGCTTTGAAAAGTATGTGAGAGGAGGAGGATACTGCTGTAGTTGGGAATATCTAAGGAGCTCTAGAGGAAAGGCTTGTACCTGTCAAGAGATTGGCAGATATAACTGGTAGAAACAGTCACGAGCTGTTTTCAGGTGGGAGGAGGCAGAGCTGCCAAGATCTACCAGACCATAACCATTTGATTTCCACTGTGGTCCAAACCAGGAGACCCAAGGACGGACCTGGGCTCGGTTCTGCTGGGTGCTGTGCAGATCAGAAACCCCTTTCTGCACCCAGGGCACCTGCAGTGTGAGCCAGGGCACAGGGGGAGGAGCAGATGGACTGGAGGAGCACAGAGATGCAGTGACACACATCTCTGGGGACACCAGATCAGCATGGAGACACCTCTTCTGTCCAACCATCCAGGGTGCAGATTCTTCCCATCATCATGTCCCAGCAGCCCCTCAGCCACCTGGGTTTGGAGCTGGGTGCTCCTGGGGAGGTCTCTGATGGTCTGAGCTGCATCTGCAGGCAGTGGCTTTGCTGAGGGTTTCCAGTCCCTTCATGCTGTCCTCAACTTGTCAAACAGGCTTTTGCTGCCTGATCTCCTGGTGATTCAGGCCTCTAACTCCATCTCTGTCATCAGCTCAGCATGTCCCTCACCAAGCCTGGTGACATCTCTTCAAGCCATCCCTGCTGCTTCACCACTGTCCCTCCTCCTGGTAGAGCTGCAGAGGACCATGGATGGCATCAGTGATCTGTGGGGCCAGACAGGACTGGCTGGTCCACCCCCTGCTCCAGGGTGGGTGTGGGCCTCGTGTCTGGCTGGTGATCACCCTTTTTCTTCCTTGAACCCCCCTTTTGAAAGACTTTTTACAATGTCCATCGAGTCCAGGATCATGACAGGTGGTCTCCCTTCTTTGCCAAAATCAGTGCTGGCATCAGCCTGGTGTTTTCTTCATCTCCTGATGGCTCTCCAGTCCTCCACTAAAGGACACAGCAGCTGCCTGAATCCATTTTAGCCATGGTGTATTCACATTCCTACAAATTCTGTCTCTCAGTTGTCAGAAGGATTTAGCCTTACTTGGGTCTGTTTTCCAGAAGGGAAAATAGAAACAGGAGGTGGTTAAGTGGAATATTCTCAAAAGGATCAAGCCCCCACCTCCCCAGCCCCCATGTAGGCACTGAAATTGTGTGAGTGTTTTGGACAAAATCATGATTCTTCAATGTCTGAGCCACATCTGGAGGAAGCAAAAATGCCACTTCACTTGACTTGAAAACCATCTGAGCTGGTCAAGTGTCCACTTAACACACCCCTCGTGCCTGCTGCTGTCACGGTGGTAAATCAGTCATCCTGTTGTACAGGCTGCAGGACCCCCAAAATCTCAGCAGTCACCCTTTGGGGTGCTGGATTTGCCTCCCATCCCTCCTTTCCACTCAGAGTGATCATCTGCTCTTCCCTCACTTTCTGCTGCTTCTTAAACCACGCAGTGAATATAACTAGGTAGCCTAAACGAGGCAGAAAACGTGGCAATCAATTAAAAGCCCAACAAAGTGCCTTTGTGCTGGGCTTTGCAGGGGGAATGAATGGCTGTCTTGTCAGAAGAGTTTCTACTGTATTAAGAAAGCATTCTACCTTCACCCGTTGTGCTCCTGCTTGCACAAGTCTCATTACTGTGCCAGCAATAATAGTGTCTAATTAAGCAGAATAAAGAGAGATGACGCGTAATGGTTACAGGATAGAGAAGTCAGAGGGAGGTAACAAATTGCTGGATCCTCAGTCCTGCTATGCTGGAAAAGATGTAGTCAAAAAGAGCCAAAACTTGGTTTTCTTTTTGATGAGTTGACCAATTTGGATTGGTGTTTGTTTCAGCTTGGGTTGGTGTTTGTTTCAGCTCAGGTTGGTGTTTATTTGTGCATTGCCTCAACAGATTTATGCATTTTTTTCACTCCCCTAAATGAGCTGAGCAAATTCATGGACATCAGGGTGGAGGCAGAGTGATGACAAGATCAGCTGGTCATTCTAAGGAGCACAAGTGCCCGTTGCTGCAGAGCTGCTCTGGGGGAACTCCTGCCCCTGGCCCTGTGCCCTGGGAGCTTTGGTTTCAGCCTTGAGCTCCACATTATTGCTGGGTTCTTACCCTTTCCCTGGGAAGGAGCTCCACAAACCCTGCCCTGCTCAGGGGGGGAAAGAGGCAAGAATGTCATTAAGGTCAGGCTGCGATTCCCGGGCTGTGGATAATGAACAATTCCTGACAAAATGAGGTGGTTGGAGCCGTTCGGAGATAAAAACCTGCCTGTCATTCTGTTGCACGAACCTATATTACAATTTTATCTGCGGAGCGCGGTTCTCTTTTATCCCGTTTCCTGTTTGAAGGGATTTGAGCAGAATAGATAATCCTAACTTTGAACATAAATCACTGAGCTGCACGGCTGATAGATGCTTTGCACTTTTTTTATGATAATGGCTGATTGGAGGCTGGGAGGGAAAATGCCAAGGGCTTATCTCTGCAGAGCAGCATTTGGAGGGTGTGTGGAGGGCTGAGGGAAGGGGAGGCAGCGGCACAAGGTGGGGCCGTTTCCTCTGGTTCTGTTTGTTTGTTTGTTTTGAACATCTGAACTCGAGCAGAGACACTCTGAGATGTTGCTGGGAACTTTGGGAGTTGGGGTCTGCACAGAGCCTGTGGTGGGGGAGGGTGGGCATCCCCCATGGACCTCTGAGATACCAGAGTCCCTCGGTGCTCACCACATGCAGGGCTGAGCTGCAAATAGTTCATCATTCACCCTGGAGGGACTTGGGGATACCAAAGAGCCATCAAACAGACTCCATGGATTGTTACTCTTTAAAACTAAGAATAGTTTTTTCAAGAAAAGCGCAACCCCTTTTTTTTTCCTTCTTCCTTTTACCCACAAAATAGTTGACAGCTCTGAAAGTGCACTTTTCCTTCTGAAGATGTAAATCCCCAGAAAGGTCATGTTTCATTTTGGGTTTGAATGTTTCTTATTTTTAAAAGATTCATTTTACTCCAATTAGCTTAAATTTCAAAGTAATTTTAAACCAGAGAACTGGATTCTTTCTTTGCTTGTAACTTCTGTCTCTCCTTCTCTCTCTCTTTCTTTTTTTTTAATTAAAAAAAAAAAAGAGAGAGAGGGAAAAAACCCTCAACATCAAAACAGATGCTTTCCCAAGGAAAGTTGGGGTTTTTTTGATGAAACAGATTAATTGGCATTTTCTAATCAAATCTTCAAAAAACTTCCAGTCAGCTCTACTGAGGCATTGAAGTACCCTTTGAAAGGGTGAGCTTTCTTCATGTCACCCTCTGAAAGTCATCTTTCTCCAGTGACTCTAAACGGCGCCCTGGCGACTGCTTTGGATTAGATTCTTAGGGGTTTCTGCCTAGGAAGAGATGAGTATTTGGATTCACAGGATGATTACAATTTTGAAACAAATGCCCAGTTTGCCTCCAGGTGTGCTCCAGATGCTCTCCAGCCCCTCGTGGAGGTTTAATGGTGCAAATCAAAGCCTGATTTTTCCAACAGCTCTGAACCACAAGCACACTCAGGATGTTTATTCTGGGGGATCAGACTAAACCTCGTGCAAAACCAATCCCTTCACAGTGTGCAGAAAGGAGATGGTCCCGTGTCAGTGCCAGGTGTGCAGATACTGCAGGTCTGACCACAACACCAAATTACTTGTCAATGTAGATGCAGATTTTGATCATGGAATCACTCAGGTTAGAAAAGATCTCCAAGACCATCAAGTCCATCCTTTGACTAAATACCACCCTGCCAACAAACCCAGAGCCCTGTGGGTCGCATCCAGTCATTCCTTGGACACCTCCAGGGATGGGGATTCCACTGAGCAGCCCTTTCCAATGCCTGACCACCCTCTCCATGAAAAAATTCCTCCTGATGTCCCATCTGAAACTCCCCTGGCACAGCTTGAAGCCACGTCCTCTTGTCCTGTCAAAGATGACTGAAGTTGTGTCAGTTGAAAATGGTGTGGTTCAGCCCTGTTTGAAAAAGAGAACAGGCACAAAATTGCTGAGTTGGTTTGAAGATCTTCATGTTGTTCATCCTTGTCACAGCTATAGATCTGACACCATCAGCTCTGTGGTCCCTGCCTGAAGGGGGTGGCTGCTGTAAGAGAGCTGTGGGAGATGGGGGATGATGTGGCATGGACAATGGGACTCTGAGTGCCAGGGAAAAGCTTGTGAGGGTCCTCATGAGACCAGAGGTTGTCCCTTGGCAACAGGACACACAGCTGCTTATTGTGATGGAAAGCGTGTTCATCTGGGACCTGTTCAGTGGGGTCAGGGAGCTAAAATCTTCTCTGAGTTATTTCTCTACACAAAGACTGTAGGAGGAGCAGTGTTCCCTCCAAGAATATGTGGACAGTGTCCACATGCCCAACTGAACTCTGAAGGAGGAGTTGCTTTGGGCACAGCTGGGATTTGGCGCCTTAGAGCAAATCAAAGTCAGTACAAGTGTCATGGAAGGGAAGTCTGAGGAATCTGAGGCTGAAGGGGTTGAAGATACACGATCCAGCCTTGGTGTCTTTCTTCCAGCTTGTTAGGGGGTCTCCAGGAGAAGCTGTGCCTCTGGTATCTCTGTGAGAGGTTCCTGGAGAGCTCGGACCCTTTGGAGCTGCTCTGCTGCAAGCCATTCCTCACTGAGGTCTTTCATGGAGTCAAAATTCACAACACTGCTCTACTTCTCCCAGTTTGATCCCAAGTGGGTAAAGAGTTTTTATGTTGATGGTCTCAGTCAGGCATCTCTTCAAGTCTATGGGGGGCACCTCAAAGGCAGGAGACCTCTGGGACATGCCCAGGGCACTCAGCGTGAAGAATTGGTGTCCAAGGAGACTAAAGATAGAAGAAAGCAGTATGGCCAACCTAATGTCACTGATAAGAACATGACCTTGACTAGACCTGGATGACTCTTCTTCAGGTGCCTCTTCCCTCTCTGGATTTTGCTCATTATTCTGGCAATTTACACTGGTCTTGCCTGGCAAGAAAATCCCTCATCTCCACTTTTCCTAGGGACACTTTGGGCTCCTGTGGTACTTTGGGAAGGGCATTCCAGCTGCCTCATACTCCTTCTTCTTCAGAGACCAGGTGGAGTTTGAACTTCATCTCCCATCTCCTGCATCACAGTGGTTTGGTGAGGGAACTCATCAACACCAAAAAACATTTTAAGGCAGGACAATATGACCCTAGAATTAACCCAACACATAAAAGTGGTTCCTTTTATGAACCAGTGTAGTTGCATTTCAAAAGAGAAAACTTTAGGCTTTAGAATGAAAAATGAGCCTTATTTTTACTTGGGAGCATTCAATTTTTTAAAGAAAGCACTTTAAAACAAAACAAAAAAAAAGTCCTCCATTTTCTCCCTGAGATTTGCTGCTGTCCAGAAGCCCAGTTTTCTGGGAAATAGAACTTTTTTGGAATGGGATTAATTATTCTATTGCAGTTTCAAAGTGACATGAACATATACTGGAAAAGGAACAACTCTTAGAAAAGGCAGTAAGTGATCAGGTCTCCCACAGGAGACAATTTGGGTAATGTAATCTGCTCAAACAACAAGTTCTTTAAACTCTAACTTTAAATTTCTTTTGAGCTTGAACAGGTCAATAACATTTTCCCCCATTTGGAGAGGAATATAAAAATTAACTTTTTTCTTTTTTTTTTTTTTCTCTCCAGCATTTGTGTTATTTAACAGCCTTTTAGAAACCCATTTCCTGCGCTATTTTAAGCTGCAGGCACAGTTAGGAGACCACATCTGAGTGACGATTTAAATCTCTAGACAGCTCAGGAGATAAGTCAAAACAAATTTCAGGATGTTCCTCTAAAGAGCTGTTTCCACTTAAGTCAGTCCCATTGGGAGCCTGGTTACAGAATCACCTAATCTGCTACACATTTTATACATTTAAACAGGTCCATTTGAAAGAAAGTTTGTGAAATTTGCTGTGCACTGAATGCATAATGAAGGCCACTGTAGGAGGCTGGAAATTGCTGCTGGTTTTTAGCTCTTCACTTTGTTGATGTTGATAACTTTATGGTATCCTGATTTTTTTTATTTCTTTTTAAATTTTTTTTTACTGCCAACTTTCAGGCTGCTGCACCAGGCAGCACAACTGCTTTGCTCCCCAAAACTGGATTGATGCAGAAAGGCTATTTGATGTGAGAAAGATGCTGTGCAGAGGGAAGGTAAAGGAATATGTTATCATATGGGAAGGAAGTAAAGGGAGGATGTGGAAAGAAGGAGGGCATTGATGCATCAGTTCGCTGGAAAGGTGATTTGGAGAAGGAAGGAGAAACATGATCCACCCCTGTGGGTTGTTGTAGTGGTTTCTGTGGCAGATATTTGCTGCAAAGACCTCTCCTCCCTTCATGCCCCATCCCTGGAAGTGTCCAAGGCCAGATTGGACGGGGCTTGGAGCAACCTGGGCTGGTGGAAGGTGTCCCTGCCCATGGCAGGGGGTGGAACCAGATGCTGCTTTTAAAAACCCCTTCCAACCCAAACCATTCTGGGATTCCATGACTCGGGAAGATGAAAATCTCCATTCTACCAGAGGTGGCATGGGAGAGGGCTTGTTGTAGCCCCTGGCCCAGGTTCCAGTCTCCTGGGATCTCAGACAGCTTTGATGTAGAGCAGGTGTGTGTGTTTCTGGAGTCCAAAGCAGGGCAGTAACTTCAGAGGCTCAGACAGCATGGAATCACAGAGCTGGAAGGGATCCCCAAGGATCACCAGGTCCAGCTCTTATCCCTGCACAGGACCTTCACTTCTTAACCTGCACTCTCTTTCCAACCCCATCACAGGAGAGCAGCTTGATGGACTCAGATCTTGACACTGGACTTGCTTTCTACTTTAGATGAATTTTGTTTTTCCACCAGAGCTGATTTGTCTCCTAAAGGGAATGATATTCACATGACTAGTACAAATGTTGGTGTACTGGTCCACCAGCTGGTTTTATTAATTTTTTTAAGTTCTTTGCATTTACAGAGGCCAAAGTAGGGCAAACGCTCTGTTTCTCCCTGTAATGGCTACTCATGTTCACCCTTTTCCTTCCTCTAATAGAATTTGAGGCTGAAGAGCCCATTGTGGTTGTCTAATTTGACCTTCTTTATAACACGTCAGGATGTTTCCTATTGATTCCTCCATCAGTCCTGACTTGTGGTTAGACTAAAGGAGGTATTTTACACATAATCTATTAAAAGCATCGTAATTCTTGAGCGTGAACTCCATCCCATGGCTCCAGTACAGCAGTCGGATACATCACTCTTAAAAAAGGGTTGTGTGTCTACAAATAGCATTTCATGTTTTATACACTAAATGACTTTCTATCACCTTCTTAGAGCTCCAGGGGAGCTTGAATATTGACTTCATATCTGGTTGTCTTCTCTTGCCCCCTTTCATCAGCTGCAGAATTCCAAATAGTGAATTCCAAACAGTATCCACAGAAGTGGATGAGAGTGAGAAAAAAGCTCTTCAAGATTTGCTTCTCTCCTGTCCGTGTTTCTGCTCAGGGCACAGCATTTGCACACACAAATGTCACACCAGGTGCTCAGATGCTTTCCAGCTTCTTCAAGTGAGGTGCTGGGAAAACAGAGCAGTCTGAAATGTTTCATGGACTTCTGTCATCTGTTGTTTTGGGTTTTTTTTTACCAGCCTGGCTGCTAAGAAGAAAAGAAAACATGCGCCACCCCGGCAGGAAAAAAAGTGGCCTTCTCCACCTGGGTTTACCCAGGATCTTGATGCCGGGGGTAGACAAGCCTGATCATGTTTCTAAGAGGGAATTATCCCAGATTAGAGGGAGGCAATGGTGGCGTTTGTCCTTCCTGGTGACATGTGGCCTTGCACTCAGATGGCCACGAGACTGGACAGCTGCTCTGGGCTGTCCTCAGACTGGCTGGGGCCAGGCAGGAGCGCAGTGAGAGGCACCTGCTCCAAACCCCACCGAGACAGCAGGGAAGGCAACAGCTAATACGGGCTCCCCTAATCCCAGGTGCTGCCCTGCCTGTCCCCCATCAGATCCCATTACTGCGAGGTCAAACAAAACTTTGAAGAGGGGCTGCTCCAAAGGTCTCTTGCAAGTTGATACGGCTGCGGTTCTTCACCTCCAGCATCAGTGGCAGACACCGGGGGTGAGGGCACACTGCTCTGCTTTGAGAGGCTTTGGGGAGGGGTGGTGGCCTCAACCCATCTTTGGAGGGAGTTCGGAAGGTTGGGAGTGTGGGAAAAGAATGGTTGCTGCAAATTAAGGCTTTGGTTTGCCCTGGGGAGGATCCTCTGGTGCAGCTCTCAGGGAAGGATGTTGCATTTGGTTGTTCTCCCGTTTGTGCTAAAGAAATTAATCCTAGAAGAGGCACATGTTCACTGGAAGATCTCAGGAGAAGCTCTCCCTGTGCCTGAGAGCTGCCTGAAAAGAGGTTTCTAAGAGATTCACCTCCATTCAGCTGCCTTGGAAAGGTGCATTGGTGGTGGTGCTTCTCAGGCTTAGCCTGTAAATGCCAGGGGGTTTGAGCCCTCAGTCAGGGATGGAGGAATTGAGATTGATGGTGCTGAGAGCCCTCTCAGAGCACCTGAGCATAGGCCAAGCAGCTTCCTGGGGGACAGCAGGACTTTATTTTGGCCAAAATTGGGATGAAAAACTGGAATTTTGTTCAACCGGTTCCCTGAGCTACTGAATTTTGACATTATTGATATCTGCTCCATCCTTGGCAGCATCCAAGGTCAGGTTGGACGGGGCTTGGAGCAACCTGGGCTAGTGGAGGGTGTCCCTGCCCCTGGCAGGGGGTGGAACGGGATGACCCCAAACCATTCTGTGGTGATTCTGTGGTATTTCATGTCAGTGTAGTCAAAACATTTTATTTTGATATAATTTTTTTAAAAAATGTATTTCATTCTCAATGTGATATCAAAGTCCACACAAGATATTTTGAATTGAATATCTCAATCAGAACAAAACTCTTTGGTGATTTCCTATCAAAATTGAAGTGAATTTACAGTCTTGCAATGTATCTTCATTTCATTAAGTCAGCTCTTTCTTAGAAGCAAAAATAATCTCCAAGAAAATCCTTCAAGCAGCCCTAGTGCAAGTGCCTGGTGCAAATCCCAGTCATGTATGGAAAACAGACCAAAAACATGGAGAGCACTCTGTGTTACAACAGCAAAGAAAGCCATTTCAGACAGCTCTGCTTGTGCAGCCTCCCCGTGTCACTTGAAATTTAAAGGGAACCTTTGTGACATAAACACAACTGATGGGTCTGTACAACTTGTGAAGTCTTTTGCTAATGAAACCTGTTGGCAATGTGGGGTTTGGTGTACAAAGAAAGGCAGCCCAGAGGTTTTGATCACATCCTCCTGTGTGATTAGGTGTGACATTATTCCTTGCTGTCTTGTATCACTGGTTACCAAACCTGGACAGAAAAGTACATATAAGTGGTGTCTTTTTCTCTTCTGAGTGATTAAGAGAGCATTTGATCTCATAGATAGAAGCAGTAATTGACTTCATTTAAAGATTAGCTCAGTGTAATGCCTTCTGAAAAGAAAAATGTTATTAAGAAAGTTGTCAATCACAGAGTCGATGCCTTTTTTAATACAGTCTGAAAGTGTTGTAATTTAAATACCTCAAAGGCCAAAGCAAATTATCAAGCTGAAATTAGAGATTAGCAATTTTCAATTTCTCTCCCATCTCTTACGTTTCATCTTCCACCTTCGGCTGCAGGAAGAAAAGGAGGGGAAATAGCTTTTGGCATGAGAGGGGAAAGGCAGAAGCGTGGCTGTGTTGCTATCCTGTGCTTGGAGCTGCATGCTGACCTCACAACTGCCCTGGGCACTGAGTCTGAGCCGAGATTTGAGAGAGCAGCACATGCCCAGGGCGCAGGAGCTGAGAGCCAGGCAGCACAGCACACAGGAGTGTGTGCAGCCAGGGGCTCAGGCACCCACACCTTCAGCTTGGTTGGAAAATCCCCTGCCCAGTGCAGCTTTGAGCAGCCACTTCTGTCCCACTGAGCCACGAGTGAGGAGTTTGTACTTTACATTTTACGTGTGTTTCACTGAAAACGTTTTTTCCTGTTTTGGGTAATTGGATTTCTATTGCTGGGTGTGCAGAGGTGTGGAGGATCTGGACCTAGTTTAAAAAAATCATATTTTAGGTGGAGTTCAGGCTCCTAAATCTAAAGTTGCCATCCTGAAAACCTCTTTTAGGTGGAGCCTGACATTAGGGCTCCGAAACTTGAGAGGCACCAGAATTTGTGCCCATAATGATGCCTGTGCAGCAGAACCCTGGTGTGGAGGGGTAGAGCAGCTGAAAGGGGCCAGGAGGACAAATTCCTCTGCCAGAGGGACTTTATCCACGAGATATTTGTACAGTTTGCCTCTCTGAGGGGAACTAGAGCCCTGCACAACAGACTGTGGTAGCTGAGTGCTTCTTTTCAAGGGCAGTTGTGCACAGAAGAGCCCTGCCCTTGCATGCCCAATTCATGCAGGGTGTTTTCAGCTGGTGTTTCATTTTTATCCTGAGAAGATGAAATCATCAGAGGCTGCAGGAGACTCTTAGCCCTCAGTAGTTTTTGGGTGGAAAAGGTCCAGCTGCAAATGTCTCATACAGAAAATAAGGAGAGAGACAGCAAGGAAAGCCCCTCTATCACACCTGAAAGGGGAAAGACCCATCCCAGCCCCATCTGGCAGAACTAGTTCTAAGGAAGGAGACTGTCTCATGCTCCTTCCATGGAAAGGGGCCTGGAAAGCCCTGTTAGTGACATCTCTTGAGACTGGAGAAGCAGCAGGAGAGGTGAAGAAGGTGAGTCCAAGTATCCCCAGGGGTGAGCTCTGGCAGCAGAGGGTTACAGGGAGGACCAGGGGGGCTTTCTGACTGGCATGAATTAAATTGTGCCACCCTGGAAAGCACTCTGTGTCTTCAGGCAGCTCTGCATCATGTTCTAGACACTTGGGGCTCTGGGAAGGACTCCAGCACCACTTGAATTTGAAATCTTTCCCCAAGAGAGATGAGATTGGGGCTGTAAAAGGCTTATAGTTATTGCTTTTGTCTGTCCTCCATGTGCAAGAGGTGTATATTTTTCTGAGGGAGAGATTGAGGTTCAGGGTAATTGAAACTGGAAGAGTTTTCTTCATGAACTCTGGGCTAGGTGGGGGAATGAAATTCTCTGTAGTGAAAACATTATTCTCCCACCATAATCCACTAAAGCAGTCTTCATTTCCCTGGTGTAGGAAAGTTCTCTTCTCTTATTGCATTTAGCTTGAAGTCAGAGCTCTCAAGCTGTTTGATGCTGGGCAGTGTTTATGCCTTGTGTTGTCATAATAAATGCCCCAGATCCATCATAAAAGCACTTCCTTTGACACAGAGGCCGATTGGAAACTGCCACAAAGGTGTGGGGCAGTAATGGAGATTTATATCTTTTGCAAAGGAATTGGATTATCATCTTCTGGAGAGTTATTTTACCTTTCCCCTGCCCAGTCAATTCAAACCAGTTCCTGCCATTCATTGCATTAAATACAGCAGGGCAGAGAGGAATACAGCCCTGCCACCTTGTTGGCTCCTCCTAGAAGAAGAGGCTGTTTCAGATAATTTACAGTGCCTGTCCAGCAGCCCATCCTCAGGATGACACTTATCCAAACAACACACCATTCGTGTGGTTTTGACCTCCATCAGGATGTTACATTTTAACTGGCCTTGTTTTACTGTGGTAGGACTTGCTCACTTCTAATCCAACTCTATAATTTCTGGGCCTTTATATGTCTTGGGGTGAAGCAAGTTATAAAATTCTTTCAAGGATATTTTTTATTGTGTTTTGTTTAAGACAAGCAGGCCTTCCTTTTTATTGTTTGCTGGGGAACTGCAAAAGTTAATAGGTCATAAAAGTAACTTCTCTGCTGGCACTCAGGAATATGTTAGTGGAAGGAATGAGAACCCTTCTGCTGCTGGTCTCTACACAGTGACACAGTTCTGTTTTGCAGCACCAATAAATGATTTATTGAGGCATTTCTGACTCTCTGCTGGCTGTTCCTTACCGTACACCCACATTTTAATGGTCAAGGTTGGACTTTGCTGCTTCATCTGAATGACTGGAAACCTGCTGGGACAACCCTCCCTCTTCCAAAACTCCTTCTGTAGCCAATTCTCACCGTGCCCCTTCGTGCCCAAACACCCATCCTGGCTTGGCCCTCGGTCTGGGACTGTTCGATGTGCCGATGCTGGCGTACCCCACTGGTGGCCGTGGGTTGTGTGAGCCCTTCTCTGATGAGTTCTGTGCCTCCTGTTACCGCGGAGTGTCCGAGCCCTGCCCGGGGCTCGCTCCGAGCTCTGTCCGTGGTGCTGAACCCGCCCCGGGGCCGGCCGGGACTGCGGGGGAGGCACCGGCCTCAGGGCTCCTGGGAAAGGTTCACAGAATATGCTGAGCTGGAAGGAACACGAGTCCAGCCCTTATCCCTGCACAGGCCCATCCCCAAGAGTCNGCAGGACAATCCCCTCCCTCGCCTGGCTGGCCCTGCTGGGCCTGATGCCCCCCAGGACAGGGATGTCCCTCCTGGGTCTGCTGACTCATATTCATATTCAGCACGGGGAGTTCTGGTGCTTTGGTTCACATGTGGTGTTGTACAAGTTGCACAGATGTCAACAGAGAGCCTGCAATATGGAAGGGGCTGAGCAAGTTGTCCTCATGGTCCTTAGAGGGGTCTCCACTGAGACAGGAGGCAAAGAGAAACCCAAAGGTTCAAATATTGGTCTTGCTCAGGGCTATGAAAAACTGGTTTGTTGTTTTTAAGGAAATGTAGAGGCTTTTGGGATTTCTGGCTGGCACCTCTCCCCAGCACTGAAACATTGAGGAAGAAAAGGAAAAGAATACGTTTAGGCAAGTCTGGGAACCTCTCCCCAATGGGTCAGAGTTTGGATTTGTGATCTAAATATTTCCACTGAATAATTGCTGAGTGGCTGCATGAGGGAGGGTGAGTGCAGGAGGCAGGAAGTGTAGGTCACTGCTTGCTCAAATGTGGGACACCACTGCAATGAATGGAACTATTTGTTACATGGGTTTGCCATGCTAATCACTTGCATTAATTTTTTGGCAAGCAAGATATGTGGTTTGGGGAGTATCTGAAACCTTTGGGTTGTGTTGTGTTGTAGGGTGGGGATGATCCTGGGCAGAAAATCATGTAGAAGATGTTCTGCAGCTACAAACAGGATTTTCTTATTAACATAATCGTGTGTTTTCTCTCTAGCAGGGATTTATGCAAAAGCTGATGGTAGTGGGAGTGTTGTGCATCCCAGAGAGATCTGGCACATACCCTGGTGAGCCCTTTGTTGAAGGGACTGTGTTTTGTGAGCAATCCTGAGCAAACAGCAGCAATAGGGTGAAGGGGAGTAGAGGCAACAGAATTCTCATTCTGAAGTTCAAGATCCCTTCTGGAGAGCAGTGGAGAAGCACGGGGAGGGAGGATGAGAGGTTTGTGCCTTGGAGGTTCACAGCCTTTAGCTTTGTGGCTCCTGGGCCCATGGAAGAGGTCAAAACATCCTCTCCCACTGCTCAACAGCAGGAGGAGCTCAGCCATGGCAGTGCCAGTCTGGGACCTTCTCTGGTGATAAACTGGCACCTGAAACCTTTGCAACAAGTTTCAGTTCATTTGTTTCAATGAAATATTAAAGCATCATTTTGAGATGGTTCAAAGCATCTGGACTCTCACATGGTGCTTTGTACACACGACCTCAGCACAAGTCCCTTCAGTCCTCCAGAGCCTGTGCCGCTTTGTGCCCCTGATCGAACTGACTCCAGCACTTGGGTTTGTTCCTTGGGGTTTAAATAGTCAGCTCCTAATTCAGAACATTGCTGCCTTACTCTCTTTCTACGGGGAAGGTCTCAGATGGAGATTGTTCCCCCTAAATTCCTGTCTGCCCCTGGATTTGAGGTGATCTCTGCAGGTTCTTGTCTCCATTTACAAGAAAATGATGCCAGAGTGAATTGGCTCTTAACCTCCATACCTTGAGCAAGCCCCTTCTGTTGAGTAGCGTGAATGAAGACCCTCTATGTCATCACCCTGGAGCTGATGTGAACAGCCTGTTCTAGGATGGTGTTGAGCTTCTGTGTTTCCAAAAGGTGGTGGTGGAAACAAGGGAAGCTTCCTCAAAGCTGTCATCAAACACTTGTGAGGATTATCACTTGGGGAAAAAGAGGTAAAATCAACCTAATGGTGACCAGAATAAGGGATTAGGTTACAGAAAGTCTGGAACTGGACTTTTTAAGCTCTAATTTAAATACCCCTTCGTTAGAACATATATAGTCTCAGTGTTCCTAGAGCAGATATAACTAGTTTCCATACCAGGGTATCTTTATAATCTCTGCCCTACATTTTTTCTGACCTTGAGCCAGTCAAACCAAGATTCCTTTATTTAAGAACATAAGGAGTCCCATCCACAAAACTCACCAGCATCCACAGGGGATTTTTGAGGGTTTTTTTGGCTCATTCAGCAACGTTACAAGGATAGCAGGCTTGTCTGAGATAAGGTAAACCTGGAAAACAGGATGGTATAAACACATCAAAATCTTGGCAAATAAAGATAGAAGTTGTTATTTCTCAGTGAGTTTATCCCCCATGGTAAATGCTAGTTGTGGGGCCAAATGTGGAAAGGTTTTGTACAAAATTTGAAAAGCTGCCAGGGAAACCCTGTGTGGAAAATCTTCTGCTTAGAAAATACTGTGAAACAGTTTTAGCTACTTAAGAAGCAAAATTAGGAATATGGACTGGAACATCTGCAGTCAGGGGTGTGAAAACATCAACCACATTCACAGTTGGGAAGAAGAGAATAATCCTGTGCTCTGTAGTGAGTTACATCTTGATCCACAAGCAGCATCCTCTGGATGTCCACAAGATGACCTGTGGAGTTCAGTGAGGTTCTGGAGGTGCAGATACTCCTTCAGAGTTTGTTGTTCCCCCAGCTCTGAATTTCAGAGCGACCACAGTGCAGGAGATCATTCAATAATTGTGCATCTTCCCATTCACATACACGTGAATAACATCATGGAATGTTGCCCTGCATTTGGGTTATGCAAATTCATAAGTCATTAACAAACTTATAGAAGGCAAAGCCATAAGAAACTTTCACATCACACTTCTTATGCCACAGCCATTATATTTTACTCAGGTCCCTTGGTGTGAACAGACTAGAGAGAAATGACCTGACCTCTTACAGGAATGTTTGACACTAAACAAAAAATGTTTTGAAACTGGGTGGGAAGTTCAAAATCCCAATCCGAGACATCTGAAAACAAATCCTTTATTTTTAATCAATTGCAAAACATTTGCAGACTGACTGCTTTGAACTATTGTAACCGAAAATTGTGAGTTGAAACAGTGAATTTCAGTTTTAAAAAAGCCAAACAATCATTTAACAAGAAAGGTGTCGAAACTTATAATTTCCTATGAAAAGTTCAGGTTTTATGATCACATTTTCCAAATAAAAATAAGAGCTGATGGCAAATGAGGCCAACACTTAAATATGTCATGGCAAATGAGGCCAACACTTACATATGTCACAGACCCAAGCTAAAGAGGAAGCCTCTAGAGAAATGTAGCTGAAAACAAATGTGTAAGAATTTCAGATTTGTTGTGTTTAAGGAAATATAGAGGCTTTCAACTTGTAGGGTTTCTGGCTAGATCTGAAGCACTAGATAAAAATGGAAGAAAATATGTGTATATATATAATCTATTATTGTTTAGAAGTGCCTTTCCTGGTGAGTATGTGGTATTTTTGCCTCCTGCTATCAATGTGCCTGTCAGTGTCATGACAAACCCCTCTGTGTGGTGTGGAGGGGGCAGGATTTTCTCCTTCCCTGCGTGGGCAGTGCCACCCCAGCAGCAGAGCTGATGTCTGTGCGTGTGCCTTCCTGTGCCAACACAGCAGAACCTTGTCTTGATCCAACCTGGTCACCAGCAAGGACTAAGGTGTGGACTGGAGAAGCTCAGAGGACTCACAGAGATGTTACGGGCACTGTCTGAGCTTAGTTTTGTTCACTGAGCACGTTGATGAATCACAGAATCATTAGAGTTGGAAGGGATCTCTGGGGATCTCCCAGTCCAACTCCCCTGCCCAAACAGGGTCACCTGGAGCAGGTGACACAGGAGCTCATCCAGGTAGGCCTGGAATGTCTCCAGAGAGGGACACTCCACACTCTCCCTGGGCAGCTGTTCCAGCTCTGCCACCTCCATGGACAGAAGTTCTTCCTCATGTTGAGGAGAAACTTGTGTTTTAGTTCATGGCCATTGTTCCTTGTCCTGTTGCTGGGCAACACTGAAAAGAGTCTGGCCCCATCCTCTGACACCCCTTGGAGGTATTTGTATGGATTGATGAGATGAAAATGAGTTTTCATTAGTCCCTTACTAAATGAGCCCAGGCCTGGTTAGAGCTGGTCTTGGTGTTATAAGGAGTTCATGCTTGCAGGAGGAGCTTAAAGTGATTTGTGGTGGGTTTGTGATGGATAAACAAGGTTTATCTCCTTAAATGAGGGAAAATGTATCACACAGACCTTCAAATAGTGCTGTGACTTGTGTCCCCTCTTAGTCCTGCACTGAACACCCAGAGGCAGCCACTGGAGGAGAGTCTCCTTACAGAAAAAAAGTGATTAAGCAGCCAATTTACCAAAAAGCCATCCATAAAACACTGCCTCTCCAAAGCTAATAGTGCTGTTTGTTATGTCAGAAGCAGCTAATAATGGCAATATTTGTTTGAGTCATAAAACCTCTTTTGCTCGTGCATGATAATGGAGTGTGTTACATGTTCAATTAACCAAACTAATCAAATGCTCTGAGGAGAAATACAATGAGAACAAAGCCCCCATCTTTGCTGTTCTTTGTTGGGCACAGCAGTTGTTTTTCATGTGATTTCCTACGAGTCCTTTGAGCAGATTTCCCAGTGATATGGGCACAAATCCTTGACCAATTAAAAAGGCAGGTTTGTTGCTGGAATAAGTAAGAAAGGCTCCCTTAGGACAACTCACAACCATATTCACCTTCTCTGTCACTGTGAGGTGCAATGCAGGGGACAGACTTATCTCCTCCTTGGCACTGTATTGACCTGGTGTACAGAGAAGTTAAGCTAAGCCCAAAAACTGAGGTGTGAGGGAGGGAGAGGTGATGTCCAAACACCACAGCATGAGAAAAACTCACCAGGAGTTGAGGAGAATGCCCAGATCTTCTGCCTGTGGCAGCTCATAACCTTCTTATCTCTGTGGAACTGCATCCCTTGCTTGGCCACCTTTTCACTAAAATAGGTCCACCAATGGAGGGGCTGCCCAGGACTTGCCCAGAGCCCAAAGCACCTGGAGATGTGGGCACAGCAGGCTCTGGGAAGCAGGAGAGAGGATGATATGGTGTGGAGCAGCTTTGAGAAGTGTTTAAAGACAGAAATACTCTGATTTTCTGTGGGCTGAACCGAGCAGTTTATTGGGGTGACACAGACCCAGTGAGTTCCACAGACTAAAACAGTCCCAACCTTAGGAAAAGGCCATGCCATGTCAAGGGAGTCAAGGTCACGTTTCTGCAGGTTGTCTTGCCATGAAGTGACCAGGATCCTGCACTGGGGATGGAAGTGGCCCAGGAGAGCCTTGGGCAGGTCTGTGAAAGCACAGCTTTGCCTCTCCTGCTCCTGAACATCTCAGGGATCTCCAGAGCTGACTGAGATGGCAGAAATGAGTGTCAGTAGACTTGTATTCATTATGCAGAGACAAATTTTATGGGTCTACAAACAGAAAAAGGTTTAAAACCACTGCTCTAGATCAAAAGTGCTTCTCAAGAAGTTGCTTTTTTCTGCCACTAAGTGGCTCCAGATGTTGAAATATTCAACAAAATTCCTTTCTTTTCTTTTTTTCTTTTTGACACACTGAGTTTCACGAGGTCAATCTGTAGCAAAGAAATCCCACTGCTTTTTCCCCTCTGAAAATCACCCAATTGCAACAATAAATATTAACTGAGAGAAGAGCTCAATTTGGAGCTTCAGTCTATATTGTTTTTAATTCCTTTCTTTTTCCTAAAACATTAATTTCATCTACATGTGAGGGTCACAGAAGTTTCCCTGTCTTATGGGCACATGAGAGGGTGTGCTGTGCTTTGGAAAGGGGAGCTCCAGTTCTTCCTTTACCTGCAATAAGGGCCAGGGCTCACTGAACTGTTGGTGGCCTCCATGAATGTCCCAGCTTCTGCCTTTACTCCATCCCACTGTGCCCTCTTTCTGCTGCTGCATTTCCTCCCTCTTCCATGGTCCAGCTGGGAATCCAAGCTGGCTGTTTGGTGACAGAGGGGGACAAAGGCTGGGTGAGTTCCCCTCTGCACACAAACACAGAGTGGGAAGCACAGATGGTCACCATGCAGAAATGCTCCTTCCTCTCCAGGGTGCTGGGAAGTGCAGTCAGCACAGCTGCAGTGAGGACTGGTTGTGCCTGATGGCTGCATCCTGCTCTTCCATTTGGAAGCAGATCAAAACTCCATAAACCTCTGAACTTACACTCATACATGTATTAGGTGTCCTCATGTGTTGGGTTTGGATATGTTCCTCGGGGTCCTCTGAAAAGCCCTACTTGGTCAGGGCTTGAAAGTCTTTATACAATAAAAAAAGTCCCTTCAGAAGTGAGATGTTTCGTTCCTGCTCCACTGGAGCACAACCCTCCCAGCTGCCACCAAGTGTGTGTTATTTCAGTTTTGCTCTCCTCAGAAGAAAGCTGCCCTGAAAGCACCACTTCCATGAATCATTTTTTTATGTCAACAACTGGCCTTTTTCTCTTTATTTGGGAAATTTGCCCCAAGGTCTGTTCCAAAGAGCTCCAGCTTCTTGGTTTTGCTCTCCAATGGACAGAGAAATCTGGGGGGCTTTGTCCTGCCTCCACCTCTGCTCAGGCAGGTTTTACACTATTGTCTGCTGAGCATCCTGCAGGGATTTGGGAAAAACAGGCTCCAGTAGTTCCATGGAACACCCACAGGTCTGAAAGACAGAGATGCACAGCTGTCCCAAAGCCTTTTTGCAAATGATCTCTCTTCACCAGCTGCCCACGTAGCTCTTGAACCCAAAGAGCCTGTTCCTGGTTGCTCTGGGTTTGTGGTGGGTGCCAGAGCTGGAAGGTGCTCTCTTGCCTTTGCATCCATGGGGAGGTGAACACAGCACAGAGGGGAGGTGGCAGAAAGGAAAGAGAGGGCCTGGCATTAAATATTTGGCTGCCAAGCCCTTGTGTTTATCCATAGAGCACAAGATCTTTTCATTTGTTCTTTTTGACTGTTTGTGTCTTTAGTATCTGCCAGGCTCTTGGGAGAGCAGCATCAAATGAGCTGCCTGGGGCAGGTTTTGATGGACAAATCTTCCTTTCCCTCTCTTCCCTGTGCCATTAGAAAGCCCCAAATCTGTGTCTCTTCAGGAAAGGCAACACTGCCCACTGCTCACAGTGATGAATCAGAGCTTCGTGGTGGGAATGTGTGTGTTTGTTGGGCCAGGCAACCCACTCAGAATCAGTCAAACCAGGCTGGTGAGTCACAGCCAAAGGACAGAGCTGCTGGAATGGGAGATCTGTCACACTGGAGAAGCTGGGAAGGGTGGGCATGGAGCATTCCTGGGCTCAGGAACAGCCCGTGGGTCTCCCCACCCTGTGGATCCACAGGAGCAAGCTGGGAGCTGCAGGGAGCTGGGGAGGGATTCTTAGAGCAGCTTTTCCAGGGCTGTGTCTGGACATTCATCCATGGGGTTCTCAGGGCAGGATGAGATCCCTGTGCCAGGGAAACTGGTGCTCCTGCCTGGAAAAGGAGGGCAGGGGATGGCAGCTTTGGTGGGCCTGAAAACCTCAACCTGGGTGGAAGCCCAGCCTGGTTTAAGCTGCACCAGCCACCACCAAGCAAAAAGAGCCAGCACAGGTAGTCCAGTGCACCCAGCAGATGTCTTAATCCTCTTTTTCTAAGAAGCTTAAAGCCTTTTGAGATCTCAGATGAGTTTTCCCTTATGAAGTGGCACAAGTCCTGCTTCTCTTTGAAACCAGGAGAAAATACACCACGGGATGAGGGGTGAGAGCAAGATCAGCCTTGAGTTTTCTGAGCTGGGCAGGTCAAACAGCTTGGGCCAAGTTGTGTTTTTTCCCCAGTAAACTCCAGCTCTGGAGTCCCAACTCATCAGATCAGTGTAGTCCTTGGGATGTTTGTTTGTTTCTGCTATAAAGGTTTTGAACCAGTGAGGGAAATACAAATTATCCTTTTGTGAGTCCCCTCTTTCAATACAGAAACCAGAAGAATGGGGAATTCAGTTAAAAGAAAATGTAGAAAATGTTTCATTTTAGGTGTTAAGCAGTAACAGTAACTTCAAAACACTTGCAGAGAAGTTATTTTTCTGTTGAAAAGCTGTTTCCCTCAATCACCCATACTTTATGTAATTCCAAGCAGTCCTCCCTGTCAGGCAGAAAAAATCCTGGAGAAATAATATTTTACAGCTGGAATAAATGTTTTGCTGTTTATTTTCTGCTTTCCCAACTCCCATGGGAATAGCACAAAAGCTCCAAGGCTGGACTTTCTCCTTCCTTTCTAAGCCCAGGTGTGGAGTGGGACTGGGAACAAGGTGAGATTCCTCTTGGATCCCAGATGTTCCCAACCACTTATTTAAGATGTTTCCAGCCACTTATTGGGTGCCTGTCTGTGGCATCCAATGGCAAAGACACCCTGTGCCCTTCCCTGGACTGGAAAATGATTTAGGAATAGTGGACAAAACATAGAGAAGGAAGTAGAGATAAGATGAGAATGTAAATGGCAAGGGGCACAGAAAAATGGTGCAGAAAAGGTGGGTAGCAAAGCATTGTGCTCCTCTCATTTACTGTGAGGAAATCATCAGTCAGCAGGTTTCAGTTGTAAGGAAAAAATTTCTCCTCCCTGTGTATCTAAACTGTGGAACTCTCAGTTGCTGGACCTCGTGGGGGCTTAAACTAAAAAGAAGAATAAAAAGGAAAGGGTAAATGAATGAGAGATGACTCGATGAGGAGCTGCTAAAGCTCAGGAGTTCAGGTGCAATGCTCTGGCTCAGGTGCAGCTCCCCCACTGCAGCTGCTGCACAAATCCTGCCATGCACTTGCTTTGTTTCATGCATTTCCCCAGGTAGCTCCTGAGGATTTCTGTAGGAAATGATTGTAGGAGAATGGATTGCTCTCCTTCCCTCACATTGCAATTCCTGCATTGTTTAACTGCAACCATGCTCTAGGTTAAATCCCAGATTTTGGGAAAGCATTTCTAAACCTCTTCCAGCTCTTCCTTATCTGACAATAACTGGATGAAGTGAAGAGGTTTATCCTCACAGAAGAGCTTAGAAAAATCCTATATCCACAGAAGGGCTTTCTCCCCTTGGGGAACTCGGGAATTTCTCCTCTGAAAAATGTATCACCACATCCTTGGACCAGACTTTAATCGTGGCTCCCTGCAAATCCTGAGCTGGAATCAGCCTGCAATGAATGTGATGTTGCCATGTAATTTCTGAAGTGTGTGCTTCTGGGGTGTTCTTTGTATGGATATATGGAGCTATTCAACTGGAAAACTCAGGGAAGTAAAAACTGTGGCTCTGGATGAAATTCTTGACACTGAACTCTCAAGGGGTGTTGGAGGATTAGGACAGAGACTGGCACAGGCTGTGACGCCCCAATAAGCCCTCTCCTTTCTTTTTTCTTATTTTTCTATGAGATTATAAAAAGGCAAAACAAACCCACAAACTAACCTCAAGAAGTGAGAAGACAAAAGAATTCTGGCTGGTTAAAGGAGTGTTTGTGCCAAGCCCTCTCCCCCAGGATGATCCCTGTGGGGCAGTTCAGGCTGAGATCTGTTTGGAGCTGCTGAGGCTGCTCCAGCAGTGCAGGATGGCAAGGGGGCCTTTGGGAAGAAGGGATGTGAATACAAGTTGTATTTTGTTTCTCTTGCTTAAATCTAAGCATCCCTTGGTGTAAACTGAGCGTGTCAGCCCTTCACAGAATCACAGAATTTCTGGGGTTGGAAGGGATCTCTGGAGACCCTCCAGTGCAACTCCCCTGCCCAGGCAGGGTCACCTGGAGCAGGTGACACAGGAATGCATCCAGGTGGGTTTGGAATGTCTCCAGAGAGGGACACTCCACACCCTCCCTGGGCAGCTGTTCCAGGCTCTGCCACTTCCATTGAAAGAAGTTCTTCCTCACATTGAGGTGAACCTTCTAGTAGTTTAGTTTATGGCTGTTGCTTCTCTACCTTCAGCTCTACATGAAGGGAAAAACCATGGAGATGTCTTGACCAGCCAAGAATTCCTGTTGGCCCAGTGTGGCCTGGAAGAGCTGTGCTGTTCTGCCCTGGGAGACAAAAGTGCTGAGATGTGGTGCTTTAGGAGGTGTGTGCAGAAAAAGAATTAAATGAGGTTTTCTCTGTCCAGTTGATGTCCCAGCCTTGTGGGTGCTCTCTAGTGGGACAGGAGGAGTTTTCCCATAGCTGCAGATCTCTTGCTAAATGTCCTTTCCAAGGATGGTGGGGATGGATGTGCACTGCTACAGGGCACAGTGGGGATGGATGTGCACTGCTACAGGGCACAGTGGGGATGGATANCAGGGCACAGTGGGGATGGATGTGCACTGCTACAGGGCACAGTGGGGATGGATATGCACTATTACAGGGCACAGTGGCAGGTAAGATGTGCATTTTGGGCTGAGCAGATGTCAGATGTGCCTGGCATTCCTGGAGGTGCTTGGTGAAAGGGGCTGACAAGCGGCAGCTGAGAAAGGTTAAATGAGGATTCTTGGGCTGAGGTTCCCCTTCCTCCCAGGGGCCTTTCTGCATCAGTGTGACCTTTAAACAACAAGCACCACCGGTTTCCCAATGCTGTGTGTGGATATAAAGGTAGCAGCTTTGTGCCTTTTAAAGTTAAAATAAAAAGAATGAAACATTAAAGCTTCTTTCCCACCTTGAAACCTGACCAAACCTGCCTGCTCCGAGCCGGAGAGGTATGTTATCCCCAATATCCAGGGGAAAGGCTGGCTGTTGCTCTTAGACTTTCTGCCTGCAGAACTGGGAACTGATCCCGTGCCATCAAAAGCCGAGATTTTGCCCATTCACTTCAGCAGGAGCTGGTTCAGGCCCTGAACCTCCTGATGATGGGAGGGAGTGGGTGAATCTCTTGCAAAAACATCTTTGTCTGACCTGTTTACCGAGTGTCTGGGTGCAGGGGAATTAGTAACACAGGCTTTGCAACACTTGGACTGAATAACTCATCCTCTTCACTCAAACTTTCCTTATAAGTACAATCTTCTTCATGGAGCCTTTTAGGATACCTGGAGAGACTTTGGTAGCTTCATGTCACCCATCAAAAGAATGGACAACCCCCTCCTCTGAAATATCAGTGAAATGCTTGTTTGAATACTTCAAACTTATTTAGGCATTTATTTAGAAATATTCCTCAAAACATAGATGTGACCAGTGACCCTGGATGATAAAAGGGATCCCTCTGGGTTTCTGGGGAAGAAAATAAAAGCAGGCTTTGCAAGGTTTCTGGCTGCCACTGCCAAAGCTCTGGGGTTGTTTTCCCAGTGCTGTAGGAGTGACCTTGATCGAGATATCTAATCTCTGGGATCTCCTTGGGGTGGGAACAGCATGTTCATCCTCTCACAGAGCGGGGAACTGATGTTGGAGATCTCTTCTCAAGGACGAAACACTCTCTGGAATTTCAGCATTGCTCTTTTGCCTTCTTTTTCTGGCTTTAAATTCATCTTTCTGCCAAATGACACACTTGGGGGGAGGGGGGAATCAGTAAAAGAGCATTTAGCTGCTGTCACTGGGTTCAGTCTCAGGCCCTCACTCAGCCTGGTGCTGTAGGACCAAACCCCCAAGGACAAGCCCCCAAAAGCAACACAAACCTCAGAGGGGTGGCTGATCCCCCCATGTGCTGTGCAACCATTCTGAAGAAACTCAGGTTGGAGAAATGGGCACAGGAACGTTTTGGAATTCAGCAAAGGCAAATGCAGGGTCCTGCTCCTGGGGAGGAATAACCCCAGACACCAGCACAGGGTGGAGAGCAGCTCTGCAGAGAAGGACCTGGAGGATCTGGGGGTCAAACAGCTGTCCCTGAGCCAGCAGTGGCTGAGAAGTCTGGTGGGCTCCTGAGCTGCAGGAAGAGCATCACCAACAGGTCAGGGAGGTGATCCTGTCCCAAACTCAGCCTTGGTGTGGCCTCTCCTGGAGTGCTGTGAACAGTTCTGGGCTCCACAGCCCAAAAGAGGCATGGGGCTCCTGGATCTGGGCCAGTGGAGGGTTGCAGGGATGCTGAAGGGACTGGAGCATCCTTCTTAGGAGGAAAGGCTGAGGGAGCTGGGATTGTTCAGCCTCGAGAAGAGACAGTGAGAGGGGACCTCACTGTCTGCAAGGAGGGGTCAGAGGATGGACCAGGTTCTGCTTGGGGTGCCCAGCAATGGATCAAGAGGCAGTGGGCAGGAACTGATGCCCAGGAAATTCCACCTGGGCATGAGAAAGAAATCCTTCCCTGTGAAGGTCATAAGGCCCTGGCACAGGGTGCCCAGAGAAGCTGTGGCTGCCCCAGCCCTGGAAGTGCCCAAGGCCAGGCTGGACAGGGCTTGGAGCACCCTGGGCTGGTGGAAGGTGTCCCTGCCCACGGCAGGAGGATGGAACAAGATGATCTTTAAGGTCTCTTCCAACCCAAACCATTCCGTGAGTCTGTGCTCAGGACGTTCCACCTCAATATGAGAAAGAACTTCTTTAGTGTGCAGGGGAAGGTGCCCAGGCACTGGCTCAGAGAGAGCGTGGAGTGTCCCTTTCTGGAGATACTCCAAAGCTGAATGGACACATCCTGAGCAGAGTCCTCTGCAGACCCTGCTTGGGAGCAGCGGGAGAGAAGGGCTGAAACCCTCGGGAAGGGACCCCTGAGGGTGCGGTGGAGGGTCTGCGGAGCCGGCAGAGGGCACTCGGAGCCCGGCCAGCCCGGGCACAGCCCTGCCGAGCGCCTTCCCCCGCGATGGGTGTTTGCACAGCATCATCCCAGCACGCCGCGATCGGCCGGGCTCAGCTCTCTGCTGTACCTGCTCCTCCCGGCTCACCTCACCCCGGGGACAGTCCCCCTCAAGGGGCGGGTCTGAGCTCTCAGACCTGAGGCAAGAGCTAACAGCATCCCACAGTGAGAAATGTGCTGTCACCGAGTGTTTCACACCGTGCAGGGGAGTTGGCTTGGATTTACCTACTTGCCAGAAAAAGCTGCTTTTCTGTTTGTTTTTATGCCAGCTTTCCACCCCTAGACTCTCTCCATGTTCTAGCTGCTGAGTTTGTGCTTTTTTTGGCAGTAAAATCCAGTCAATTCCACTCCATCTGCAGCCTTGAATCTCCCAATTCCCTCTTTATTCCATATGCAGAGAGGGTGGTAGTTGCAACTAACATGTGAGGAGTTGGGATATTTTTTTTCTTTTTGAGGGGTGGAAAAACCCCTGATGACTCCTGAGCAGCCAATCACTGCTCCTCACTCCTGAGCATCCTCTGAGCATCTTCCTTCCAGCAGGAGCCAGGAAAAACCAGAGCCATGCACCAGGATCCCTTAGCACCTCAGCATGGGCTTCTGGATACTCCCTATGCTTCTTCCATCTGTTGGGGAAAGCTTAGGGGAAAAGCTTGAACTAAAGCAGGTTTTGGGATGGGGGAGAAGGGAAGCCCCATTTCCCCTGTACCAATCTGCTGGGTGGCTGAAAACCCTGCACAGTGGCTGGTCCCCAGCAGGCAACACAGAGGGATTTGGAATCTGGGGGATATTTCCTATTAGATTTGTTTAATAGTTTTGAGGTCTGTTAAATATGGAGTGACAAATTAATTCCAACTTAACTACTTCCCTCTCGGTCTTCCTGCCGCTTGCAACTCCCCTGTTGCCCCGTTAAACGGGACCAGCTGGTGGGATCAGGGTGGTTTGGCAGCTGCCATGGGTTCATGTGCTGAGCCCCACTGGAGGGTCTGTTCCCCTCTGGCTGGTGGCTCTGCACATGTCCATGTGCCACCTTCAAGAGGAGAAGGGGCAGAGGGAAAAATTCATCTACCTAGAGCTGGAGGCAACGGCTCTTGGAGTCATGGTTTGCACCAAAGGCTCTTTGAAAGAGTTAGCACCTAGGGGGTTGTTAAAGGGTTGTTCTAGAGACCAGCAAGTCACCAGCTGCTGGTGCCCACCAGGAACCTCCCAGTGGGTGTGTCTATCCCTGCACAACCACAGCCACAAGCAGGGGATTCATGGTCTGGGTTGGGACAGATCCTTGGGCAGCACAGGAGTGGAGCATGGGAAGAGTTTCTGCGGGGTTCTTAGGCACAGACTCCAAATCAGCACTGTAAACTCCCTCCTGAATATATCCATGCCAAGGCAATATTTGTGTTACCTACCTAGAGGTATAAAATTTGGGTTCTTTGTGTCCATGTGCTGCGTAGTCACAACTCTCTTTGGTGCATCTTTATGTGTGCTGTGGTTAGGCATGACAAGAGCAGGTCTTGTTTCTGTTATGACAACTTGTCTTTCCATGGGTTTGTCCAGATGCTGCTCACTTGGCTTCCACCACGGACTGCAGGGAGAGGATCAGATATGTTGGTCTTCCTGAGGGTGGTTTCATCACTCCAACATGCTTGGAGCAGCTGGAACACAACCTTTTGGGGCAACAGTGGGAAGTAGTGAAACTTTATTTAGCTGTTTCAGGTGGCAAAACACAGGTGCTCAGTGGAGAAATTGTTAGGGGTGGGACAAGGGGTCTTTACTGATTGCCCAGATGGTGCCACTTTCCCTGTCTGTAGGGGATGAGACACCAAACCCCACAAATAAGTGAAGGTGGATAAGCACTAGCAGTGGTTTGCATTGGTCCCTTACTGGCTGTGCCCACTGCTGGAGGGACACCCTGGGTTTGGACTCCACTGCTGTAGGAATTGCTGTGCATAGGCCAATCTTGGCTGTTCAACTGACTTTTTTATAAGTCCCTGGAGAAACCACCTGGGGGTGACTCATTTTGTCCATCTTAGACATCATTCTCATGTTTTAACCCCAGTACACAGATGGCCAGCCAGCTCAAGGGAAGAAGGTGAGAGCTTTGCTGTCTAAACAACTCACAGACCCATTTCATTTACGGAAATGTTTAACTTCTGTGTTTTGGATCCCTTAAAAACATTTAATGCTCCTGCTTCCCTGAGGAGGACAGATGGAAAGCCCCTCCTCCTCAGTCTTGGGGGCAGGTTGCTGGGGGAGCAAAGCTGAGCCCTTGGCTGCCTCTCAGTGCTGGGCTTGATGAAATCCTATGGGTGACAGGGTTTGGCCAGGTTGCACAGGGCTTGGAACAACCTGGGCTAGTGGAAGGTGTCCCTGCCATGTCAGGGGGTGGAATGAGATGGGCTTTAAAGTCCCTTCCAACCTGAATCAGTCCAGGATTCCATGATTCTATAAATATCCAGGGCATTGCTTTCACCTTGGGGAGGGTTTTTGGCATTTGTGTGCACGTGGTGGTTCACAGAGTGCTGCTTCACACAGTCCTGTTTATTGGTCCTTCCTCCAACAGAATTTCTCTTTCCCAGGTTTTCTTTTCCTGTCAGGTAACACAGGGCATTTCTTACCTGCCACCATCCTGCTAATCCTCCTGTTGGTTCAGCAGCAAATACCAAAGGCCAAATCTTCAGCAGGAGCAAACCAGACCGACCTTGTAGAGCTGAATTCATTCCTTTTATTGAAACAACAACAACAAAACCAGCACAGAGTGCATCTTTTCTGCAGTTAAGTTAATTATTTGTGGTCTGGATCTGGCAATATGAGGGGAAATTAACCTAGTCCTGATGATTGGACATTATTAGCAGCACACGAGGTCCATCTTTTGTTTGCTGGGGCCCATGTTAGTTTTTTTAGCACTGTCTTCCTTGGACAGACATCTTGCGGGGGGTTACATTAATATTTTGGCTTTCTGACTGTGCAGCCCATTCTTTGCCACACACTGGAGGCAAAGCTTTGCAGTTTCAGTTGACTGGACTTTGTACAGGCTTTTTCAAAGCTTTCTCCACAGATGCCTTAATGATTTTTGAGTTCCTGTCGGAGTTTTGTGCTGGGATAAATGTGAGAGGGCTTGTCCTCAGATGGTGCAGGCTGGCCTAGCACCACTGACTGCGGGAGAACTAAGTCATTTTGCTTAAGCAGAAGATCTGCTGCTCAAACTTCAAAAGGCCACCCACATGTGCTTGCTGAGCTGGAGGTCTAAATTAGCAAAAACCAGAGTTTTTCCCATGGTTTTCACTCTGAGCCATAAAATCACCCATGTTTATTGGAAATCCTCTAGAAGTGCTTGAGCCACAGTGCATTGAGAGCATGTTCAGGTGTGTGATGCAAGAGAGTATCAGGTAAAGTCTCTTCTTCCTTTTTGCTTCAATGAATGGTGTTTCCATCGTAAAAAGGTTTTGTAACTCTAAGTATAAATTAGTGCTTCAGAGAGGGCATTTTGTTTCTTTCTGCTTTTTCTAGTAGGGAGAGTTGTTCATAATCAAAGATCCAAGAGAGTTATTTCCCAGAGAAGCTGTGGTTGCCCCATCCCTGGAAGTGTTCAAGGCCAGGTTGGAGCAACCTGGTCTAGTAGAAGATGTCCCTGCCCATGGCAGGGGGTGGCACTGGGTGATCTTTGAGTTCCCTTCCAGCTCAGGCCATTCTATGATTCTATGGGTATCAGCTCCATGGCAAATGTGGTAGTTCTGAGAACAACTGCTCATTGTGGGTGTTGGGGATGGTTGCTGGAAAACCAGGAGGTCACCTCTAGAGAGGTCACACCTGAGACAACTTTGAGACCTAAAGCTCTGTAAAGACACCTTCATTGCCATCCATCTGCCAGCCTTCAAGAGAAAGTCATTTCTCAGGGAAAGAATGTCTTCATTTTTGGGATGCTAATGGTATCCCACCTTTCTAAGGGCGACTTGCTTGTTATGTGACATTGCAGCAAGGCTTAGGATAGGAAAATTACACCCAAAAGTGCCCTACCCTGTCCACTGGCCGTGAAGAGAGAGGAGGGTTGGCACCTCTCACAGATGTGCATGGTGGCATCAGCATTTGGTTGATAAAGGATTATCATGCCCATTTTGGAATACTCATTGGGAATTGGGAAGAGCCTTTGCTTTTGGAACAGCCAGGCACCAAAACAGACTGGTACATCATTATCAGTGTGGCATCCAGGCTGCTGCTTGGCAGAGAGTGACACTGGAGTGACCTGGCTCTGCTTCATGGGGCAGCTTTGGCAGGAGGAAGAGCAAGAATTCCTGCATCTGGTGTGCAAACCTGGCTCTATTCCTTGTGGTGAGGCTGCTCCCTCTTGTCTCTCATGTAGACAAGGGGTAGAGGTAGGGAAAAGAAAACTTAGGACCCTCAAAGCCAGATGATTGTCTTCTGACCTGCCACAGAGCTGTTGTGAGTCGGCAGAGCTGTGGGACCTGTCACACTTTGGGGTCTGGTCTTACCCAGAGCCATGTGAGTTGACAGCCCTTGAGTCTGGATACACATAGAAAGCTGAGCAGACATCAAAAACAGACATACAAACACAGAAAGCTAAGCCGAAACAATCCAAGAACTGACTGTGTGACATGTGCCATGAAAGAGGAGATGATGCTCCTGGGGTAAAAATAGTGCTGCAGTACTTTTTTTAAGGTTAGTGACTTGCACTTCGCAGGAAGGAGTTATAAAAAGAAGTGCAAATCAGCCTTGCAAGCATTCTAGTTATTACAAATTGAAGGATATCAGGGAATCACAGTAAAGTTCTAGCTACACCTTTTTGTAGGTATTGAACAGACAAAACAGTATTTAATCATTGGCAATATTGTTGATTTTTAAGGATCAGCATGTGTTAACAAAATATTTTTCCTCTCTGTAAAATCTTCCCGCATCACCTCCATTCCTGGGCTATGGGAGGATATTTATCCCGTTCACAGAGCAGCGGGAGATAAAGCCAGTGCCTGTTAGGGAGAGGGGATTGTGTTTCGGGCCGTGCCACTTCTTTGCATCCCTGAGCAGTACAAAAAGGTACACCTGGGCCTTCAGAGCCGCGGCTGGGACAAAGGGGCTGCTAATCCAGCCCAGCAATGCGTAGAGCAGGTGTGCCCCGTTCCCCTGGGTGCCTTCCCAGGGAGCCAGACAGGCATTGCAAAGCCACCAGAGCCAAATCCAGGTTCCCTTGGACACCCCAGGCTGTGTCGCTGTCACTAGGTGTGGAGTGTTGCTGACTCTGTGACAGCAGAGGATGAAAGTGGAGCTTGCCCTCAGTGAAGCACGTTCCTACAAATTTTTCCCCTGCAGGAAATCCAATATATTTTATCCTGTTTGTCAACACGGTTCATTCGGAGAGAGCCCTGAGTCTGTGGCCAGCAATTAATGCCACTTAAAAGCTTTTCAGAGGGATAATTGCCTGTTGTTCTGCAGGCATCACTCTCATTCAGATGCTAATGGCTGTCAGGGGCAGTGGCCATTCCCACATCGGGGGCCAGGTATGCCCCGCTCCCCTCGCCGTGGGAGGACGCTTAATGGGTCTATTGTCCCTGAACAAGGGCAGGAGGGAAACCCCCCTGTCCCTGAGGAAGCAGTGGAAATAATCCTCATCAGTCTGTGTCACTTTGGCACAAAAGGCAAGAGGGTGGACAAAAAGAAAAAGGAAAGGGGCATCCAGCACAAAGGGGGTGGAAGTCAAGGTGTCCCACGTTCGGGGACTTCCAAGAGAGCTGCGCCAGGCTCGGAGCAAAGACTCACATCAGCGCTGGGAAAACCACGGGGATTTTTCCAGCCATTCTCAGATTTCAGATTTTCACCAGATGGGTCTAGATGTGTTGGTTTTTTTTCTTAAGGTAAAGTTGCCTTCTTTTGGAGGTCAGGTTTACAAGGACAGCGTAAGAGTCGTCAGCTCTCTAGGCACGACCCCACCGTGGTGCTGTTGATGTCTGTGGGTGGGTTTAGTCCTGGAAGATTCAGCATCAAACCTGTGCTCTTGGTTGTTTGATGGGAATGGTCTTGCAGGGTGAGACACCTCCTTTCTTATCACAGAATCACCGACTGGTTTTAATTAGAAAGAACCTTAAAGCTCATTTTATTCCACTCCCTGCCATGGGCAGGGACACCTTCCACTTGCCCAGGTTCCTCCAAGCCCCATCCAACCTGGCCTTGGACACTTCCAGGGATGGGGCAGCCACAGCTTCTCTGCGCACCCTGTGCCAGGAGCTCCCCACGCTGATACCCTCATTTTCATTCTCTCTTTATTTTGCCACTGAGGTAGGGCTGAAGTTATAATTCCTGAGGGACACTGGAGTTCACATGGATATGTTAAAACTTATCCTGCTTCTTTTTGGGATCTCTAGGTATCTGATCTTCCTAGACCCTACACACTAAGGTAGGCTGGACATGGTGAAAGTGTGTTGGCTGGAGATTGTGCCAGGGTTCTGTTCCTCTGGGTTAATTGTCCAGTTTAATTAAAACCCTGGTTTGCAATCTCTGGTTGAACAACCACCCAAATGCCCCTTCCCCCTATGAACAAGAGGAGAAAAGACACTTTCTGGGGGAGCACATGCTCTGTAAGAATCAGTGAGGAAGAGGGGGATCATTTAACAGCCAGGGCCATCTCTGAAAGTCCCTTTATGAGGATTTTATTTATGAAGCAGTGGGGAGAATGGGCTCCTCTCCCCAGCTGGCCACCTCCTTTGGGAGCCCTCGTTGTGGAGCCCTCCTGGGGGACCCTGCAGGTCTCAAGCCCCCTTTGTGCTGCCTCTCCATGTGGGTTTCACATGGGTTTGTCGGGGCCCGCAGCGCTCCCCCGGCCCCGGCAGCGCCGCTCCCAACCCCGAGCCGCGGGCCACTTCTGCAGCGGAGCCAACCCAAGAAAGGACCGAGCCACTTCCATGGAAACAAAAGCCTGTTTTCAAACAGCGCGAAGAGAAACTGTTTCTATCTTAGGCCTTTAATGACCTGAACTGTCCATCTCTTGCAGAAAAGCAACAATAAAAAGGCACTTTGCTGCGCTGTCGCCGCCGCCACTCTCTTAACTGTGATTATTTTTTTTTTTTTGCCACAAGAGCTTGGCATCCATCCTTTTTCATGATGCACATAGAAAAGGCGGGGGTTTATTTGTCCCCTCCAGCAAATCTTGCCGCTAGGAAGGGGCAGGCACGTTTGCAGCAGCGGTTCCTATTTTCCCTGGGAGAGGAGTCCTGTGCCCTGCGTATTTCAGTGTTGAATAAATAGTCCTTCATGTTGTATGCGGTGGCTCCGGGCACCCCGCTGAGATCATGTCCTTAATACAAACAATACGACACATTTATTCTAAGCTGACCGCGCTGACCCCCAAAAGTTTGTTCCCTCCGCTGGGACTCCTCGGCCTTTTCATTCAGCTGAATGGCCAGCACAAAGACCTTGTCGCATCTACAGTCCCTTCCTAAACAAAACTCGGGGAGGAAGGGGGAAGGAGTGGCGGGGGGAGAGGAAGAAATGGGCAAACCTTGACCCCTTCCACCTAAAATAAAGTGGAGGAATTTGCATTTTAAACCTTAAGATGCTCGTCCGGGTGTCCCTGCCTCTCCTGCGGCCGGCGCTTTGAGTCCCCTTCGCAGCCCCCCTGAGAAGCTGCGGGCTCGCAGCATCCCAGCCGAGCCGCTCGCCCGGCTCCGGGCAGCATCCCCTGCTGCGAAGAAAGGCTCCTCTCCGCTCTCCTTTGCATTCCCATTTTTTCATAGATTAGAAAAAGAGAGAAAGAGCTCTACTTAATAAGGAAATAGATGTTCTCTCTCCCCCTTCCCCCATGCCGGTTTTTGGAGGCAGGCGGGCGCTGGGGGCTGCTCCGGGTTTGTGACTGTTTCCCATGGCCCCGGCTCCTCTCTCGGTCGGGGATGGAGGGAGAGCTGGTTGTGACAAATACCCTCAGCCACTTTGGTTTGCGCTCAGCAGTTTGCAGGCAAACACAGAAATCGGTGTCGATTTGCTGTGATTCCGTGGGGAAACAGCAAGGCTGCTCCATTTCGGTTCCAGGTGGCCTCCAGGGAAAGACCTGCTTTAGGTCCTGTCAGATGTGATGCAAGGGGGATTTGTATGCCTATTGAGCTTCCCTTCTGAAGTGTTCATTTTGGTTGGGACCCTGCCTGGGCACTGAAAAGTTGTGAAGGCTTTTCCCTGGAGCTGGAGATATTCTCCCAGTTCCTCTCTTCTCATCCCAGACCTGGACTATCTCAAATGCACCATCATGCAGCTTTAGCTGTGCTTCCAGCTTGCTCCATGGCATTGAGGTGTTGGTCTGCCAGTCAGGGCTCTGCTGCTTCCCCTCTTTGGCTCTACTTGGCTGTACCACCTAAACCAGTATCTACAGGACCCTCTGACCCTGCTGGGTACTGGGACAGGATTCCTAACTCCTTGCACTGGGGTCTCAGCCCCTCTTCTGACTTTGGTGAAGTCCAAGCTCATTCTTTGATCACCTCTGAGCTCTCACGTACCTAGAGTCATTTTACCACCTCCTTTATTTACAGTGGAGCAGGATTTCTCTTTTTTCCACTTTTTTTTTTCCTCCTGGAAAAGCTGCACAGTTGCAGTACCACATGTGGGTTTTGTTAAACTTGTGATGGAGCTGCCTCATATTTTGCTTCCCCCATGCATGCAACAAGGACTTTGATTCCCTATGAGTGGCTCTGCCCTGGACAGCAGGGTCGGGGCAGTCCCTTTTCAGCCTTCTGGCACCTCTGAAGTGGCACCACTAGAGCATCACATGGTTTTTAACCAGCCTGGACTTCATCCTCCCCAGCTGTAAAGGGGGCATGGCTGTAGCTGCCTCCCAGCAGGGATGTGGCTGTGAGTCAGGAATATCTGCTGGGTGGTGGCAGAGCTGAGGGCTTGTTCTGTATTGTGGAGGCTGTGGCGTGGGCATGGCTTTGCTTTGGGTATTGCTGTAGCATGGCCCTGACCTGTGACATGCCCCACTGTTGGAGGGTGAAGGTGGGACCATCCCTGCACATGCCAAGGGCTCTGGCTGAGGTCAGCTCTGTGCTGGAGGCTTTTGTCACTGTAACAATATCACTGTGTTGACCAGCGGGTTTGTCTAGAGCTGAAACCCAGCCCAGGACACGGCCGTGGATGTTATACCAGCAGTTGTACTCGGCTTAGCTGAGTTAAAAAGACAAGGGAGTTGTCCATAAGATGTCTTTATAAGAGTATTTTGCTCATGCACAAGCCCAGGCTGAGTGATTTTGCAGTCCAGTTGCAATGCCACTGTGGTGGTGCCTGCAAACCCAACCCACACCAGTGTAACCTGCAGGGTGAGATACACACATCCTGAACCCTTGCAGCAGCAAGATGGGCACTTTGGAGCAGATTCCTGAGGTGCTGGTCTGTGAAACTTTCTCCTTCTTGGCCTTTTCCACCTCCTTGCCCTCCCCTAAATTGTGAGCCCCTTTTTGCTGCTGCATCACTGTGCAAACAAACATGTTTCTCACTGCTGCGCTGCTCTCTGGACTCTTTCTGGCTTGTTCTTTACATGTACAAGGAAACTGCATGACCACTTCTGTTTGGAATCTGCTCTTTTATCTCTTTTTTTATCCTGTGCTCTTTTCTTTTCCTCTTTTTCCCCCTGGGCTCATTAAGAAATCAATAAGTGGCTCAATAGGGCTTTGCTTAACCTGATTCTGGAAGTATTTCTTCCCCTTGGAACGTGAACCAACTTCTCAAATTGATTTTGCTGCTTTTCCTTGTTTCCATTTAACAATATTCTGAGAGCTATGTCTTGCCTTCTTAGAACAGTTCACAGCCAGTGATAAGTCTGGGGCTGACAGCCCCTGACAATTCTCACCTGCAGGACAGGTACCTACCTGGGCAAGGGAGGGGAGGAACCATCTGTTACTGATCCAGCAGCATTATGGTTGAATCCCTCTCAAGAAATGCCATTCTTGGAGGAGAAATGCCTCCTCTTTCCAGTTAAACCTTGGCTGATCTGTGAAGGAGGAGACCAGGAAGGGAGATGAAGTTATTCCCCTCAACTAGACCTGTCTGGAGAGTGACACTGTGCTAACAGAGTATCTAAAGACTCTGTTATCTGTTTCTTTTCATCCTCTCTTAGGTACTGGTCTGAGATTCCTTAGGGTCTCTAATGAAGCCCAAGTTTAGAGAACACCCACCTGATCGATGTGAAAGCTTTAGAGTTCCTTTTCATGGCCCATTCTGCCCATTTGCTTTTGGGTTTTTGTTGTGATCTGGAGCTGGAAGTCTAGAGCACATTGACATCCTGCACAACAGAATATATGGCAGTGTTTGCAACAGGTGGATCAGATTTTAGCTGTGATTTTATTTGGGTACATTTTAAGGAACTGAAGGGAAAGACTGGGAGAATAGACTTCCAAAAATCACAAGGATAAAAATACATGGAAATGACACCCACTCAGCTGCACCCTAACTAATATCCTGCTTTATTTAGACAGAAACTGAGAGGGATTTCAAGCAAAGGTTAGTTCATATCAATTGTTACCCACTTGGAAGTCCAGCTCTGTCTGGGTTGTTTGCCACTGACCCCACCCAGTGCCCCAGTACACAGAGATTTTCACAACATGTTTTCATGACCTTGCAGCCTAATTCATGGCTTTTCATGTCATAGTCAGTAGATGCTGATGCTGATCCAGCAGCACAAATCTACTCTGCAGCAACATGAACCCACCCCAGTCAGTGTGCAGAGGTGCAGGACCTGATGACTGAAGGTGAGTACCTTGGCAGGCTTTTGCAGGAAAGGTTCTGTGTTCAGCCTTGCCTTCAAAACTGGGGAGTTTCTCTCTCCAAATGGCACCTGTCCCTATTTCCTGGTGTGCATCTTTCTGATGCACCATCCACTCACCTCACCTTGCAGGAGGAGTTGCATCCCTGCATATCAGAACAAAGAGCTAGTCTGGAAATTTCTGGAAACTTCTATGGCAAATGCAGGCTGCCATCACCTCCTCACGTGCCAGAACAGGTTTCAAATGATCGCATTTACCTGTTGTCTTTGCTATTCTTAATCATCCAGAACAGACCAAACAAGGGAGATGAATGTAGAAGGGAAGGGCTCAGTGGAAGTTTGGGGATGCTGGGTACCAGCCCCAGGCTCTACAGCAGAATACATCTGTCATGCCTTAAGAACTGAAATCCCAGCCCAAGATGTCATGAAGTAAAACTGGAAGGGATATGTGGTGATGAAGAGCCTGGAAAAATACAGGAGAAGTGTCTGTGTACGTGTCACACTGTGAGCTCTCGTGTGGGTAAGGTCTGAAACCAAAGACAAAAATTCTAATGCCAGACTTGGCAATTCCACCTGTAGCTCTTTGTGGTTTTCCTTATGCAGGAATGTCTGAAAATAACAAAGAACTCATGAGGACTTGACCAGGACCAGGGAGGAAGAGGTCTCATGTAGGTTGGCTCTGACCAGGCTATTCCCAGTGCTCCCATTTCAGGGACTGGGATTTGGAAAGGCAAGATTGTCCATCTAGACTTGCTTCCCCCACTCCCTCCTTTTTTTTTTCCCCCTGGTTGTTTTGCAAGGCCTGAAAGGAATAGATTCAGTGTTATTCTAACTGTAAATGGAAGGAGGGGGGAGGCGATGAGAGCAGAGAAGGAAAATCCATTTGCTGCAGTACTGTCAGCCCCTTAGTTTTCCTTCAAGTCTGACAGGCCCAGGATTAAAGGTTTGGTTACAATGCCCTGACAGTACACATTAACAGCCCTGAATGTCTTAACAACCCGGCTACTGGAGATGCATTCAGAAGAGTCTGTGAACTGCTTTTCCCCTTTAAAGCTCCTGCTAGACCATGTTGTCCGGTGAAATCTTTTGTGGTTAAAAATGTATGGACTTTTCTTTCTGATTCCTAAGCATGTACACACACAACCCCCAAATTCTTTGCTGTCTTCCCGTAGGGTTTATTCCTACTTGTCCTTTCACCATTTGGCTTGGGAAAAGTGTCCTGCTCTGACTGCATAGGGAGTTTATATTTCCCCTTTTTATTTTAGCTAGACTTTCACCTAAGTGTAAAGGAGCAAAAGCTCACTTGTGTGGGTGGAGTTATGTGGATGTATTCCAGCTGAGGGGCTGGACATGTAAAATAAGGGGGTTTTCCCTGAAAAAAAAGGAAAAAGAGCCTCTGATCAAACAAAATCCCTGTATTGATTTGCTACATTTGCATCATAAAATGGAATTCACCAACCATGGCGTTTGCATGGATGGACAGTGATTGTAATAACCAGGGTGTGTTGCTATTCACAAGGCATAATAATTAAGTTTACACTGGGCTATTTCCAGTCTTTAGCAGGACCCAGGGATATATTTCCACTCCTTGAGTCTCCAAGCAGCAAACCCCACTCGATCAATTTATTTTGCTTGGGGCAGGGTAGGGAGGAGGAGGAGAGCTGTTGATGAGGTCCAGAGAGAGTCCCTGGAAAGCCTTTGGAAGCTTTAGTTAAACCAAACCCATCCTGTCTGAATACATCCCAAATCTCTGTGTCTTGGTCAGAAACTCCCATTGGAGCTCTCACTGTGTGTTTGGCTGGGAAAGTGCTGCTGCCCTCAGAGGTCTCCTTAGCTGGACCTGCTGCAGAGGGACCTGGAGCTCCTGGTGGACAAACAGCTGTCCCTGAGCCTGCAGTGCCCCAGGGAAGGAATGCCAGTGGGCTTCTGGGCTGCAGGAGCACTGCCAGCAGGTCAGGGAGGTGATTCTACTCCCAAATTCAGCACTGATGAGGCACATCTGGAGTGCTGGGTCCAGCTCTGCCCCTCAGCACAGCAGGGCCATGGAGCTCCTGCAGCGGGGCCAGCGCAGGCTGTGGAGATGCTGAAGGGATGGAGCATCTCTGGGAGCAGCAAAGGCTGAGGGAGCTGGGGCTGTTCAGCCTCCAGAGGACACACTGAGAGAGGCCCTCCAGTGTCTGCAGGGAGAGGGCAGAGCATGGACCAGGCTCTGCTCGGGGGCCCAGCCATGGCACAAGAGGGATGGGCAGGAACTGATGCCCAGCAAGTCCCACCTGCACAGGAGGAAGAACTTGTTTGCTGGGCAGTGACCCAGCCCTGAGCAGAGACCAGAGAGGAGCTGGAGTCTCCTCCCTGGGGATATTCCAGAGCCCTCTGGACACAGCCCTGTGCCATGTGCTCTGGGATGGCCCTGCTGGAGCAGGAGGTGGGACCAGATGCCCCACTGTGGTCCCTTCCAACCTGGCCCATCCTGTGATTCTGTGAAAGTTGCTGGTAGCTGGTTGTGTTTAACCTCAGCAAGTTTGGCTCGTGTCTCTTGACTCTGTGTCCTTTGTGCTTTAAAACCAGAAGGGCTTTGGATTGAGGGGACACCTGTGAGCTGTTCTGAGGGTCCTCTCATCCTATGGGTGAAAAAAAATGGGTGTGGAAGTGGGAAAGTCCCCAAGGGAGTGGGAGGAGGTGTTGTGGCAGGTAAGTCCATCCCTGAGGGGTTGGAGTGGCTGCACAGTGTGGGTGATTCTGTTTCTGTAGAGGGGGGAGATAATCTAAGGGGAAACCTGATTAGAACTGAGGAGCACAATCCATGAAAGGGGAGGGTGGAAGGGGGGATAAATGAGAATTAATTTAGCACAAAATCAAGATGTCAAGAACAAAGTTAATCAGGAGACAAGGTTAATTAATGAATACATCCTTAAACCATCACAGCTACATCAACACCACCGGCATTAATCAAAGCACTAAGTGTGGAAGAAGAGACACTGTGGAATTGTTCCTAACCCCCTGTTAGGGGTCTGGGAAAGAGAATGGGGGAAACAGGATCTTGTTGGAAATACCAACATGTCATGGGGAGAATGACAAGTCCCAAATGTTTAAATCATCTCATTATGATTTGTTTTAGAAGTAGAAAGTGGGCAAAAAGGATAGGCTGGGAACAGCAGTATCTGTTTCTTAGGCACAGACAGCTTTAAGCAAGGGACCAAAGTGATAAGGGCCTAGGAGATGCTATTGACCTGAGATCCATCCAGAACATGGACAGCAGCCTTCACAAGTATAGAAGTGATAGGTAATTAAAGATGCTATTGACCTGAGATGTGTCTAAATATTGACAAAAGCCTTTATAGAGTAAATAAATGATAAATAATAAAGCAGCACATCCTGTGTCTCTTTGGAATCGCTGTTTCCCCAGAGCCAGGTGTCCACCTAACACTGCTCCTCTGTTACTGGTGAAGGCAGGCAGGCTGGCACGGGCTGGGGAGCACACCCAGCAGCATCTGTGCTGGGAGAGGGGTGGAGGGGTGGCATCCAGCACTGAAGCATGTCAGGCACTAGGACACAGTCTGACCCTCTGTTTGCCAATGTTTTGGAGAAAAAAAGCTGATTTCCAAGCTGCTCTGTGCGTGTGTCTGATGGACACGGGAGCTCCACCTCAGTGCAGCCATCTCTGTGTCAAGTNTGCGATCCATGAAAGGGGAGGGTGGAAGGGGGGATAAATGAGAATTAATTTAGCACAAAATCAAGATGTCAAGAACAAAGTTAATCAGGAGACAAGGTTAATTAATGAATACATCCTTAAACCATCACAGCTACATCAACACCACCGGCATTAATCAAAGCACTAAGTGTGGAAGAAGAGACACTGTGGAATTGTTCCTAACCCCCTGTTAGGGGTCTGGGAAAGAGAATGGGGGAAACAGGATCTTGTTGGAAATACCAACATGTCACGGGGAGAATGACAAGTCCCAAATGTTTAAATCATCTCATTATGATTTGTTTTAGAAGTAGAAAGTGGGCAAAAAGGATAGGCTGGGAACAGCAGTATCTGTTTCTTAGGCACAGACAGCTTTAAGCAAGGGACCAAAGTGATAAGGGCCTAGGAGATGCTATTGACCTGAGATCCATCCAGAACATGGACAGCAGCCTTCACAAGTATAGAAGTGATAGGTAATTAAAGATGCTATTGACCTGAGATGTGTCTAAATATTGACAAAAGCCTTTATAGAGTAAATAAATGATAAATAATAAAGCAGCACATCCTGTGTCTCTTTGGAATCGCTGTTTCCCCAGAGCCAGGTGTCCACCTGCTCCTCGGTTACTGGTGAAGGCAGGCAGGCTGGCACGGGCTGGGGAGCACACCCAGCAGCATCTGTGCTGGGAGAGGGGTGGAGGGGTGGCATCCAGCACTGAAGCATGTCAGGCACTAGGACACAGTCTGACCCTCTGTTTGCCAATGTTTTGGAGAAAAAAAGCTGATTTCCAAGCTGCTCTGTGCGTGTGTCTGATGGACACGGGAGCTCCACCTCAGTGCAGCCATCTCTGTGTCAAGTGTTGCCTCTTCCCTGTTAGTGAACAAAGGTGGCAACTCCTCCAGATTTAACCTCCCATCTTGGTATGGAAAATCACCTTCTGCTGCTGACAGGGTGGCTGGTGACTGGACAAAGGGTGTCTGCAACTAGATTAGACAAAACACCATTTTCACAAAGCTGAAATCGAGGGGGGTGACTCTCCCCTTCGGATTTCTCATGTGGTATTTGGCTGATGAGGTATCAACAGGTACCAGGTTGGAGGTTTGTCATTAACTTTGAGGGATTCTGCAGGTTTCCTGAGGGATCTGGGGTGGGAGTTCTGATGCTGTGCAATATTTCCTTCAATGATCTGGAGATTCATACACTGTTCTGGAGAGATCAGGCAAGCAGTGATGAGGGACAGCAATATGGAGCAGTCAGAAGTGCTTTTTGAGAGCACTAAACCCCATTAAAATCAATGTTCTTGCTCTGGTTAATACTGGAGATGGAGGAACGAGGAGTGCAGGCAATTCCCTGAGAGTGAAATATGAGGGAAAGGGAGTGGGAAGCACTTGTCAGTCTGGATAAATTAGGAACACAGGAAAAAAATGATGAAGGAAGAAAAAGCATAGTGGAGTAAACCTACAGCTAGTGGTGTTAAAGAGGGAGTGATTTGTACCAGTATTTAAACAAAATAAAAGATAATACTGCCAGTGTTTTTGACACCTTTCTCTTTGGGATGGTGAGACACAGAAATCAGAGGCATTCAGTCAGCATGTGTGTTCTGAATTTGGGTAAAATCAGATGGACTGTTCCTGTTCTGGGAAGGGAATGATGCAAACCTCACCACTGCAAGCACAGCAGAAGTATGGGCAGCCCATGGGAAGAGTGGGGAATAAGAACCATGGTTTAATCGAGGTGGCACTTCTGAAGAACTGCTGCCACAACACTGGGGGAATATATAAATCCATACTTTTTTCCCCTCATTGCTATAAATTGTTAACTCAAGACAGGAGGTTTTGCTCTGCTCTGGCTCTACCACAGCCATTGGTCTCGAGGCAGGAATCAACGTGGGGTGGTCCCCTGACCTAGACTGTGCAGCAGGTCAAGCTAAAGCATCACAAAGGCCCTAAAATCTATGAATAAGTGCAATTCTTTAGGAGTCAGTGCCCCCATTTTACAGCAATCTGGTGAGGGGCCTTAACTGGGTGACAAGGTAATTTCCATAGAGTTTCAGTACATCCTATCTGCAGTGTCAGGCTGAGGGGAGGTTTGACCCAGGGTAATTCTGAGCAGCTCTGTAAGAGTTGCAAACTGGCCTGGACTGGCCCATTGGAGTCTGGCATCCTGTGGCTGAAACAGCAAACACGGATCCTTTGGAGAAGGGATGTAAAGAGTAAAAGCAACTCTTTCCTTAATGCATCCAGCAGGAATTCCTGTGGGGAGGGTGGGAGGGGTGGAAGTCAATCCTCTGACCACTGCAGGTGATCGGTTGGGAGGTGTGATTCCCTCTCCCCTGTTCGTATGCAGGCTACGAACATTTATTAATGGTCATAAAATATCCTGCCTGTTTTTTAAATCCAACCAACAATGTATGACTTGACCACCATAAAGTTTGTCTCAAAACCACCACAAAAGGTTTGAATTACTCCTGGTGGCAATAAAAGCATTCTTTGGGCTGAGGCTTTGCTTTATTGTTAGCTTTTATTTTTCTCAGTCCCCCTTCCTACCAGCAAGACATAAACAATGGGGGCTGAATTGGCGTCCCCCACCCCCTCACACCTACATTAATAAGATCCAGGAACCAGCAAAATGAAGGAAACAGGAGCAGAATAGTCATGGACGTGACTGGTTGGTGATAAGCACAGCTTTGCCTGGTGTTAAAGAAAGTGTTGTTTGAAAAGAGCCTTTTTCTTCTTTGCAACCCAGAGTGCCCCAGTCATGTAAAAGTGTTCATATGAAGACAAAAAAATTACATATATACACAACTTTTGTATATTTTATATTAGGGTATATATTTTATATATTATTTATATATTAGAATATATATTTTATGAATATTTTAATTTATTAATTCATAGATATACTCCATGGATGAATTCAGGGTCACTACAGCTTTTTATTCAGTTGGTTCCTTTCAATGTGAATTAAACTATAATAACTTATAGCTATATTATTAACTTAACTTTCAGGCAAAAACATCTGCTCAGGAGTTGATTTCAATTTACCATGTCTGCCTTAAATGTTCTTCTGTAGTTAATTCAGAAGAACTTTCGTCTTTTGACATAAAACCTTAGGGAATTAAGCATCTTGTTGTTGAGTGGCAGCCTCATATCAAACATCTCCATGACTGGAGATTGAATTCCTCCTCTAAATCTACTTTACTGCTGACTGTAAAGTCATTGGGAGCTTTTGCATCATCTGCCTTGAACAGAGATACCAGAGGTCGGAGTAAATAAGAGCATCTGAATTGGACCTGAAGTGCTGCCAGGGCAGGAAACAATGAGGAGGACACAACAGCACCAGCGTGGATGTGCTGGGGGAAGTCAGAGAATCATAGAATGAGTTGGAAGGGACCCACAAGGATCATCAAGTCCAACTCCTGTCCCTGCACAGACACCCCAACAATCCCACACTGAGAGGAACATCCAAACCCTCCTGGAGCTCTGGCAGCTTGGGGGCTGTGCCCACTGCCCTGGGGAGCCTGGTCAGTGCCCACCACCCTCTGGGGGAAGAACCTTTTGCTGAGATCCAACCTAACCCTCCCCTGACTCAGCTTCATGTTGTTCCCTCGAGTTCTGTCACTGGTTGTGAGAGTCCTTGGGGTTTGGCTGCTCTAGTGAGACCCTTGTGAACGTGGCCAATATGCCAGGCAGTGCAAAGGGAGATTTCCACAGCTCTTCTCATGAATTGGTGTGAAATTGTGGATATAAGAAAGGTGTGAAAACAACCTGGATCTTGTGTGATTTTATGCACCTCATTCTGAATGTGCCTCACTGAGATCTCTGTGCCTGGTGAGCACTCCCCTCTTGCTGATGAGAATTGTCAGTTCTGTCAGGGTAAAAGAGTTGAGGAGCAAGAGATTTTTGCTGTCCTTGTGGTTAGATCACATGTGGTCCTGTTTCCTTGAAGATTCCAGGGAATAAGCTGGTGCAAAAGAAGGCAGAGAAAGAAATCAAAGAGGAAAATGCAGCACCTCTAAGCAAAGCCTGATGGAAAGGCAGGCTCTAAGGGACCAGAGAACTTCACAGAGAACCACAGAAGGGTTTGGGCTGGAAGGTACCTTAAAGATCATTTAATTCCACCCCCTTGCCATGGGAAGGACTTCTTCCACCAGACCAGGTTGCTCAGAGCTTTGTCCAGCCTGGCTGTGGACATTTCCACCTGAAGCAGGATGGAGCAGTTGCATGTTTTGAGTGCCCACAGCAACACTGCAAAACCTGCTGTCTTGGCTAAGAAAACCAAACAGTCTCTTTGGAGATGGCAAAGGGGGGAAAAGGAAACTGTGGTAAGTAAGGAGGAAAAACAGTCATGAGGAAGGGATGGAAAGGAGGAGTCTGAATTTTGTGTTCCACCTAGTTCAAGATGAGCCTGAACTGGGGGAAATGAAGGGGCTTTTAGGGCCCCTTCCATGGCTCAGACAAGTCACATCAGCTTTTACAGTCTACCTACACTAGGGACCTCCAAAATGGGACAGGAAGGACCACCACCTCCTCATTTCCTTCTCTGTGTGTCTCAGCAATGCTCTACCACAGGTTGGACCATTGATAACCACTCTAATGCCTTCCTGGTTTATCAGATGTTTCAACCCAGTGCTTGGGTGGTGGTGCCAAAAAGTCTTTTGGTTCAACCCCTTTCCCTTACCCTTATCCTGCCCCACTTGTGGAAACAGTGTGGACAAAGAGCATTCCCAGCTGGACACCAGTAACTTCTTGAGCAGCTCCAGATAATGCCCCAGAGGGTGTGTCAGATTTGTGGCCCCTCTGCAGTGAGAACCCTCCTCTTCCTCACCCGATGGAGGTCTCTCAGCTCCAGGGAACCAGGGAGGGGAGGTGTGGGACTGGCGCTGTGGTGCGCTCACCGGAATGAGTTATGGAAATCCTTAAATCCTCCTAAGAAAGGGCAGTTAAAGCTGAACTGAAAATTAAACACTAAGCTGGTACAAGCCACCTCACCTATAAATCCAGTCCGGGTGCAATTTTTTCCTGCACCACACTCACTACGTGCACAGGGATTTACGGCCGCTGAGTTTTCACATCCCGCTTCCCCCAGCATCGCCCGCAGGGCTCTGCAAACTGCACCGTGCCAAGGGTGCACTTCCAAACCTCCTCCAGCCCGAGCCCAGACCCGTGATGGGCAGGCAAGGGGGAGAAGAAAACAGGTCTGGTTTAGCAAACCCGGAGAGCCCCTTTCTGTGTGTGCTCAGAGTGTTTGGATAAAGGCATCTCCTGAAGGGGGAATTTGTTTGGTTTGGACTTCATTGAGTGAAAAGCTCTCAGCCCCACGAGTGCTTAGTTATTCTCTTGTCTAGTGGCTCCTCAACAGCCCCCACCGATAGGGAGGAGGCTTCCTATTTGTGAAAGTGGCCCTGCTTGTTGAAATTCTCTAGTGACTTAAATTTATTGGTTTTTCCTGAGGTCCAGCCATTTGAATTGCAAACAATGCCCCATCCCTGCCTCCTCCCCCTCTTCCCCAGGCAGAACAATGTGCAGGGCTGAAATAAAGCCAGGCAACACGGACTCTTGAAACCGAGTGCGATTTCTTTCCGCATGAGCAGGGAGGTGGAAGTTTGCTGCCTTAAGGTCCCGCTCATTGATGCAGAGGATGTCTGTGAAAGGGGATGGAGAGATCTGGGGGAAGAAAGAGGGAAGGAGGCCAGCTCATGGGTGATGGTCAGAGATCCTTTCTGCTTTATTTATTTATAACCTCTCCTGCTTAAAAGGCCGTCCTGAGATGAGATTAGTGGCGGCAGATCCATGTGCACCCCTCTCACTCTTCACCCCTCAGCACCCCGGGAAGGATGCAGGGATTTGGGTGCGGGCTCTGTGCTCCAAAATGATCCCATAACTGAAAAGGTGAACTTTTGTCACACTCCTGGGAGTGACTGAGGTCAGCCTGAGCTCAGTTAAACCTGCAGAAAGCTGGGCTGCTGCTCTGGGAGAGCTGGAACACTGCGCATTTGGATGTACATCAGTGGCGTGTAGGATAACAGCGGCAAATGAACAGAAGTTGTCTCTGCCTGAGTCAATTTTAAGGGCTGATTTCTCCTCTAATGTTGGCTCAGGGAGCTTCTGTGTTGGTTCACTCACTTGGGTGCTTTCTCCTTATTTATGCTGCTGGCAGGGAGGAGGGAGGAGGGGAGAGGTTGTCCCCTGGAGGTGCTCTGGTACTGCTGGTTAGTTAAAAGCTACGGGATAAATCATAGAAACAACACACAGCTTGTGTTTGACTTATTCTTCTTTTAAGTCATGGGGTGTTTCTGAAGTTTTGCCTCTGCCTGGCTCTGCTCTCCTGGAAAAGCACAGAAATGTTGTCTGTTAGAGCACGTCTTTGAGGGTTTTTGAGTCTTTGAGGCTACCAAAACACCCATCTGGGAGCCTCCTCCGTGCACCATTTGGGCAGGGGTGTGTGGGGGCAGCAGCTACCCAGGGGCACTTGGGATGCACAAGGAAGACAAGAAACCGCAAAGGAGGCAGCCAGGACATTGCTGTGCCCTTTGCCACAAACATCCTGCAGAGAAGTGAGCTCAGGGGAGGTGGAGGAAATGTTCAGGTGAGGACAAGGCAGCTCCTGCCACTCTGTGAGGGAGACTGAGACATCACAGCCCCAGCACCCAGAGGCACGTCCTGCAAGGGCAGCCATACAGATCATGAGAGCATGACCCACTTCATAGGATAAAACTCATCTCTGTGACACTCAAACCAGAACTACAAAGGTCCAGAGCTCCCAGTCTGTGTTGCAGAGGTTCTTGGCTTTAGCCCTTCCCGAGGTTTGGGATCCTTTGCAGGAGAGGATGGTGCAGATGAACTCGTGGCCTTTCGTGGAGAGCCGATGTGAATTTGGTAGCCTTGGCTGCAGAAAGACCCTGGAGAGAGGGCAGGGTGGGGTGTCAGAGGTGAAGGCTCTGGCAGCAGAGGGCAGTGGTGGAGCACGGGGGTCCTGCCCTCTCCTGGGGTCACAGCACTGTTCTTTTCTCCTCCGAGCTGGGCATTTGGGCCATCCTCACAGCACACCCTTTTTGACTGATGGCTATTCATGTGCAGTGCTCTTTCTATCGCAGAATAGGGCTTGTTTCATTCTGCTGTGAGAGGAAGGCTGGCAGAAATCTGCTATAAAAGCACAGACAGAAACTTGGGGGAGCTGTTCTCTCCCTGGCCCCTGGGCTGCTGAATGCCCTCAGTCAAGTCTTTCTGCTTTCCATTTCTCCTGTAGAAAGTGGCAAGAGGGACCTTGTTCTTTGTGGCAGAGATGTGGGACACCTGCTGCTGCAAAGAACTTTCTACAGTGGCTGTGCAACAGCTAAACAATATTTTCTCCATGCTGTGACCTCTAGAAAGGTGCAAAGCAGAAGGACAGTAGACCCAGATACCACCTCATGAGTGTGGGGATAAGGACACCCCTGAAACACCACCAGCACTCAGCCTGCAGGAGATGCAATTGTGAGGTACAACAAATCCTCCTGGGGACCTAAACAAGCCTCTGCTTCCCTCTTTAGGGAATCAAGTCTTGGCTCCATCCTTTAGACAAATTAAGGCAGATCAGCATCAAAAAATGTTGTCTGAAAATCTGTGGCCCAATCTGTTGTTCCCCTGGGCTGGCTGTCCCTCACCAGAGCAATGGGATCTGTGGTCCATAAAGGCTTTTCCTAGTTCTCTGATGCCTTCAGTGCTTCCCTCTCTGACCTCCTAACAGGGAACATATTTGACCACATTAAACTTTACCTTTTTTTCCAGAGGATTGGCTGCTCTGAGGCATCCTGCTGCTCTTTGCTCAGCAAGTAACCTAAGCTGTGATCAGATAGGTCAGCTATCCCGTGGGTGAATTCCTCTTTATCTGATGCTGACACCTTCACCTCACGGACTACTGAAATTCCTGGGAAAGGCAGCTCTGAGCATTGCCCTGAGCCACAAATCACTGATTCAGACTCTTTTTTCTCCTCCAGGAGGGGAGGAAATAGGGAAGGTTTCAGTGAGACAGGAGAGAGATGCTTTCAGCAGATTGGGCTTTGTCTTTGTAAGCGCCTGATGTGTTGCAGGAGGAAGCAAATGGCAAAGCCCTGCTCAGGAAGGGTGATTATTCATCATAAATGCTGTCCAGGTTTGTCTGTGAGTCAAAAAGTCAGGCTACTGGTGTTTTTGAGAGGATTGTTCTTGCAGGAATTCCATCCTTCCCAAGGCCAGAGAGTGCTGAGGATTTGGGGGCTCATTTGGTGTTGAGGGGGATCCAGTTCATTGATTTTAATAATTTCTTCCATGAAGCTTTTTTAAACAAGTTTCAGAAGTGGAAGTAAATCTGTTGTGCAACTTTACCAGGGCTGGGGAAAAAAAGATATGCTCCAATCAAGAAGTGTTGATGTGTATAAATGGGGGATTAAAGGGACAAAGATCTGGGGATCACATCCAAAAATGCAGAGAGGCCTCAGAGATGTCAGGGACTTATCCTAACTGAAGTCTACCTGCTCCAACACATTCCTGGAGAAGGAATACATGGAAACTAATGATTTTTGGGGCTCCTGGGCACATCAAGAGGGGCATTTCAAGCCTCAAGGCTGGTGGCATTTCCAGCCCTGGGACCTGCAGTTTCTCAGCTGCTTCTACCATATTTAATCCATATTTATTTTCCCTTTTCACCTTGGCTGTAGATGACAAAGGTTTAGAAATACCCACACATGTCCTTTTGCTCCACTCCCAGCCCCAGGAGTTTTCAGGAGCCTCTGCCCTTGTCCTGCCCTTCAACAGGGTGTGTTCAGGCAAATCCAACTCTACCTGGAGTTCCTCTACGTGCTTGTTCTCCTCCACTGGATCTTGGGTGCCCAGCACTGGATTCAGCACCTGTCTTCCAGTGTTTTGGCCTAGTTATAAATGTGCTCAACACAAATCTCATCCCATGGCCCAGGAAGTGGCAGTTCTTTGAAGGGAATCCCCGTCTTTTAATTCAATTAATGTTGAAGCTAATTTCCACCCCGGGGCTGAGTCCCACTGCCTTTGAAGTCAATAATAGTTTTGTGCTTCCCTTCAAGCGGAGCACGTTGGAGCATGTCCCTCCCAGCCAAAGGCTTTGCCAAGCATTTCAAAGGGCTGTGTGCTTTCTGTGCCAAGGGAACTGCATCCTGCTCCAAACCAAGGGGGAGGGTTCAGCAGGAGGAGGCTGTGAGTCCTGGAGATCTCTGTCAGGAAGGCCAGGTGGGTCTTAGGGGATGGAGTCCTCTTGTTTTCAAAGAACATTCAGGATCTCCTTCATAAAGGAGAAGAGTTATTGCTCCGTGGCCACTTGGAGACTGACAGTATTTGCAATGAAACACTTATTTGCCCTCTTTGGGTTTATTTACTGCCAGAGGTTTTATGCATGTCTTTAAAATACCACTTAGATCATCCTTTCCTGGTTTGATTTAATGAAGTGGAAACTGCAATCGACTGGCAACAAGACTATTTTTCCTCTTCAGATCAAAGCTTGAAGGGCCAAATGCTGAGATGAGTTTGCTGACTGTCAGGGTGGTAACGGTGACACTAATTCCAGACAGCCAAAAGGGGACTCCTCCACCTAAACCTGGCACATAACTGAAGTATGAAGAAAATCTAATTGTTTTTCATCACCTTTATTGTTGGTGACAAACAGGGGCATCTCCAGGAGGTGTTTAGACCTCAGGAGGATCTTTTCTTTGACTGTGAAGAGCTTTAATTGATTAAGGCTAAAATGATTAAGCTTCAGAGGAAGGCAGCATTGCTCCACATTATGGCTTTTTATTATGCCTTAAGAGCCGAGTTGAGCAACTTTGGGCTTTGCAGTGATTTTGGAATAAAACTAATCGATGTCATAGAAATAAATGCAGCAATCTTTGATGTGTAGATGGAGCCGTAGGGGGACGACACACAACCCAATTACTGGCAAAAATAGAACATATTACATATTTTGTTACGCTTCGGCTATCTATTGAAAAATACTTTTACGAAGGTCTTCACATGAAAAGAAAGTGCTGCTCTGCTGATTTTCACGTGTCCCTCACACAGGAGGAAGTAACTGTAGCTCAGGTTTAGTATAGAAAGTTAATGCACAAATTTACAAAAGAATCCGAATCATTAAGGTTGGAAAAGACCTTTAAGACCATCGAGTCCAACCACTGACCCAGCACTGCCAATTCCACCACTAACCCATGATAAGCTTGGAGTCATCAGTGCAAAATTCCACCTAAGTGAGTGGGATAGATTTTACATCACTGGTGATGCAGTTCTCCACTTCCCTGAAGTCTTGCCGTGTAGAGGGAAGCAGCACGATCCCCTGGTGTGTGTCTCCAGCTGATTTCTGAGCTCCACGCTGCTTCTCAGCCCCAATTTCGGGGCACTGCACAGTGTGAGCTGTGCCGCCTTCCCGTGATGTGATAGGAAATGATGGGGACGACACCGGGAAATGAATATGTAAAGAGTTATCTGATCCCCAAGGGATAATTGCTTTGTTGTAAAACAGTCTCACCAGCAAAGCATAGAAACATGACAAGTCTCATTGTGCTTTTGGGATAGACAAGCAGCCCCAGATAGATATCTGGAGTGTTTTGGGTGTCGCTGGGATGGGATTTGGTGAGTGATCCTGGCACACTCTCTCAGTGCCATTATTTGCTGTGACACTGAGGGTTTCAGGCTGGCTCAGGAGCAGAGGGAGAGGTGATCATGGTTATCTGATCGGACAGGGAGAGCTCCAGCCACAGTCCAGAGCTAATGAGCTCCACGTTCCAGAGGCAAACCCTGTCCATAATCCACCCGAGCCCACAACACTGCCCAAAGTGCACGGTCCCTTCTCGCTGGGATGGACAAAGCAAGCCCGATAAAACGAGCACTGAGCTGTTCCTTTGCCTCAAAATGTAAAAGGAGTGGAGATATAATCTTTCCTTCGAGATCAAAAAAATTAAAAAAAATCTATAGCTGAGGTTGGTTGGTCAGTTTGTTCCATTTGGCTTTGATGCTCAGGGCCCCTGTGCCAGGGGCACCTCCTGATCCGGCCGGGAAATTTGCTTATGAAAGGACTGAATGAAAATGAAGTAAAGGGAGCAGCCTTTACAGGTGCAGATCTGGAGTTTAGGATAAACACCTACAAGTTTGGATTTCCTGCCTTCCACTTACCTGTTACTGTCTAATCTGGCTACTCATTCACCTTTCCTTTCATCCCAGGATGTCTAGTCTGATCTAACTGCCTGTCCTTTCATCCCTGCTATCTTCCTCTTGATCTGTGTTTTTTAGAGCTCATTCATCACACCTTACAACTTCTAAAGCGCCCACATAGGGCCACAAAGTTTCCCTTTACATTTTAGCCAAAGTGCTTGAAGGGATGGAAGGCAAAGCCTCTGCTGAGAAACCCGGCGAGAGGAGCTGTTACTTCTTGTTTGAATCACACCTGAAAGCACCTCGGTGAAGGCACCGAACAGAGAGGCTGATTGTTCACATCCTTGAAGCTGAGATTCAAATCTTTGCCCACTGGAAACAGGCAGGGTCATTAATTATGTTTTCCCTTGTGCTGGGCAGAGGATGCAAGTACACAGGGCACCACTGCGCTCCAAGGGGAAGGACAGCAGACGATACTGGGGCAAAGAGGGAGACTCCAGAAGGGCCATTACACTCACAGGGACATTTTTGGCCTGTCACTTTGTCTCCAGTCCAGGTGGCAGCTTGATTTTGATTTCTAAAGCGGGGTGGAAAGCATAGATAACATCTGAACAGGAATAAAAACCTGAATATGGGACAAAAGTGGCTCTTTGAATGTGGGACTGCTTTAGGGCTCTTTATTTCGAGGTCTGGGACTAGGAAGGTCAGGGTGGAAACGGTCAGTGGGGATGAGAGGGATGAATCATATATCAGCAAATGGTGCTGTGAGTGTCAGCACTGCCTGCCCTGAAAGAGGTGCACCAATTTCTTAAGCAATTTCTAACCAGCAACCAGCTCCAGACAATGATTTAGGGACGAAATTAGCCTTACAAGGAACACCTCTTTTGGAAGGTCCCTCTCTCATTCTCCCTTGCTCATTCCTTCTGTTCTTTTATTTCTCTCCTCCCCGTCAAAAGGCGAGGTTGTTACTTGGGAGCCCTTTTGAGGGGAGAGAACCATGGTGAGATTCTTGTGTTGGCATGGCTGATGTTAATGGGTAACACCGGGGCCAAAGGTCCTTTAAAGCTCCCACATCTGCAGCTTTGTACAGACCTCACCTCCGCAATGCCTCAAAGTGTGTAGCCAGGCAGGGCTTAATGTGTATTAGCAAGACAAAGGCCCAGGGAGGGGAGGAAAGGGGGATGAGTTTTAATTTACTGAAGATTTATTAGGCCTCATGAAATCGGCCTGAACCACCCATTTTCTATATCATCTGCCCACATCTAAAGGGGGCAGCTTTGTTATGGGGAGATGGTCGCTGAGAATTATCCCGCAACAAATCTCCCCAGGGTGAAAAGGGACATGGACAGGAGCAGGACGTGGAGGAGGGTTCCTGCTCAAAATCTGGAAATATGGAAATGCAGGAATGCCATCCAAGCTCCATCCTGCCTTCCCTTGACTTTTGTTTGTGAGGTGCATATTCCCTTTGCTAAGCCTTGCTCAAGTGGATGTGTGAGATATCAGAGGGGTAGAGAGACGGGGGCAGAGATGCCAAGGTGGGGACGCCACATGAGGTTTTTGGAGCTGAAGGGTTCTATTTTGGGGAAGGTTAGTGAGTCATTGTTCATGTGGAGGTGATACCCTGTTCCTTTCAAGCAGCTGCCATGTGTCTCCAAGCCTAAGCTTGTAAGTAAGACTTTAATGTGGCCCAACGAGCCTTAGAGAATGACCAATCTTGGATGTCTCCATGACATGGAGACATGGGACTTGGCCATGAATTTGCAGTGCTGGGATTCCCTCAAATGCCTCTAGGAAAAGGACTGTTAATCACACTGGTCTCATTTCCTTCCCATGCTCCAGTCTCACTATAGGAGTTTTGATTATTCAACTTCTGCCACTGATCCTGGGAAGAGCACTGGAACACCACTGTAACATGGAGTGATGTGAAATGTCATCTCCCAGGTGACTGAGAGAGGGAGGGCTTGGGGGTACAGTTACAGGAACCATCTGATGGGGGATCACCTGGGCACCTTTGGGATAATGGGAGCAGGAACAGGGCTTCACTAACCAGCCATTTGGGTCTCCAGGAGACAAGGGACTGTCCTTGAGCCTAAGATTGACCAAGACTCGCTCTGTTTCTCCTTGCCCATAACATCAGCAGAGAAGAGAAGCCCCTGGGTGGTGAACTGTGTATGTTTATCACAGTGTATGAGTCTAGGCAGGAAAACCACTACAGGAGGGTAAGCAGAAGGTGAGAGCAGGCAGTGGGATCTTAGATTCGTTGAATCCCAGAATGGTTTGGGTTGGAAGGGACCTTAAAGCTCATCTAGTTCCAACCCCGTACCATGGGTAGGGACACCTTCTACCAGACCAGGTTGCCCAAACCAGGTTGCAGCTTGAACTGATGTAAAAGAGAGGCTGTTCAGAGCCAACAGTCTGAGTCTGAAGATAAGACAGAAGGATGCAAACATCCCATTTCCTGATGGTGGGCAGTTAGGAATCAGATGTATACATCCTGTTATATGTACATGTGATATGTGTAAGTAATTGGATGGCCCAATTTTCATTCTTTGTTGAATGCTCATGTTTTCTCTTCTTACAGTGCCTAAACCAAGACAGAGCCACTCAGCCTAAATACCCAAATGCTTCTGGGCATCCCAGTTTAATGGTTGTCATCTTTTAGACAAGGTATCATCTGAACTATTAGCCATGAGCACTGTTCCATTCTCCTGATAATCATCCCTGGTGTGTTGTTTTTGGGACAACCAGGATATAAAAGTCTAGATTTGAGAAGAGCAAGGAAGTAAAGGGAAAAAAATGATTTAATCTTGGGAAATAAGTCTTGGTCACATCCATGGGGAAATGAGGGCTGAGATCAGGCTCTCAGTGAAAATGCCTTTCATTGCTGCAGCCTGGTTGGAAGAGGCTGGTCTTTCAGAGGAAAGGGCAAAGCATTTTTAGCACAAAACAGGGGAGGGAACAGTCCTGTTCCTGACAAGCAGGTGCTCAGGGTGCCCTGAGAAATCTTCATTTTTGTTCAGTTTATAGGCCTGTATAGAAGGCAGACTGGAGGGAAACCTATAGAAATAGCACACATGCACAACCCCCCTCATCCCAGGCACTGCCCTATTCAGTGCTGGTAATTAGCCCACAAGGAAAGGTCATTGTAGGGTACAAAGGGTCCTGGTTCTCCCAGGCAGTGGCTGCAGTAGCTGTACCTTGTGGCAGAAAGAGGAATTCTGTGGGGTCTCTGTGCTCACACCCATGGGCATGAAGGTGACCTGGGCAGGGACTGTCCCTGGAAGTTTGGTTCCACATTTCACAGGCACAAAGGTGTCCCAGGGCAGTCAGAAGGTGTGGAGAGACATCAGGAAGAAATAGGAAGCAAAAATTTCTGTGGTGAGAGGACACAGTGAGGGAGAAGGGAAGGAGAAGGGTTGTCTGAAATCAGAAATTGGATGGGGCGTTCCCCATGGTTTCATCTTTGCTGGTAAAAATTATGTCAGCATTTCTTTGCACATTCAGCTGTCTAAGCATTCATCTCTCATTGGCTTCTTGGTAGGAAGGGATGCTCAGCAGCTCCTACAGATGAAGGCACCAAAGACTTCTGTCACTGGCCAGAGCAGCCAGCCCTCCTTCCTTCTCTGTCACCTCCATGCTCCTGTTTCCTTGCAGGCCTGGGGCTGTGGTGCCTCATCTCTGTGGCTTCCATCCCACCAATGCAAAAGACATCCTTTTCCTACTGAAGAAGTGCCTTTTGGTGGCCTCAGGTCAAAGAATTTCATGGTACTGCTCCTTATGGTGCCACTGTGGGAGCTGGGAAGTGAATCCTGCTCTCTGAAGAGCCTGAAACCCTTCAAACCTGTTTCCCATGCCAAGGATAAATCCAGGTGGAAGAAGGGAAGGCCCCAGCTTGATAGCAGTGGATGTTTGTGTCAGACTGGCTGTGTGCCACAATAGTCTGTGCCACTGAGAATGTGACTCCTGGGTCTGACCCTGTCTGCAAGGATCCAGATGTGGGTCTGGGGCTGCCACACCATGATGGACCACACCCAGGGCTCTGGTTACCTGGTGTCAGTGCTAGGTTTGTGCTTAAGAGACTCTTCCATTCACTTGGAAGCTCCAGAAGCAGCATGTGGGAACCTGCAGCCAAACCCACCGTTTGTTTCCTCATTCGGTTGTAAGTTGTATAAATTCTTCTGCTTCACTTGAATGACAGATGCAGGTCACATTATCTCCTGAGATCATTCATGTTTCACTGCTCCAGAGGGGAGGAAAGTGCTGTGCTTCAAATGCTAGCCAGGTCATCCTTGTGGGAGGAGATTTCCTGAGTGAACCTGGAGTCGGGCTCGTGGTGTTTCTGTACCTTGAAATTCCTCTGATCCCTGTAACATCCTTCCCTGGGCACTCTGTGGCACAACAGGCATGACATCCTCGGGGCCTCTCTGCAGGACATCCATCACCAAGAGCAATGAGGGTGACCTGATTCCCCAAACCAAGTGCTTGTCACCCTGAAGGTCAGAAAAACATTTGGGAAACTGTTAATTCCTAGGTCAAATGTCAGGCGGGCGAGTTGTTATAACCCTAGGAATTGTCAGCTAGCAGTGGAATTTAAATGAAAATGAAACAAAGTTGTCAATTGCTTGAAAAACTAAAAGATTAAGGTTGTCATTCCATTCTGCAGAAGCTCCTGTCACAGCCTGGTGGGTTTGGCAGTAGAGTTGGATGTTTTTTAAGGATTTTCTGTTAGAGAAAGGGTTGTGTGTGGATGGTCTATGTGAATGTGTGTGTGTTTCCTCTTGTTTTGGGTCTTGGAAAGAGTCAGGATCCTGCTCCTTTAGGATGGGGCACTGTGGGTGGACACTGACTCACTGCAGAGCCACATGGCATTAGGTACAAACCAAAGAGTATCCAAAAATAGCCATTTATGGGGGAATTGCAGGTTTTGGGGTGAAAGACACAACGTAGAGGTTTAGAATCCCTCCAACGAATCCTCCTCTCAGCTGTCCTTTGCAAAGTTATTTCTGATACCTTATTATATCCTTATGCTACAGATCACAGCAGAAGGCTATGGGACCTCCCTCGTGCTCCTGCTTTTCTGTGTCAATGCCATTTGCCATGTGATCAGCTGCAGTGTCACAGCCAAGTGCCTCCCATTGAGGCTTTCCAAGCCGGCTCCCTGGGCCCTGCATGGGCTCGTCAAAGGGTTAAGGTTTGTCCTATTGATACAAAAATGCCTTTAGACATCGCTATTCTTAAAAAACCCTGCCTGAACCATTGAACCCCTTTGGAGTTAGGAAGCTGTTCATCCACCCTCAGGAGGAAGGGCGAGTGTTGAACAGAAAAGTTACAGTCCATGGGCAGGCTGAGCAAACATGGAACTTTTGGAAAGCAGTCAAAGGAAACTGAAAAGCCATCTTAGATACGGAGCTGAGCATGAGTCACCCAGGGAAGTCAAAATAGACTGCTCAAGTACTTCACTTCAAAGCCTCCAACACCATCAACTCTCAAGCATCCCAGGAATGTCATTGCCCTTCAAAGGAGGCAGGGAGGGATCTCTGTGTGTCCCACATTCATCTGCTCTCTGAGAAGAAGGTTTAACAAAGCCTTTGCAGGACATGCAGCGTGTGAGGCCGGTGGGTGCAGGTCACCCCAGGGCAGTCTGGGCTCTGTTAAAGTCCTGGGCTCCATCTCATGCCCTGGTCACACCAGGGTCTTGCAGCTTGGGAGTCACATCAGAGGTATTTAATTGGGAATAAAGTGACACTCGCTGACTTCCCAGGCACTGCAATGACATCGACACCCAAACTTTTCTTGAGGCCAGCCAGACTCCTGTTGCTGGCAGCAGGGCTCAGCAGGTGTGATGGAATAAGCCCTGCTCACCATCCCCTTCCTGGGGAGCTCCCAGCTCACTCTCTTATCCTGCAGTGGGTGATGTTCATGCCCCAGGCAGGGCTCCACTGGCAGTCAGTCCCCCTGGCAGCAGAGATGTGGGGCCATGGTGATTTCATCCAGAGAAAAAAGCTGAAAATCAATGATTGTTTCTGTCAAGTGTTACAAAAACAGAGGATTATTCTGGTGTGAAATGTCTCTTTTTAAAAAAATCACTGTTGTCTTCAAGAATACTTTGATTTTTCTTATAATTCTCAACTATTATTAATTTACCAGGGAAGACTGAAGTGAGAAATGTCCTGCTGCCTCGGTAGACAGCTCTTAGCAGAGTCTGAAATCACTGAAATACTTTTGGTGACCTGCTCACAAGGATCAGACTTCTTTTTCTGCAGATCTATTTCTTTGAATGGAATATTTCCTCTGAAATATTTTTTTCCATAATATTTTAATCTCAACTCTACCTTGACTGAAAAAGTAAAACCCGAGCAGATCAAAGGATCACACTGGGATGAAAATAATTTTGTATTTATTTTCCTGGGAGAGGACAATGCAAGTGCTGCCATTTCTGCCACTGTTGGAGTTGGGATAGGTTTTGTAACTGAATAGAAGATTTGATAAAATTGCAGGGTTTAGGCAAAGCAATGAGGGACACGACACAATGAAACAGAAACAGGAGAGGGAGTCTGAGGTGTTAGAGGCTGAATGCAATTGCTTAAGTTGGAACCTGACCAGAGTCCTGGGGCTAACACCTCTGCTCCACAGAAAGTGCTATAGGAACTTTAATATAGGTAATGTTCAGCATTCTGGGTTTGTGCCTTGCCCAAGGATTGGATTTAAAATATAAATGTTGATGCTGCTGAGGATTCTCACATGGAGGAGAGCCTGTGGGCAGGCCACAGATTTGGCCAAGGTTACATGTAAATATCCCATCCAGGTGCCAAAGTCTGATTTTCCTGAGTGACTTAGATGCTCAGGCCCAGATCCAACCATGTGCTTTGAGCCCAGGCTGGGAGACAGGAGCTCAGACTAATATTGCACACGTGTTCATGGTCAGAGCTGGGTGCTGAAGCCCAAATTGCAGTGTAAGCCCATGAGCTATAAGTTGTTAAGTCACTGAGCACCCTTGAAAATATTCCCTGGGCTTATGGGAAACACAGTTGCCAAGGAATTCAGCACTTGGAAGCAAGGTAAATCGGACTAGCCCAGGTGTATTGGCAGGCCCAGGTATTGATTTACATGGCATTTTTTCCAGGCTACATGTCCAGCTTAGTTCAATCCAGGTGCCCGGGCTGCCTTGGCAGGTGAGGGAGGTGCCCTGGGACTTCCTGAGGGAGGTGGCAAAGGTGGATAGGCTGAATTGCCAGGGTGAGGTGGGCAACTCACATAGGCATGTGCCAAAGACTTTCCCCACATAAGGGCATGACCCTGGCAGGACAGAGCCCTAAAATGCCCTTAATCCCTCCTCCCTTCACCCTCAGTGCCCAGAAGGCAGCTGAGCTGTGGTGCATCACATCTGCTGCCTTGACATCCGTGCCAGTTTATATAGAGGGGGTTATCCCAAACATCCCTCCAGCTGCTGGAACTCAAACCAGCATTTTGGGGCTCTGCTGAATGTGCCACTTGTGCGTGGCAGAGAAGGAACCACCTGAAGAAGAGCATGGCAGCACCAAGGCAAGGTGCCCTCGTGTTGTGCCCACTCCAGGCTGGTGTGCCCACCCACTGAGCCAGGGGGCTTGGGAAGCCGCCTTGGCTATGGGGAGTTTTTCCATGATAAGCCTGTGCCATTGTTTCTACTTGAGTTAGCACAATCAGTGGGTGCTGTGCTGCCCCAGTGCCTGCCTGGCAGAGGAGATTTACTGCATCTGGAAAGGAGCCCAAACTCAAAAGCCTGTAATTGTTTTAATAGCAAATTAAAGCAATGTAGGATGATACTGTGTGAAGGCCTCTCTTGTCAATGCCATGGGCAGCAGTGCAGGAAGAGCTGAGCCATCACAACCTACACTGACCTCAGAGATGAACTTTGGAAGGACTCATTAGTTGCATCTAAGGCAGCTCCAGGAGTCCTGGTTTAGGGTTAAACAAGCAATGCCCATCTTCCTGGACTTCCAGCTGTCTGGTCAGCTGTGAGAGTGGTGCTGACGGTGGAATTTGGTGCTGGTGCTAATAAAACTGGGTCTTCCTTTGGAATAATTTCAGAATTTGATCAAGATTTTTTATGAAGTCCACAGGGGCAGTCATTTCTAAGCAGAGCCCATTGCTTTTGTTCCTAAATATGAATTTGGATATTTTAATTTGCATACAGTGCTGCCGTGGGAGGACAAGGCTAACAGCCCACTTTGCATAAAAGTTGGGGAATTTGAAGTCAAATACCTCGTCCTTCCATGCAGCAGCACTTCCCAGGATTTCCATTAGCTGTGCAGAGGGGGAAAATCTCCAGCTCCACAGCCCAGCCTGGGCTGCTCTGCCCTAACTGAGACAGAGCCAGGCCATTGTGCAGCTCTGCTTGCCCTGCATGAACACGTGTGGGGCAGAACAGTCAGGGCTGGTGGAAGATGTGTTGAGTTGCATCATTTGCTGAGCAGGTCCCTCCCTGCAGACCCACCTGGCAGGGGAAGGGCTGACCCAGCATTGGTGACAGGAGTGCAGGGCCAGGGAAGTTGGGGTTGGAGAAACTTTTTCATTCTTTAGGAGTTTAGGGTTTGTTTTCTTCTTGTGCTCATTCTGCACGTGGGTGAATGCCTGAGCCTATGCTCAGTCATCCTGAGGACCATGGTCCTTGGATGAGGCTCCTGCCAAGCTGCTCTGAAGCCATGGATCACACACCCAGCAGGGATCACGCATGCACCAGGGATTATACAACCACCAGGGATCACACACCCAGCAGGGATCATGCACCCACCAGGGATCACACATCCACCAGGGATCACACACCCAGCAGGGAGCACAGCTGCAGCTGCCCTGGCTATAGAGCAGATCCCATGCCAGCTGAGGCTGGAGCATTCCTGTTGTGTGCAGGAACTGTGACTCCAGCCCACGGGTTTGTATGGCTCTTGTATCCCAAGAGCTGCTGCCACCTGCAATGCTTGTGCTCAAAACACTCTGCAAGCTGCAGCTCACACTGATTTTCCAGCTCTCAGCTGTGCCAGACTATTCCTGGTTTCATCCTTGTGGTGTTTCCCTTCAGTGTGAGCTCAGAGAATTGCTCTGCTGCTGGAAACAATAGCTATTTCCAGGACAAGCCTGCCCTGAGCTGGCACTGATTTGTGGTGGTAACCCCACTAGCCCCCTGCAAAGCTTCCAGGTGGGTATGGTAGGAACTGGAGGCTCAGAAAAGAAGCTGCTCCTTCCCTGGGGACAGGATTTGTCTGTCCTGGAGCAGCCTGATGTGTCCTATGGGAACACAGGGCCAGCCTGGTGGGGTGGGGTGGATTGGGGCACAGGCTAGGGACACCAAGCTGGGAATGGCCCCACCAATGGGGTCTGCAGGAAGCAGGTTTGGCCTGCACCCTGAGAGTTGCACCTACATTTTGGCTCTGGGGGGAGTTGGCACATTTGGTTCAAAAAATACAGGATGCAGTCCAGGAAGAATTGTGAAGCAGAGGTCAAGCAGCAGTGCAGGCACACCAAGGGAAGGAATCTGGCTGTTCAGTCCTTCTCATTGTCCCAATTTGCTCCTTGTCCCCCTGAGCAGAGCCACAGCATGGCCAGGCTTCCCGCTGGTGTACAGGAGATGCAGGTTCCCCAGGAGCAGCATGGCAGTGACCTCACTATTGCAGCACACTTCTCTCCTGCCCAGGTGTGACACAGGGTATATGGGAAGCTCAGATCCCCCCAGGGGCTCTTCATGGAAGAGCTGCTGGATGCTGTGTTTGGGTGCCAGGGTCTCTCCTCCTGCATCACAAACCTTGTACATTTTCTCAATCAGCTTTTTGGGTTCAGGGAGATGGGTAAGGCACAGAAATGTTGCCTGTGTGTTGAACAAAGAGGAATTATGTACCTCTCTACCCAAATACTGGGAATCTGGACCTGTTCAAGGGCTGTGCTGAGGCACTGTGGTCATTGGGAGCACTTGGCTGCAGCAGAAACCTGCACTCCTCAGCTGCTCCTGGATAGCCACAGGCTGCAGAGGGTCCTGAGCTTGGGGACAAAACAGCCACCACCAACTGGGGAAGTTCCAAACAATCTGGAGGCACGGAGTAAAAAGGAGTACATTTGCTTTGATCTATCAGCTTTTATCATTTGTAAACATCTATTAATTGGCTGTGTCAGGCCCAGATCCTTATCATCTTCTGGTCTAATTTCCCCTGTTCGATACATTTCCTCCACTATAAAAATACCCATCACCCACCCCTGTCAGCACAGATTAAATCTAACGCTCTTTCTTTCAGCTGCTCTCCCCAGTGAGGCTGTAAAGCTGTCAGCTCCACACTTGACAAGAGCCAGGCTGCCCTCCTTCCCTTTGTCTCCTGAAGGAGGAAAATATTTAGGTGTCACTGGCGGGATGGCAGGAGTGAAGTCAACAGCCCTCGATCCATCCATCGATCTGAGCCAAGAGAGGAGAGAGGAGTTTCCACCACCAGCAGCTGGGACGTTCCCAGTGGCCATGACTGGGGCACATCTTTGAGGCTCAGCAATCCCTGCTGTCACCTCCCTGGCTTCCCAAGGACTTCCATGTCCTGGCACTCAGCAAATGTGTCCCCTGGTCCCCCAGCTGCTGGTATTCATGTGGCATCAAAATATCTTCCCAGGCAACAAGGTGCTGGCTCCTTGGGTGAGAGGGTGATAAAGGGGGTGATGTCAGGTCTCTTCAAAGATGGGCCCAGCTCAGGTCTCCAAAGCACAGCTTAAGGGCCAAATGTTTTCCAAACCTGCTGGCTGAGTGTTAACATCATGCCCTGTCCCTGGGTTTATATAAAGCACAAAGGAGGTGGCTGCAGAGGGCACATATCTGTGTATTTGCGGTAAAATAGGTGGTGCAAGATCCCTGAAATCCCCTCTTTGATTGTCTCAGCACTCCTGTAAGCCACGTCTGAGCATCCCTGTGGGCAACATAAGGCTGAACGCTCTGCTTCTTGCTCAGTCAACAAAACATGTCTTTTCCAGGGGGACAGGAGGAAAAACTTCCCAACAAAGACAAAGCAGGGCTGAGCATCAGCTGTGGCACGGCAGGAAACAACTGGAGAAGAAAACAGCTCCTTGGGGCTGTCTGAGCCCAGTGGAAAGGGGAAGTCCTGGGGTACAGGAGGCCCAAGGAGGGTGCTGGAGGTCCAGAGCTCATCATCAACCAGGCAGGGGACAGTGTGATGTTGCCTAATCCTCTTCCACTGCTGCTTCTGTGAGGTTACAGGGAGTCAGTGCAAGAAGAATCTCTCTCCTCCTGCCCCTCCCCACCTCATACAAGGCACTTTGAAACCAGCCCAGTTTCTGGCCTGAGAAGCCCAGGAGAGGGGAGCTGGGGCTGTGCAGAGGGGAGTGCCCACGAGCAGGTTTCCTCGGGCAGGGGCTGCTGTTGAAACACCACAGTGATCCCAAGCCTGAGTTACGGGATCCCATCCCGTGGCACTCACACCACTGGTCACAGCAGCTCAGCCAGCACCTGCCTGTGTGTGTGTGATCCCCAAGTGTGTGCCTTTGAGATAACAAGTGTTGCAGGATGGTCCTAAGACACAGCCCAAGTGTGGCAGAGCAGAGTTGATGTAACCCCTGCCATGCATTGCTCCAGAGCTGTTCCTGCTGCTGTGACATCAGGCCAAGAGGACTCACAATACATTTAATGTGCATGTTAGCACTCCATTAAATATTGACTATGCTTAAATAAATGATGCAGCCAACTTTCAAGGAAGAAAGTGCTTATTTTGTCAACACAAAATATCCCTCTGTGCCCTTATCCCCGTTAGTCGAACTGTGGCCAGAAAGTTCCCTGAACGAGGCCTTTGTAGCTGGTTTTGTATAACCTCACTTGTCCAGAGCAGGCTCTGGGAGAGCTGAAAACTTGGTTTGGCTTTAAAAAGCAAAGAGTCTTAACCTGAGCACGTCAGAAAGATGACAAGAAAACTTTCTTTCAAAGAAGCTTGCGAAGAAGAAATTTGTCAAAACCAACTCCTTCCCGCAAACTGTTTTGACATAAATGAATCTGCATTTTGACAGAGAGATCCTTCAATGGAAAAATCCCAGAAGCATCTCAGACATTCCTGACTTTCTGCATCAGGATGTCGTGTGTGCCCTCCAGCTGTTCCCAGTGTCACACTGTCATTTTCGTCGTGGACTTTATGTAGGGCGGGTGTTAATTTGGGGACTTAGCAAGTAAACCCACCAAAAAAAAGGTGGATCAGAAGTCTGGATTCAGCCCCTCCTAAACTTAGGAGCAAAAGTAAAAGGCAAAATAACACCCAGCTTCCCTCAACAGCCAGTGGGGAGGGACAAATCACTCCCCCCTGTCCAGAGTACGTAGGAAGGTTAAATTTATTTGGCTGGATCAAGGTGGAGCTTTTGCTTTTTCCACGTTGAGGGACAATCCCCACTTTCACTAGACATTGGTTTGGATGTCCTTCAGGCTGGGTCAGGCTGTGCCACCTCATGCCTTTCTTTCCCTCTTCTGCCTCACCATCACTTTCCTCAGGCTCCCTCTCACCTCCTCTCTCTACATTTGTTTTCACAGCACCTTACAAATAGCTGCTTTTAATAATGTATTGTTGGAGACTCTTTTATATGCTTTTGGTGCATCAATTATTGAAGCCCAGAGCTGGTGTTCTCTGTTAATAATGGGCTTTTTTGGTTTGTTTACTCCTGTTGGCCAAATGTTTCACGGGAATGCTGTCACTCTGGCTGCTACAGGACATTCTTCCCAGCACTTCCCCCAGTGACCTGAGTGCATCACCACCAGCTCTGAGCTCAGCCCACAGGGGCTGGACAGGTTTTGATGTCCCCTGGGGTAATTTCAGCCACAACACAAAAATGTTCCCTCTGCAGGACAGTGCTCAGAAGGGTCACACGTCCCAGGGAATCAGGACACTGCCAGGAAGCAAACACCTTCCTGAGAAAGGCTGGAGTTGAGTGACTGGGTGAGAACCAGGTTGTCCTCAGCTGTTGCTGCCCGAGAAAAGTGATGCCTGAGCATCCTGCCAGCACCACTCATGGCCACAGACAATTCAAATGTTGAAATCTGTGGTGACAGAGAGAGCTAAGTGTGACGCTCAGCGCTGCTGTCTCTGAGCCAGGAGGCACTACAGGGACCTGCCAGCCCAGATGAACCTGCCTCCTGATTTCCTTTGAGGGCACTAATAGTTACCACTGGGCATTTCCCCCGTGAATGTTTCCAGTCTTTCAAAAAACAAATTGGCTTGGTTTTTATTGTAAAGACTATCAGGATGGAAAATGTCCATCTGTCTCAGATGGTAGCCTGCATTTTGAAGGAGCCAATGTCATTCTCTGGTAGCAGCGTGGCTTGGGAAAATGTTGGCATTAGGATCACAGGATGGTTCAGGCTGAAAGGGCTCTTAGGAGGTCCAACATCTGCTGAAAGCAGGGACAGCTCTGAGGTCAGGCCAGATTAGTCACAGCTTTATCCACTCTAGACTTTAAACCTCTGAGAGTGGAGACTGAACAACCTCTGGACAGGAGACATTGACTTTCTCTCACTCCCAGCTGGAGCCAAATTCTAGCTGGCAACCTGGAAGTAAAGGTTATTTATCGCAGTAGTAACCTCTGGATCAGGCCCTCCTACACAGAGAGATTATTTTAATTAAGTTTTACCTCATTTTGAGATTTCACCATGATCTACTATTCAGGCAACCCCCTGAGGGCTCAGCAGCCTCCCTGTAACTTCCAGAGCTGACACTGAGTCAATAGCTAAACATGCTATAGTTCTATTCATTTTGTCTATCTTTTGCCTTTCTAATTGCAACATTAAGTGGGGGAAAATGTAAACAGGATCATGCAGGTGGACCTGGAACCCACCAGAGCTCCAGAGAGGGTACATGGTTACTGTGCCCAGCTTTGGGGCCCCCAGTGCCAGAAGGATGAGAAGCTGTTGGGTTGGAGCCCCTCTGCTCTAGGGACAGGCTGGGAGAGCTGGGGGGGCTCACCTGGAGAAGAGAAGGCTCTGGGAGACCTGAGAGCCCCTTACAGTGCCTAAAGGGGCTCCAGAAGAGCTGGAGAGGGACTTTGGACAAGGGCCTGGAGTGACAGGGCAAGGGGAATGGCTTCCTTCTGCCAGAGGGTAGGGATGGGTGGGATATTGGGTAGAAATTCTTCCCTCTGAGGGTGGGCAGGCCCTGGCACAGATTGGGCAGAGAAGCTGTGGCTGCCCCATCCCTGGAAGTGTCCAAGGCCAGGTTGGATGGAACCTGGAGCAACCTGGGCTGGTGGAAGGTGTCCTGCCCTTGGCAGTGAGGCTGGAACTAGGTCATCTCTAAGGTCTTTCCAACCCAAAGCATTCTGTGATTCTATTATTCATGCCTGGTTTTAGCAGCAAAGCTGTTTTAAGGACATTACACAAGCAAGAGGTTTCGAGCAGGTCACTGGGTAGATTCAAGGCTAAAACAATATTCAGAACAGAAAAGGGGGAGAGGAGAGTTATTTTTAACTCAGATGCATTTCTAACACAGTCCCCAAACCACCTGCTTTGGGATAACCATGGGGTCACAAAGCTGGGAGGTGCCTGCCCTGGGACAGGTTTGCTGCCAAAACTGAGACACCCAAATAGTGTCACCTCAGCAAACCCTCACCATCCTGCCTGGCTGTGGGGAGCACATGGCAATGCCAGGGTCAGAGTCCTACCACAGCCAGGGCATAGGTGAGGTTTGCCTTGTGGATTTTTTCACTCATTGAAGCAAAAACCAGGATCAAGTCCATGATTTACTGTAACCTGAGGCCACATGTGAAAGCAGCAGCTGCTGCTCCCTGGGCTGTTCCCTGAACTGTTCCCTGGCCTTCACCTGGTGTTTCTTACCTGAATTGTTTGCTCACTTATTGGAATCCTTGCCCAAATTAACCTTGCAGTCCAAGCTGGAGGATCCTTTGCCCTTTCCTTCCTGTTGGCATTTTGTCTGGTCTCCTCAAGTCACTCTGGATGTTGATGCCTCCCATAAAATTCCAGATAACTGTGCACCTCTTCTGTCTGAACTGACAGCTGCTGGCATGATTGGGAGATGGGAAAGCAGGACTAAGTCTTCCATTTTGCTTCTCTGGGTAAAAACTATTTTCATCTAAGAAGTGTTTTTATGGCCCATTCTTGCCTCAGAATATTAGACATCACCGAAGATGCTGACATGGACTTGCAGCATCAGAGGACAGAACCTGGCACTCTGATGTGCAAGAACAGAGCATGCTGAGGTGGTGACATGCTGCAAAGACCCCTCAGAGGAGTGACTGCTCCACTGGATCCAGAAGACACTCAATGGAGGCACTGGTTTGAGCTGAGCTGATTGTAGGTACCCCCCTTTCCCACTTCCCCCATGTCTTTGGTGCCCAGAGACATTTCTGGAGAGGGGAGATGTATTCCACAGTGTGGCTGCAGATTAAAATGGAGTTGCTGTGCTTTGTGAGGAAAGTTGATCCTTGGTACCTCAAGGAAAGCTCAGGACAGGACTTTGGGGGCAGTTGTGTGTTGGTCCCACTTCTTTTCTTCTCTAGAAGGTGGAAGAAGCACGAAAGACACACTAAATTCAGTTGTACCCCAAAGTCATGCTCCCTGCTCTTCAAAAACTGGAAAGAAAGTTGGTTCCCATTTTTTTACTTGCAATGCAATGGCAACATGACTGACACCTTGATTATTTTCCTTTATTATTGTTATTATTAGTAGTAGTATGATTATGATTATGATTGCTGCTGTTATTGTTTTCCTCTCCTACACTGAAGTGACTGCCCAGTTCCTAATGAGGAAGGCCAGGGAAGGCAGCTGAGGGGACCTCCCACTCCTTCCTTTAATAAAAAAGGGCTGTTAGGGCAGGGGCTGTGAAGCAACTTTGCTTCATTAGGCTGATCCACCCTCCCTCCTGGTTCCACACTGCTGAGAATTAAAGCAGTGAACGTTGCCATGCTGTTAATCTGGCAACAGTAAATCAGAGACACTGCTGTAGAGCACAGCACAGCCACAGCTGGACAGATGTCTGACTGCACGAGACACCTGATTTAAACACCACTCTTGGCACCAGCCTCATGTTTTCCATTCTGGTGAACACAGCAAGCCCAAAAAGTTACATGGAGCAGCTGAGCCTTTTATTGCTGACACATCATGCTTTGGCACCTGGTGGCAGGGGTTGGCAGCCAGCTGGAATGATACTGGCTTGGGTTTGGTGGCTTTTTTCAGAGCATCTCCAAGTGGCTTTGTACCTGCATGGAAGGGAAGTGGTTTCTCCATTAAGTAAATGTGCCCATTTTAGAAGCCCAGCATAGTGGTGCAAATGGCTCCACAGCCATGGGAGGTGTGGAACTGGAGGAGAAAGGGGAGGCAAAGCCAGGCTCAGCTCCTGAATTTTCCCTTCTCATTTGCCCTGTGACTTCAGATGATTTGTTAAACATTTCCATGCCTCAGTTTCCTCACTGTGAAATTCAGGGATCCTCTCCTACACATCCAGTATGACACAGCACAAGGACCAGATGTTTAAGCTGCTCCTCACCATTGTCAGAAGGCACAGAAAGAGATTTTCTTCTTTCCCTCATGGTTGATCTTGCTATCCCAGGACAAAAATTGGAGTATTTTATATCATCTGCCTATAAGACCCAGTTCCTACTACCCTATCTCTGCACTGTTTGCCTAGTGCTGTGGCAGGTCCCAGCCTGTGGCTGCAACTTAGATAATCCCAGATACCAGCAATGATTAATATTGATCAGCATCTGCAGCACTTTTCAGGACAGTAAAGCAGAGGCAGGTGGGAGCCCCAAGAGCTTCCTGCTCCTTGTGAGGGCCACGGGACTAATGGGCTCCTCCATGTCATGCCAGACCACACATTCAGAACTGGAAATTTCCCCACAAAACTGTTTGGAAAGGCATGGGGAGGAGGAGGGAGTTTTGGTGGAGTCCATCCTCCTGTTAAGCAAACCGAGTCAGGGTGGAATGGGGAAATGTGTTTAAAGAACTCTCACAGGTTCTATTTTTATATAACTTTCTCCCTGCCATGGATTCCCACAGCTGCTGGCTGGTTCTACCTTCCTGACCCCCTCTTCCACACTACCCAGATCTGCTGTGGGGTCCAGACCCAGATCTCTGGGTTTCTGTCAGTGCAGCTAAATTACATCCCCCTTCCCAAATCCAGGGGAGTGAGGGATGTTACTGGACATGGGTGCTCCATGGGTTACCCGTGACCTCAGCCTCAGGCCATGCCAGAAGAGCCCAGAGCATCACTCCCCACCCAGTCCTGGCTGGTGTGCAGGACTCTGCAGGTTTGGGGTCAGTTCCTGTGTGCTGGGCACTCCTGGGTAGCAAAATACCTCCATTAATTGTGCATATGACTAAGAGATTGATGGATGAGAAAGACCAGCTCTCCCCCCACCCCAATTAGTAGTTCATCAAACACAGGCCCTTCCCCTCAGGATGCTGCAGTGGGCTGGGGTGGAGGGGGCTCTCTGCATACCTCTTGGACAGCGAGGTAATGGAGTGAGATTATCAGTCAATATTTAAATACAGACAAGATCTGAGCTCTTTCTGAGTCTCCAGTCGCTCTATTGTGCCAATGACGCCCGTGCCCTGGATCCCTCATTTTTTATCATGCTACATTACCCACAGGGCTTTCGCATTCCCACACCACTTGACCTCTTGACTCTGTTATCTCCATCTTGGAACAAACAAGAAACATTTTATTCCCACCAGCAAACTGTCATTCACATCAGCAGCTTCTGCTGCGAGTCCTCAGCTCCTTTTGCTCCATCCTCCCTCCTGCCCCACTGGGAGCTCAGACTTCCTGAGGTGGAAAATACAGGCAGAAGAAATCCACTTTCAGACCACTTACTCCTTCCCAAAGTGGCAGGGAAGATTTATGGCAATTTTTTGCCCCCTCCATGCCCACTGATTTATTATTGCCTCTTCCTGGGTGTCTTTCAATCAGTCATAAAGGGAAATGGAAAGTTCTGGCTGAACAAATCACCTGGTAACATTCAAATCGGTCAGGGGTGGTAATTGCAATTAAGAAAACTCCTTGGTAACCTTCTGCTGCTCTTGTGCCTTTCTCCACAGTGGCGCTGTGGTTGAAGCTACTTCAATAGTTATGAGATATATTGCTCCTAACTTGAGCAAGAGAGCAAGTTTTTTAGTACAAATTCCTTTAATATTGAGTGTAATTCTGTAATTTACAGGTTCCCCTCTGTTTTTAGTAAATAATTGAGTACCTTAAGCATGTCAAGCAATCCAGCAGGTAGATTAGATTTGAGTCTAGCAATGAGGACTTTGGAGATATGTCAGTTCATGTGATTGATGGTGAAATAGCAGTAGCTGAGCTTTGCAAGGGTACAAAGAGCTGTATTTTAGGGCGAGGTGTCAGGTTGTTGTGGAGGACCCACGAAGTTACCCTTGAAAACAGAGCAGTGGTGCCATTCCTGAGCTGGAGGCAGTTGCTAGGACAAGGCTCTGGACAGCAGCACCCAGCTGCTCGGGTTGAATTTTTGGGTTTTCATCTCTTGGTACACGGAGCAAAGCCTGATTGTCCCTCCATGTGGGGCTTTGCTGTCAGATGGGGGGCACCAGGACCTTGGCACAGGCTGTGCAGGGAGGAAATGCAGCAAAAGTCTGTACCCTGCTGTCCTGTGAAGGAGGACCCCAAATCCCTGCCCCAGTGGGACCTGCAGGAGTGCTCCTATGGAGGGGTCAGGGATAGGGATCCTGCAGGAGTGCTCCTATGGAGGGAGTCAGGGATAGGGATCCTGTGTTCCTTTGAGCTCTCCAACACTCACCCTCCATGCCCTTAAGCAACCTGCTGGATCTCAGACCCACTGCCCATTCTTTGCTTAGTTTGGGCTGAAATGAGCCCAGGTCCTCGAGCTATTTGGAGGAGAAAGTGTGCACCTGCCTGGAACCTGCACTTGTGGCTGGGACATCCCCTGGGTCCTCTGGAACTGCCTGGGATGGCTGAGCAGAGCAGGAGGAGATCTCTGCAATGTCCCTCCCTCCACATGTCACACTGACCCACCTCTGCACCTGCCCATTCCGTGGGGGTGATGATGGCATTCCATGCCCTCAGCACAGGAGCTGAACCCCTTTGCCAGGTGCCCGTGAGCAGCACGGCTGCCGAGGCCAAGGGAATGGCATCGATGCCTGCAGATAAATGACTACACCCATTGTAAGGACTCGGTAAAGCCTCATTGAAATAAATGGCAAAACTCCCAGAGATTTCAAAGGGATCAGTCCTGAATGTTTGTAATTCTCCCCTAGACTTATCATATATCCTCAGCGCTGTGTGCTATTTCCATAACAAGAGGTATGGCATTCCCTTACTTCCATGTTTGTTAAGCAACAAAGAGAGATTTCAACGCTTGTAGCCTTCCCAAATTTGTCAGGCACCGAGCAGTCTCCCCCCGGCTCCATGTGAGCTGTTCCCAAGCGCAGCCCCTCGTTAGCCCTGACGGGATGTTGTTCAGATGCCATGAATATGCATCAGGGCTACGCTTGGGGTTTTGTTGGCATCAACAGTGACTTTGTCACTAATGGTCTCCAGGGCTGTTTTAATCAACATGCACATTTCGCGTGTCAGCTTATTTCACTTCACTGGTTATTATTTTATTTACAAATATTCTGGCAATTGCTTGGATTCCTTCTGTCCCATGCGCCTGTAACTTTCTTCTCTCTCTCTGAGCTGTTCCCAAGCCAGGGTTTGTGGTTTTTCCTTGCTTTGTCATAGGGAAGGATCAAATTTACCCTCCACCAAGCTTCGCTCTGCCTCATTCCCCATTTCAAAACGTTGATCAAGGAGGGAGGGGGATTTTGCTCAAATGAGATTTACAACAGCATGTGGAGTCTTAGGCACCGGGGTTCAAATGGTCTAGACAGATAGGCAGGAGTGCCAAGGCCACCAGGGATGCGCCTCAGCCTTCCAGCAGGAGCTCTGAGCCTATCTCAGAGCTGCAGGATTTATTGGATGTGGTCAGGGGAGGACAGGAGTTAGTCCAGAGCTGGGTAGGCTAATGAGATATGCCCAGGGAGCTCCCGGGGAGATGCTCCCGAGGCCCTGGGAGACACGGCTGCTGGGAAAGCCCAGAGGAGAAAGGATTGATGAGATGTAGGTCAGGATGGGTGGATGGTGCACGCTGGGGAGGAGAAGGTGGGAGCTGAGCTGCCAGCGCCCAGGGGATCCAGCCAAGAGGGCAGGAGTGCCTCTGTGTGCCTGTGGGAGGAAGATGGATTTTGCAATGATAATTTGGACAGGCTTGAAGGGGAGAGTGGGGAGAAGAGTCTACAATGCTTCAAATAAACACCCCCGTCACGTCCAGCTCTTCACTGCACGCCTGGGGGGTGGGAGCAGAGATCTTTTCCGGTCCTAGAGAGAGCACTTTGCCTCCAACCACTCACCAGAATTGGTATTTTAAAGGAAAGGTGCCTGCCAGGAATTCAAAAATAAGTATTCAATCCATGCTCATGTGCCTTGGCACATTTCCCATCTCAACTGCCAAGATGTCCAAACCTGAAACGAGCAGCACAGCATCTTTAATAATTCACTGACGGATGCTTTTAAAAATGTGTGGTTTATATTCATGCCAGCGCTGACCCTCCCTCCCCTCTTCCCCATCTCCCCTTCCTCTCCTTTTCTTGCAGGTGGTCTATTTAATTTCAATTTCAAGCTGTTGCCTCCTGCTTTGGTTCAGCAAAATGACGTGTCTTGACCTATTCATTTCATGTTTCCAAAATCTTTTACATTTCCTGCCTCCTCCACTCTCCCCCCTCCCCACTTGAAAAGAAAAAACCAATTCCAACTCACAAAATGAAGAATTTCCCCACATCTGTAGAAAATCTGGCCTCACTTATACCTGTAAAAACAGTTGTTTCCCTTTCAGGAAATGGCTTGCTTCAACACCTGAACTTTGGTTTGGGTTTTTTTCATGCTGGTGAGATATTGATAAATCTCTGCCTGATTTTAGGAAGGAACGGGCAAACTCCATGAGGGATAAGTTGACTCTTTGGCATTTCAGAGCAGAGGACTTCACTTTTCCCTCTCAGAGCCTCGGGCGTTCCCAGCTGAGGCTCAAACTGAGGTGAGGGCTTTGTGATGGGCAAAAAATTGAGAAGAGCAGGTCCCTGTCCCCAGGATCTTGCAGGAGATGAGACCAGCCTGATGTGGGTTAAGAAGGAGTATTTTTAAATCTTCGGGGCTAAAACTGGAGCAGAAACCAGGATTCATCCTCCTGCCTTCAGCTACCCAACTTCAGCCCCTGGGTCAGGAATCCAGCTGAGCATTTATGTCCCCAAAGTTTGGGTGGCTGTGTGTCAGCCAAAGGTGATTTTAGACCCATTGCACCTCAGCTGTTATTGAGGTGAGAACCTGGGGCTGATATGGAGCTGAATCCAGGTCCCCAGCCCAAAAGGGAAAGCCAAGGTTCCCCTGCCTGAGGGATGGATGTTGAGGAGATGACAGTGAGCACCAACACTTGCTGTCCTCTGCAGAAACAAAGGTGTCTCCATGGAGGAAAAGACACGGGTGGGAGCACTGATCCCCCTCCCACTGGTGGGCAGACAGTGCCTGGCTCCAAGTACCAGAGAAAAGGAGGGGTTTGTCCCCTCAGCAGGGATTTCCTGAAGAAAAACACTGGGACAGGTCCTTGTGCAATGTACAGTTCTCAGTGATCATAACTGACGCTGTCGTGCATGGACTGAACCCATGGGATGAGCCAGTTTCCATTCCTGCTTTGGCAGCATTCATTTCTGCTTTGAATATCTCCACTTTGAAGACATTGCCCTTCACATTTGCCATCTATACATGCACGTGTGTGTGTGTTTGTACCTCAACATACAAAGACACCCGATTTGAGTTCACCTTCTTTAACACAAAATGGAATTGTTTGATATCAAAACCACAGCAAATCATCCCCCCATATGCCATGTGTCATCTGCCACCTCACCTTCAAGCCCAGCCCCACAAAGCTCAGCCCCTGGACCGCACAGATCTTGTTCTCTGCCACTGCAGACCACACAGCTCTGGCAAACTGCGCTCTGGGGAGGGGGCAGGAGGTGTTGAAGCCCCTCAATAAGCAGAGTTCAAGTTGCCAGAGGGTCTCTGTGGTCTGTGGTGGCTGTGTTAGTGGTGGTTCCGGGGGCTCAGAGCTGTTAGGGAGCTTAACTTTTCATTTCCTGTGTGGTTTCATATTGGGTATGGTATGCACGATCGGGGCTGATTGATACACAAAGCCATGGTTTATGTACGTGCTGGACTTCAGAAATAACTAGTGGGGAGATAGACACCTCAGCAACAGCTTTTCAGAGTCTCCAGAGGGCCTGGCTGTCAGAACAGAGATGTTTTCATGTTTGGTGTTCAGAAACCTCTCTTAGGTTTCCCTGCTTTTAGAGCCCAAAGGATGAAACAATGAAGATTAATAATTTGATCCAAAAAACAAGTCTTCTTGTTCAGAACAGTCTTGTGTTCTGAAAGAATGACATTTGCAAGGCTGGAAAGGCAGAGCAAGTGCTACTGTAGGTGCTGAGGCTTATGGAGTGTCAGAAAGGTGTTCCAGGAGTGACTTCTCCTGGCTCCCTCCCTTCTCCCCATCATCCCCTGTGTTTATGGGGTGCTCAGCTCCATCATGTTCTCCTCCTGCTCTGCTACATGGCAGGGCTCTGAGAGCTTTTGTCCTGGCTGCCAATTTTCCTCCAGCTTTTTAGCCATGTTAATAAATAGGAGTGTTTGGAGCTCATGGCAGTGTGAGAACAGCGGAGCAGAGCCAGCAAAATTATTCCTTTGAAATGAAAGAGATATTTTGTTTTTCTGGCATATGTTTCCTGCATGCTCAAAGGGGCTTTTGAGCCAGGATGCAAAATTGCCACAGAAAGGAGCAGGAGAGACACAGAATGTCATTCCCATTTCTTTTTGGGGAGGAGAAGGATCTGGGAATGATGAGCATCTCCTTGTCTACTAAAGACAGAGGGAAGTGGGAGGGAGTTTCTTCCTTTCTTCTCCAGATTTGAAGGGGAAAATCTAAGCTGAAAACCCTCCATCACCCCCACTGCATGCTAAAGGATGGACTTAGGACTCAACAATTGTATCTATAATAAATTATATCCATAAAATAAATGGGACAAGGCTCATCCTGTATCTTGGAGTATCCTGGCACAGCTCAGCCCACTTCATGCAACTGCTTGTGGGCAATCCCTGGCATCTGCTGATCCCCTTCTCATGCCTGGACAGGGCCCTGGGGTGGTTTGTTTTCATGAGTCAACACCCTGCTAAGGCACACACATGCAGTGGTACAGAAAGGACCATTGTGAGTCGCAGGTACAATTTATTTTCTTACTATAGATATAACCAAGAGGATCAGATTCATCATGCCCTTCCTCTCAAATCAGGGCAGGCACTATTGCTCATGTTTTGGGGTTAGTGGGAAGCAGGGGAGGACTGGTTAAAGTATGCAGGCTGGGAAATTCCAACCTTCATTAAAAAATAGGGAGCTTTCTGCTCAAAACCTGCTCCAGCAGCCCCAACGTTGGTCAAATACGTACATCAAGGATACATTAGTCTCCTCCAGGACTGGGATGGCAAATCTGGCAAAGTGAGATTAGATGTCTCTAAATCACCAACTCTGCAGGGTTTGAGGCAGAACAGGAATCTCCTTTAGGTGCTCCCTTTGTCCAGACCACGAGCAGGTACCCCCAGTGCATTTTGGCCATGGCTGCAAGTGAAGCAGGGAGGAATGGTTTGATTTCAGGTTGGTGTTTAAGTCAAGCTGAGATCAGCACCCCCTGGACTGAGTTATGACTCCAAGGTCTTGCTTTGCTCCATCAGTGGAAAGCAAGGGAAGGACAGGATGGCAGCCAGGGAGCTTTTCAGTTCAGACCAAGGTCTTCTTCCAGGGCCTTTAGGATCATGCCAGGAGCAGTGGAGGTTTCCTCCATGCAGGTCTCTGTTGGTGTCATACTGATGCTCCTGACCATAAGAGCTTCAACTGCAGCTTGAAGGTGAGTTGGAGTCCCCATCCCTGGAGGTGTCCAAGGAATGACTGGATGTGGCACTTGGAACTCTGGGCCGGTTGACAAGGTGGGAATTGGTCACAGGTTGGACTCGATGATCTTGGAGGTCTTTTCCAACCTTAATGATTCTGAGATTCTGTGAATCCAGGTATAGAAAAGGACTCAACTGAATTGTGGGGGTGGCTTTCCGGAATAATGCATGTCCTGGGGCAGGGGTGATTTTTGAAGACATTTATATCATATTGAAGACATAGTTTTGGGCACTGGGAAAACAAACCCTAAGCGGTGCTTTACCCACTGAAACTCATTCTTTCCTCATGATTCCCAAATAATGTGAAATCCTCAAAATCCCATTAAAACAAAAAATATGGATTTTATTTCTGTTGTGTGAGGAGCTGCATGACTCAAGACACAGCTCTGTATTTGAGTCATAATACTCAGTGTTTCCCCTCCAGTCACCCATCCTCCCCTGCAGAAACCAAGACATTGATCTATTTATTCATTAGCCATGGACAAGGCTGTGGCAAAAGCAACTGTGGTAAGATCACACACATGTGGCTTCGTGGCTACTTTTGCAGATAGCTTGACTTTCAGTAGACACAACATCTTCATGAAGGTCCATTCTCACTGCATTTCCCTCCATCTGCTGGGCAGGAAACACTGTGAAGCCTGCAGGAATTTACTCTCTGTCGAGCAGAGGGTCCTGCCACGAACAAGCTCTTGAGAAGCCCTTGCTCAGTGTGACTCACACACTTCAGGAAGTGTTGTCTAGACAAGACCCCTGGTTTTGAAGCCACAGCTCTGAGTGGGAGAAGTGAGAGGAGCCAAGTGGTGTCAGCAGGAGGGATGGACTGCAAAGCTGGGGGGTGTCTGTAAGTGCTGGATTGCTCTGGTGCCCACGTGGCACTTCCTTCAAGAGGAAGACTCACACTCTGCTGGGAGGGAACACGTCCTGGTCTGTGCTGGGTGATAAGAAGGACACAGGCTCCCAGTCTGTGAAGTTCCCTGAGCAGCTGGAGCAGGTGGTGATGGGTTTGGATCATCTCAGTGTGGTACTTCAGCCCTTCATGGAACCCATCCCTGCCTGGCACATTCCCAGACACGCTCAGGGCAGCACCAGCACTGCCCAGGGAGGAGTGTTTGCTTTGGCATGATGGTACAAGGCATCCTGAGCTTTCAGCTGGGCCCAGAAGGCCATTCACCACCTCTGCAAATACAAGTGGGGTTATTACCTTGGTAGAAAATCTTTTTTACTAATCATTGAAACCCCCCCAAACTCTTTCAGAGGCAAGAAATTGAGTTTTAGACCATCTCATCTTCTGGCTTCAAAGTGGGGTTCAGTGAAGGAGACACTGTCAGTATTTGGATGGCAAAGGGTAGGAAAAGCTCAGCTTTGATTAATTTATGAATTGCTGTCTCACAGTAGAGGAGAGCCATGGCTCTGTCTACCCAAGGAAGTGATTCACAAAGGGAACAGCTGACCTGGGACAGAAAACAGCTCAGCATTTGCAAGAGATGGACTAAATGATGCCTGCTTGGCAAAACCTCCCAGGATAGGCTGCCTTGGGACTAGTCACACCATTTCTCATTCAGTAGCATGGGTTTGTTGATGTTCAGAGGTGATTAAATATCCGATAAAAGGATCATGAAGCTGAGTCTGTGCTGATAATTCAGGTTTAGACTACATTTTCAGCACCTTTTGAATTGCAGATAGCTTTTCAGATATGAGCCTGGACAGAGGGAGACCTTCCTAGTGTGCACAGTGTGAAAAAATAAAATATAAATATCAAAGCTTTGAAGTCCCAGCTGGTGTTTCCTGCTTCTAAACTGCCCAGTTTTGGTAGAGGACTGGATTTTCTTTCATAAACTCCCAATTGTAGTCAACTGAATGGAATTCTGAGATTTTCCTTGGCTGAGTTTCCAAGCCAAGTCACCCGCTTTGTTCTGGAGAGCTGGAAAACTACTTGTTGGAGCTCAGAATTGCCTTCTAGGTGTCATTTCTCTGCAGAGAATCCTTTTTCCTTCTGTGGAGGAACACACAGATGTATTTCTGAGTTAGCAAAAAAAATCATTTGAAACTTAAGCATGGCAAAAAAAAGTCTGTAAAGCAATGGCATCCCCCCAGCCAAGGATGTTTTTGCTGCCAAATGCCTGCTAGTTTGAAAATCTTTGAAGTTTCCAGGGAGAGATTCATGGATATCTTTCAATATGAATGATTTTGCACTATAAGAATATTGTAAAGGAGTGCATGGTGTGGAGAAGTAATTACACTTGTCTTCAAATGAGTCTCTAAGTATTTCAAGGTTAAAGAGTCCACAATGGTCATCTAACTTAATTCAGATTTATATTCTTGTGGAATTCCTCTGACTTCAATTATTTTGTATATTACTCTTAAAAAGGGAATATACTGTCCTTCCATTCCTCCCCCATCCATCAATCTAATCTAATTTAATCTAATCCAAGCTAAACTGAAATAATGAAGACAGACAATCTTCAGAGCCAAACACAATTAATTCATCCACAGCTGAAATGAAATTTCTTTTTTCATTTGGAATTTCCCTGTTTAGTTGGATGAGGCCTAAATTTTTGCCATAACTTTAGGTGAAGCAGGTTATCATCTAATCCAATGCAAAGCACAAATAGCTGTGTGTAGACAGAAAACAAAGCTTTTCCCAAATTAATTCATGAAAAATCCAAGTATTTGAAAATTTAATGCCAGTGCCTACCTTTAACTCTGCCTCTCTTCAGGCATTTGCTGCTAACCTGAGATGTCCCAACAGGCAACTCTCCAAAGATAATTTGGGTTCAATTTTTTCATCCTGCTACTTGGTATTATCACAGAGAGTCTCTCATACTGGAGAAATCCCCTTTTCCTGTGCAGTTTTCCTTCCAAGGGCTCCCTTGGCCCCCCCAGGATGGGATGCACAAAGTGCTGTAACAGAACTGCAGAGGGAGGAATGGGCAGGTCTCAGGGCTTGTCCAGCATGGGAAGAAGGGGGTTGATATCCTGGGCAGGAGCTGCTCTTTCCAGCTCAGAAAATCATTTTCAGGCTATTTCATGTCATTTTGGAATAAGGTTTAAGGTAAAAGTGGCAGTGAAAGGTTTAAGCCAAAGTCCACAGCACATGTCCCCAGGCCACCAGGCTGCTGGGTTGGCTCATGTGTGCAAGGTGTAAATCTATCAGTATAATGTAAAAACCTGAGCTGGGAAGGCAATCAAGGCCCTGGTTCACTGAGCTGGGCTGAGGACAGGAAACCCTACAATTTTAAGGCAAGAAAGATGAGGTTAACTCATCTCACCAGGGCTTGAGCAGGTAAAAATCCTCAGAAGTCCTGTCAGCGTGGACTTCAATCCCTCTCTTGACCAGAAAAGTAACTTGGGGTGGCTGCTGTGCTGACCCAGAATCCCATTACCATATTCCAGGTGGGATTGGGATTAAGTTGGTGTTCACACAGCAAAGCCACCCCCACTTCCCCCAGAGGTGGAATAAAGATGCAAGCAGGGCACTGGGGAGGTGGACACCGGTGGGGGTTTGTTACTCATTTTCCAGCATCTTGTTTTAGGTTGGGCCTGTATTTGTAAATATTATGGGATGCTGTGCATATATTGTAAAGCTTCAGTGGGCATCTGTTCTCTCCTGTCTTCAGGAATTTACTCTGTGTATTTACTGTGGTTGTCCCACGTGCTCAGCAATGACAACAGGGAGGGGAAGAGGAAGGGACCCTGCATTGCTGCTCAGGTGAAACAACACACCCTGGACTTGCAGTTATTGGGGTAAATCCACTGAATTGACCAGAGCTGGTTTCTAGTCCCCTTCTGTGTATTTAATAGATCTCCCTGTGGAAGGTGAGGGACAAGGAATGGGTGAAAACTCCCAAGGAAAAACCTGTCAACTCTGCCTGCATGGTGAACCCTGTGAACTCCAGAATCAAAGAGTTTCATGAATCCTCGAACTCCACCGGGTTTTGCCGTGCCTGGTGGAAAGCCCCCAGTTTCTTGTCATCCCCTTTTTGTTCCTTTGGCTCTGTTTTATTAGCAGGGAAGCACAGCTGTACAATCTCTCCCATCTCAGCGTAATTGCATTAGACACTTGGAGGCCGTCAAATTGCCATTCAAGCTGGGATGTAATGAATTTACTTGACATGCAGAGGTCCTTATGTCACAAAAGGTTTTCTCATTATATTTGAGTTTTTACTTGTTTATTGAGAGTCTCCAAAGCCTCACTCTCTCCCCACTCACAGAGTGGGAGAAGTGCTGCAGGAAGCTGCTTTTTAGTGCAATATTCATCAGAAAAGGCCCACCTGGCTCTAACTTTTCAGTTTCATTTGCAGCTTGCAAAGGCAGATTTGGCTGCAAGTACCTGCTGTGAGGAGTCAGAGCAGAGGGACAACATAGATGGGGGTGATTCTTTATAACTGGCAGTGTAATATTCTCCCTGAGGTGTGTTGGGACACCTGGGGCTTTTATCTCCCATTCCCAGTAAGATTAAGCAGTATTAAGCAGCGGGTGCACCTTTGTCCTCCTTGAAGGTAGCAATTAATCCCATGATCTGGTCTTGATAAATCCTGTAAAGCTTTTAGGCACATGCAGGGGAATTGTTACTGGGCCCTGGATTTGACCAGTTCAGCACAGGCTGCAGAGAGCTCCTCAGTGTGCAGTAAATAGAGCCCTAAGCCTTCACCCCTCAGCTAGGTGGGAACAGGGATCTGGTACCCTGGCAATAGGCAAGGATGTGCAAAGCCCCCCCAGGAGAGCCACAGGAAGGATGTGAGCATGCAATTCCCCATCCCCTTTGGTCCTGTTATCCCTGGGAATAGTTGTGATTGTACCCTCCAGAGTCTGCATCAGCACTGGGGGCACATTTGGGATCTCCAGTAAGAGTTTCCCACTCCCAAAGAGCTTTGGGCACGTGGGGTACCTGCAGGCTCTGTCCCCTGCAAACCAAAGCCCAAACCCTCCTCTCTGCAGAAGGGCTCAGAGGGGGTTCCCAGACTGGCTTTTGGCAGCCCCCTTTGGCACCAGGGCCATCTGCCCAGATGTGGCAGGACAGCCCAGTCCCTCCTGATTAGCCCCTATCCCAGGCTGAGCCCGGGTCACTGCAGCACCTCGCTGATAATTCCTGCCCATTGTCCAGGGGTTTTCTGGGAATGATGTGATATTGCTGCTTCTCTGCAGTGCTGGGGGCTCTGACCAGCTCCTCTCTGCAGCGAGGGCTGGGGTGGGAGCAATGTCTCACATGAATGAGATAAGAGAAGACAAAGCAAATGGGGAAGAAAGGAAGCTTGTAGCTTTTCAAGTTCAATGAGGCTTACCAGGCTTTCGGGGGCCTCTTCAAATCAGAGGCCGAGTTAAAAGAACATGCAGAATTCAAAGCCTGTCCTTTTCCAGGCCCTCTGCCGGCTTTGAAAATCCTCCCAATTCATGTTTACTCTTGTTTCTCTCCCTCCTCCCCCTCTGCCCTACCTTCCCCATGCACACGCACACTCAACCCGTGCACAGTCGTCCCCCCAAAATCTGTTGGAAGCAGTTCCTGGCCCAGTGATGCCCAGCCGCTGAGGCAGGTGGGGTGGCTGTTTCCATGCCCTGAATCCTGAGTGTGGGATGTATGCAAATGGCAGGGAATGGTGGGCAACATCAGAAAAGGATACAATGGACCCCCTAATCCCTCGTTGCCCAGAGCTGTCTCTCACCCCAGAGAAACCCAGCATCAGAATGGGGTATGAACAGTTCCTTCCCACTGCAAACATTGAAGTGTTCCATTTGCTGGCAGACACTTTGGAAAGTTGCTGTGATGCTGAGCACAAAGGCTGACTGATTTCATCCCTGGAATACAGTGTGAGCCACCAGTTTCCAGGAGGAATCAAGGACTGTAAGTGGGAGGACCTGGAAGGTCCTGGAAGATCCTAGAGGCATGAAACCTCCATTTTTGCTGCTTTGGAAAATGACTGTGTGATTTTATTTGCAAAGGGAGGTCAAAGCAGCAGAGACACTTCCCTGAGTAAGGGCTGTGCAGTGAGGGGTGTAAGGCTGGCCCAGGTGGGACCCCTGCCTGGCTGTTCCCTGGGCTGCACAGCCCCATGGACCAGCTCACCCCCATCTCCTGGGCGGGCACAAGGCTCTATTGTTGACAAGAGGCCTCTGTAGGTTTGGGGCCTCAAAGTCTAGAAGGGAAGTGCAGAAGACCTTTGTCCATCTGCTGTTCCACTGCCTCTGCTAGTGTCATGACTTCTGCTTGGCCTGTCCATCCCTCCTGTCCATCCCACCACTCTCCAGCTGGAAGCTCTGACTGTGGATTTCTGAGGCAAGGCAGGCAAAGAGCTATAAGAATAGAAATTACCTATATACATGAAGAGTCAGGTGTGTGGCTTCTTCAGCCACTGCAGCCTGATGTGGAGGTGGAGCCCTGATATGTTTTGCCTCTCCTGAGCCCCAGACACTGGGATTGGGAAGGGTCTTTCTCCCAGTCACTCTTCATGTGTTTTACCAATTATGGACCAAGCATGTGAGTCCCAGTCCCTGATTCACTGTGGATTTGCCCCAGATCTGAAACCAACAAAATATGCAGCTGGGACAAACCCAGAGCCTTCTCTCTTCCTCTGACCCTGTGTTGCTCTGGAAAACTTTACCAGTCCCTTTCCTTGTCTGGAAACATTCTGTCCTAGGAAAGAACCAGTGCTGAAGGCTGAAGGCAAATGACTGCTTCATTTCCCTTCACTTTCTTGCACAGGAGCTCAGTGCATGTTGAAAAGAGTTGAGGTGTGAACTGTTGGCTGTTTGCACCTGTAGGTTCATGCTATTCACATGATCTTGGACACAGATCTGTAATTACCACCTCTTCTCCTTGACTAGCCTTATAAGAGGGAAAAAATGGCAAAACTCACCTCTGACTGTCTCCTTGCTGTCACCCAGCAAGGTGTGAAGCACCCCTGCAGGTTTTTCAACCTTTCCTGTGCCCAGATGGCAGTGGGGATGTCCCATTTTGACACAAACCTTGGTGCTGGAGGGAGCAGAGGGAGCGCCAAGTGCCAGGACCAAAGCTCAGCTGGTCAGCAGTGACTTCAGAAGGATATATAGTTCTGCTGCAGACCTGACAGGGACCCCAAATGGGAAAGATCTGCCCCTTCCTTTAAGAGTTATCACTCATGTTTAGGTGTTTGTGAGGAACAGGGCTGTAAAAGTATCTGTGAAGCACCTCCCAAGCCCTTGCTGAAGATTTGCATTCCAACTCCTGGCACTTTTTAGTACATTGTGCCCAGAGTCAGCAATTGCTGAGCTTCTCTCCCTTCCCAGCCATGCAAATGGACCAGAGGGGTTGATGGAGGCTCAGGGCTGGGGAAAGAGGGATGTGACAATCACAGCGAGTCCCCCGAGCGGAGGGAGAGCAGCAGCCCCCAGCTGAATGCAGCAGAGCTCTCTGTGGCCCCTCCGGGCATGGGGGGGTTTGTGCAGCTCGGGAACACAGAGGTGGATTGTGCCTCGTGGCCTCAGTTGTCAGTGAGCAGCAGGGAGATGACAGATCAGGACAGGCTCCTCAGCTGACATGAGTTGCTGAAGTGTCACTGACCTTGTGTGGCCCTTTGTCACTATTGTCTCAGCTCCTCTGAAAAGAAACCCTTGGTCTTGTTCTTCTGCTCTGGGCTGGGAAACTGATTATTATTATGTCCTGGCCCCTGGTTGATGAAAATATGTGCAGCTTTTGTCACATGTTTCTCTACCCCAAGCGCGTTTCCCCCCTCCCTTTGCTATTCACACTTTGTGTGAAGCTGCTGTTCATTAGACTGGCAGGGGCTGGGGGAGTGCAGGCAGAGAGCCAGGTACACCTCAGCCCTGCCTGCCAGAGCCTGGCCTTGATCCCCACAGGGCTCAGCCAGTGCTCCCCAAATCTGATGCACAACATGCTTCTGGCCCCCCAGACTGGTGCCAGCACAGTGGGCACCCAGCCCTGCCCTCCCTGCACCTCCACCAGCCTCTCCAGAGCTGCCTTCTGCTGCCAAATGCTTGGGGTGGGGAGGATTAAAAGGGACAAATGCCAGGAAGAGATGAGGAAGTTCATCAAACCCATTTCCATAAGCTGTTGAACCCCTGACTGAATGGGATGGGATGGCAAGGGATGGGATAGCATGGCATGGCATGGCATGGGATGGGATAGCATGGCATGGCATGGCATGGCATGGGATAGGATAGGATAGGATAGGATAGGATAGGATAGGATAGGATAGGATAGGATAGGATGTATCTATATCTACATAGATATACTGAATATCTATGGGAGATCATACTGCCTGCTTTGCTCTGCTGTTTCTCTTTTTCCTTGCATCACCATTAGCTTTTGCCTCACTACAAAGTGAATGTAGCTCCTTATCCCTGGAAGTTTTCCATCCCTGGAAATGTTCAAGGCTGGGTCAGACAGGGCTTGGAGCAATCTGGTCTTGTGTTCCCATGGCAGGGCTCAGAGAGGGGGACAGAACCCCGAGGAGGCTGCAGGCTGAGCCCAGCCCTCAGCAGACACACAGGAAGACCCACATGTGCAAACACTACATTGTGGTCCTTTATGTGAAGAGTGATTGCTGTGATTGAGGCTACTTATTGCTAGGACTGACGCCAGTGTTTGAAATAAATCTTGGGGGTTGTAGCAGTTTTGCTAATGCTTGTGCAAGAAATAGACTTTAGAGCAGTTACTCCTGATTTATGCAAAGTGGGAGAAGGATTAGATGAAAACCTGAAAAGCAAGTGTCAGTGTCCTTCAAGACTCCTTTAAATGGGGTCAGGAAAAGCAATTTAGGGGGAAGCAAAGGGCTAAACATGAATCATCTGGACAAAATCCTCCTGTGAGACATTCAGGGTGAGATGGTGGATCAGCTGTACCAACACCTTTCTGCTGGCAGGCTGGAGGAGGGTTGAGCCATTTAACTGCTCCAGGTGACAGCCTTAGTCCTGAACAACTAGACTACAGATTAACAAAAAAAGTGAAATTAAGCCAGATGTCATTTATAAAATTATTCTCAGATGCTGGCAGTGAGTTGGCATCCATAAAATAAATACCATTTTGCAAGAGAGGTGTTGTGAGTGAGGTGACCATAAAGCCTGGCCCACTGGGGTGGCATTGTGGCCTTGGCTCTGATGTGTTTGCCAAACTCACCTTAGAGAGATTTCAGGTTTCCTCTTCACGGGGCAGGAATTAGGCAGGGATGCACTGCAACACCTGGTCTTTATTTGAAGGCTGAGGACAACCACTCAGCCATGTGAATCCAGCTGTCTGGTAGCAGATGTCTTTGATCTGTAGCTCCTGTGTGCTCATCCAGAGGCTAAAGACAACTTTTCTGAGAGCAAGGAGTGAAATGTGCCCTTTTCCTCCCTAAATTCTTCTACATTGCTCTGGTCATTGTTGTTATCATTAACAAGCCACACTCAGGAGACTTCACTGTAACAGAGACCATCCTCTTCTGTTTCCTTGGGGGTATTAAAAAACCACAGGGAGATTTGAGGTAAATCTGAGAACAGAACTTTCCTCAAAAATGAAACAGGAGGTGAAAGGAAGTCGGTGCAGCATCACTGGGATGTGTGAATTCAGCTCTTCTTTAAAGTTGCAAAGGTAAAACCACCAGCAAAGACAAGACCAAGCTGTGGCTGCATCTCTAATTTACGCAAAAGTTCAAATTTCTTCTCTTACAAACTTCTCTTAGTTTGAAGACAAATTTTGGTTCACTGCCACCGTGAAAATCTGACCATAACCTTAGGGAACTTCAGAGAGGATCATTAAGATGGTTTGAACTTGTTCGGGTGTCTTGTGTCATGGAATTTGGATAAAAACTGTTTGTGTTTTGCAAGCTGTCAGGGCTCCTGGTGTCTGTCAGAGCCTGGGAACAGCATTGTCCAGGGGTTTTCCCTCCCTCCACACCCTTGTGCCCTCCCTCCACAGGGTGGGATGTTGCAGTGTTCATCCCAGGTGATACCGAGCATGTTTATTCCAGGTCCCTGTTGATGGGTCAGCAGTCACTGCATAGCCAGTCTTTGCCTGGATCCTGCTGGGAAATGTTCCTGCCTTACCAGTATGCACAATTTCCACAGGCTTTTTCAACAGTCTTATCAGAAAGGCCAGCAAATAAACAATGTGTCTGAATGGGATTCTTTCTTTGCTCCAAGAAAGAGCTCTGTGGATCAGGGTCAAAGCCAAGAGATGCCCCAGGAGGAGCTTGCATTTGGCTGCCTGTAGTGCTGTGGTTCTGTGAATAACAGGGATCATTTCCTTTCAGGATTGTTGGGCTTTGCACTTAATATGCCATTTTTTACAAGGGCTATAATGATGAGAAGAGCCAGAGATGCTGAGGAACAGGCAGGTCATTCCTTGCAAGCACCAGATGATATACAGCAAACTGTTATCAGGGTGATAACACTTCTTTCAGGAACTGAGCAAGGTTTCTTATGTAGCCCATGGGTTTGATCTCCACCAGGCCAGCTCTTCTTATCATGTTTGTTAGCTCCAGTGAAGCAGAAGTATTTCTGCTTCCATGTGTGTAATAAATTCAGATGGGGCTCGTCCTGGATGCAAGGCTAAAATGGCAAGATGTTCCTCCCATGACACTGAGAGCAGCCAAAAAGAGGGACATGAGCAGATTGCCAGGCAATCCAATAGCCCCGAGGTACCCTGTGCTGGGGGATTTGCTTTGGGCTCTTGCTGGTGCCTGTTTTCTTTTCCCCTCTCACAGAGCCAGTACTTTCTGCCAGATGGCTGTTATTTTTTACAGGACTACAGACAATTATACCTGTCAAGGGCGTGCCAGAACAGTTAGCATTTATGGTGTTAAGGAGATTACCTTCTAAATGTTAATAGCAGACACAGACATGGTAACTTTGCTACTCAGGATCATTCTTAGATCGCTGCTTTGGGTGCTCTGAGATTCACAGACGTACAACACCAGCTCTGGAAACACGTCTGGACCCACCACACAGCTGGTGCTCACACCCTGGGCCACCACACGTCAGCTGTGCAAGGGGCAAGCCCAGAGAGGTTTGATTTCACATCAAACCTGTGTCTCATCTGAGGGTATCAAGGAGCTGCTGACTGTTTCCTGGGCATTCAGGTTGCCATTAAAGCCAGTGTGGGGACACGCCAAGTTGCAGCTGCTCACCTGTGTTTTCAAAGGCTCCCAGGGATTGATCAGCTGTCAGAAGCTTGGGAAGGGCAGTTCCATGTGGGTGGACATGGACATGGGGTGGTGTAAGATGTGCTTTATGCCCCCAAGGCTCCTGGTGAGTCACTGAGTCCTCCCAAGCAAGGATCTGCTCAGCTTAAGATTTCGCACACATCAAAGCAGGAGCCAACTCTTCGTGTTTGTTTGAGGGCACCTGGTGCAACAGGGCTCGACCAACACCTCCAGCTGCAGTTGGAAGGAGGAAACCCCAAAATAGCTGCTGCTTGAAATGGCTCGGAGATATAAATTTATACCAGAACCATCAATCTGCCCTGGATCCAGTGGAAAACATCCCTAACTTTGTCAACCAGAGCTGTTTTCAGACATTATGCTGCTATTTACTCAAGAGCCCTCCACACTTGGTGCCTCTTGGGCCCAGCTCTGAGAGCTGCCAGGCTGGAAAGTGCAATCCTCACCCTGGCTGTAAGGAGGATGGTCCCTTGTCCTGTCTGCTTGGTGGATGGTCCCACCACTCAGCAGCAGCTCCTCGCTCAGTGTCTTCTACACAGACTGTGCATTGTGATTGAGCAAATGGAAGGCAGCCCATTGGTTGTCTTGTTGGGTTTTGGGTCATGAAACAGTGAAAGTTGAGTAATGAATTCTCATGGCCCCTCACTGGGAGTGCAGAACACACCCATGTTTGGCCCCAAGGACATATCCCTTTCCCATGGTCCCAGGAAAGCTGAATTTAAATTCTTATAACAAAATCCCTTGACTTTTCCTCCTGGTGTGCAGCCAGGCTGGTCAGAGGGTGTTTCAGCTCCCTGTGCTTTGGGCTGTTTGTGCCGTGTGAAGGTTTGTGGTGCAGACACAGGGCAGGATTTGCAAGTGCTGACTCCAGGGAACGGCAGAGCTCAAGAGCAGAGGCAGCCCTGGCCCTTCCTGTTTATTCTTTCCAAGGGCATCTGTCCTCCCACGGCTAGAGGGGAGGTAAAACAGAAAGAGGAGGGTGCCCCACACACTGTCCTTGGGGGAAAGAAAGGAAAACTGAGTGAAGAGGCAAGTAGTTCAAACATTCTGTTCTTCAGGTGTCCTGTTTCTGCCCTTGATGTATTAAACAAAGGCAGAGGTGAGGGGGTTGGCAAACCTGAAGGGGGGAAAACCAGATTTGTTTGACACTAATTTGATTAAAGAATAAGGACAGTCATTGCTGATTCTTATATGTGTTTCTCTCTCTAATCACGGAGAAATGCCATGGCAAAGGCATTGGCTGAGGGATGCCCTTGGCAGATCATGGGCCAAACTCTGCCCTCGGTTACACCAACACGTGGGCAGGATGACTCAGCTGAGCTGGGTGCAATGGGGGCAACCAGGGCACTGCTGCCAAAACAGAGGTGGGCTTGGCAGGGGCTTGTTTTTCATGGCTGTGCTACTTCATTTTCACTGGGGTGGCTCCCCCAGCTCATCCAGGAGTCTGAAAGGATGGGAGTGAAGACCTACTTTGAGCAAATAGGGGCAAATATGCCTCAAATAAGGCTCAAATATGGCTGTGATGTGAGTGTTTAGAGGCAATATCTGCATTTTAGATGGGAAAGACACTTTCCAAGCCTGACAGAGCTCAAGGAGTGTTTGGATAATCCTCTCAGGCTCATGATGGGACTCTTGGGACTCTTGGGTGCAGGGCCAGGAGCTGGACTCGTTGATCCTTCCAGCTCAGTATATTCTGTGATACCCTGTGATCCTGTGACTCTGACAAGAATGTAGGGTTAGAAGACAAGCTGCTGCACAGACAATCCAGTCAGGGTTCTTCACCAAAGCCCAGATCTGTGCACAGCTCTCCAGAGCATTTCCAGCCAGTGGGATGAGTTAATAACATCACACACATGTGAATGATCATCTCAGGCGTGGCACTGTCAGCGTGGCTGTGATATTTGATTCTATCGATGTTGAGAGTGTTTTGGTCCTGCCAGCTGAGCTCCCTCCTGAAGGAGCAGCAAGGAGAGAAGGCTCCAAGGGCTGGCATTGTCTATAGGGAAATGTAATTGGTCCAAGATATGACTTTGGTATTATATATTAACTCATCTAAAAATAAATAAAAATAAATTAAAAGGTTTCAAATCCAGGAACAGCGAAAGGAAACCAAACAAATATGTTTACACAGAGTCCACATGCCTGGCCATCGGTTTGCCTGTGGATGTTGCAGAACCACCGTGTTGTGAAAGAACTTTTCTCACCTGCCGTGTCCCAGCAATGGCAGTGCCTTTCCAGGAACACCCTGAGCTTTGCCAGCTTCCCAGGAATAAACAGAGAGACACAAGAAAGGTCATGGGCCACTGTCAAAGGTGCCAATTGGAGAGCACAGCAGGATTTGCTGCAGGAGCAGAACAAATTTCACAACCAAGCTGAAAGGCCTTGGAAGCGTCCCCTGCTTCCCTGAAATCTGTAGATAATTAAAATCACTGGAAAAATAGGGGGAATGGCGATATTTTCACTGGTTTGGAAAGTTCTGGATGGTTTGACGTTTTAGTTGATCCTCTCATTTTAATGGGGAGTAGAATTCAGTTGTTTCTCCAAGCAGGACATTTAGTTTGGTCATCTTGGGAGCCCTTTCAGATCAAGATCCAAATTGGGATCCTCAAGATAGAAGTCCATATCCAGGAAAATTCAGAAAAGCTTCATATCCCAATCATTTTTGGCACTGAAAAGAACAGTCACAGTAACTGTGAGATACCATCTGTATGTTTTCTAGCAGGGGCATTACTGTTCTCTCTTTACAGGAGTTGATTGAAGGTATCTCCCATATTTTACATCACATCAAAGTTTTGAAAGTCCAGATTTTGATAGTAAATATTACACCTCTTCTCCATTGCCTGTAAGACTGATCCTTATTTTTTATTTCTGATTTTAATACTTTAAGCTTCAAAATATTGAATGATGGAGTAGAAAAACCATTAGGGAGGCATTTCCCAAAACTGCTTACCTTTCCTCCACCCTTCATTTCCCAAGGCTGATGCCTTGCACACCATTAAATCTGGGAGAGGCAGCACCCTTTGTCCTTTGAATATCAAACTATCCTGTGGCAGAAGGTGCCTACAGAGATACACTATACCCATCTTAAAAGTGCTGAATCAAGGAGAAAAAAGGCCCTTTGAAGAGCAGAAGCATCTTTCTTGCTTTGCTGTTGTGCAAGGCTGTGCAGATGGGAAATGCTGGGAAAACACTGTCTGCAGAAGGGAAATAGTGCAGGATCTGTGCTCAGACAGCTTTTACTTGAAAGACCTTGGTGTCCCAACTTTAATTCCTCACAGGCTGAAAAGACTTTCACCAAACCTCAGCTAGAAAAGCAAAATCCCTCCTAGGCAAGCAAACCCATCTAACTCTGCCTGCAGCTCCTGCCCACTGAGGGTTTCCCATCACAAAGCCCAGACTGGATACCCCAACCTGCTCCTTTTTTGAAGTTAACACAGTGACACAACTTTACACAGCCCAAAGCATCCAGCTCAGAGAACTGCAGCTTCCAAAGGCAGATATTTCTCTCTCTCTCTCTCTCTTTGTGCTTGTTTGCACAATTTTATTGCCTAGATATAACTCACAAGGAAAGCACCTTTTGGTTTCGAAGGAAGGTGGTGACACCTTATCTACAACAGTGCAAACAGCTGTAGGGTTTGTTTCCTATAGTTGTTTCATGTAGCAGCAAAATGCAGTTGGTGCACAGTTTGAAGGAGCCTTTACCCTGTGCTTTGACTGCATTTTTCCTTGTTTGCAAGGCTTGACCTAGAAATGGAAACCATCCATCCCACGGGTATGAAACACTGAAGGTTTGTGTGCTGTTTGCTGCCTCTGCTTGGGACATCCAGTGGGCACAAGGAAGGTCACCAGCCCAGGCTGCTCCTTTGTTTCTGGGAGTTGTATCTCTTGTAAGGACAAGCAGTGTCTGCCTCCAGTCTGCTCAGTGTTATAGAGGCATAGAATTATGGAAAGGGTTGGGTTGGGTTGGGAGGGACCTTAAAGCTCATCCCATCCCACCCCCTGCCATGGGCAGGGACACCTTCCACCAGCCCAGGTTGCTCCAAGCCCCGTCCAACCTGGCCTTGGGCACTTCCAGGGATGGGGCAGCCACAACTTCTCTGGACAACCTGTGCCAGGGCCTGCCCACCCTCACAGGGAACAGTTTCTTCCCAATATCCAATCTAAATTTCCCCTCTTTCAGTTTGAAGCCATTTCCCCTTGTCCTGTCACTACAGTTCCTGATGAATGGTCCTTCTCCATCTTTCTTTTAGGCCCTTCAAATACTAGAAGGCTGCTCTGAGGTCTTCACACCTTCTCTTCTCTTTTCTTCTCCAAATTATTCTCCATATCATTCAAGGTGTCTCCAGTTAGGGGCACTTCAACTCAAAACCAAGGTATAGGGCAGGAGTGAATGTCTAAAGCAACAGGTAAATGCAATTAGAGGCCCAAAAATCCTCACTTGCAAGAATTTCTTGCAATTATTCATCCTGAACAAGAAAGAACTGAGTATCAAACTAGAGAAAGGCCTGAAAAGGTGGAGGAAGTCATCCACACCCTCTGCCCATGGAGGGAAAAACCCCTGGCCTTAAATTGCAGCAAAGATCAAGGTTAGAGTGTCCTGGTAAGTGAGACAAGCATGGCCCAGACATGTGAGGAAGGCAGCAAGTACCCATCATGGGTGGTCCCTCAGACCAGCAGCAAGGAGCCCACCACCCTGATCCTGCAGCCCATCCCTGCCATGTCCCAGCCTGGCTCTCCTGCACAGAGAGCTCTCACCAGGTGCCTGGTCCAAACAGAGCAGTGTCACAGGGCTGGGAGAGAGCTTTGCATTGCTCCAAAGAGCATTTTCAGTGAAGGGCCCCTAATACATCAGGAGAAGGAGAGGTGTCCCCATTCACTCCACTTGTCACGGTGGTGCCAGGAGTGAAATCCAGCAGTCCTGGAGCACAGGATTGGTTTGTGAATGCATGACAAGGCTGCAGAGGGGTGCTGGAGGAGGCAGCATGCAGAAGGGGTCATTAAGGAAAGAGCTGTTCCTTTGATGCATGAGATACGTGTAGAGATAGATGGATGCTGTTCGGAGGCAAGTGGCAAAGTGTATCTCAGAAGGATAAGGCTCCTCCTAAAGAATGGCCGTGATGTATTTCGGGTTAGATTTTCAAAGTCACCTAAAGGTAATTTCTTTGGGGTTTTTAGCATAATGTATTGGTTGGCTTGGGAAAAAAAAAAAAAAGAAACCAATCCATTTTAAACAACTAAGAGAAGACAAACAGTCAGCTGTAATTTAAAAGCATTGAGGGCCACATATCCATTTTGAAGAGGAGAGCGATTTTTCAGAGCTGAACCGAATAAAGCACCCGGCTCCTGTCCTACTTGAGGAATGTCAGCGCCTAATTCCCTTTAGTTAAAATGGAAACACAATGAATTCCGTGTCAAACCATCCCTCTGTCCAGAACAACATGTAAAAAAGGCTTCCAGAGGCTGTTTAGAGGATAACACGGGGCTATAATATGAAATACATGGCAATTTAACATACAACTACCGTTGTATTATGCAGCCGTTATCGACAGCGCGACTGACACGACGCCCAATTACCAGGGGGGAAATGACACCTCCTGCAGCTTAACAGCTGCACTGTTAAATATGGTCACTCTGTGCCTTGGGAGAGTTATTAAAGTGGCAGAAATTAGCGTTCAAGTAATTGATTGGCATTTCCTTAAGATGCAATAATATTCCCATAAATCTTTAGATAAGAGGAACGTACCTGAGACATTAAAGGACTTTGGGTAGATGTGTAGTGAGGGTGACTCTCGATGAATAATAAATGGCCCTGGGTGACTTCTTGTTATGGCTCTGATACTGCACGATATTAACTTTTAAGGGATGCCTTCAGAGCTCGGAAACTTTATGGACTCCTGTGTTTTATGATCTTGTAACCTCAAGTCCTTCATCCTGGGGACGGCAGGATTCTGTTCCATCTCATGATTACCAGGTAGCTGCTGGCACCAAGCCCCTCTCAGCACCTTTGTCTCCAAAGCCTCTTCCCTAATGAATGTTAGTTTTACTGGGCTGGAATTGAACCACTTTAGACCATATTTCCTCAGCCATAAAAAGTTATCTAGGGTTTTACCGATCCTAAGTGATGTATGCACATTAGCTAATTAATTAATCTTCTCGAGTAACATATTAATTTCTTTTAATTTCCTATCCCTGCTTGAAAGGGAGCATTTCCCTGAAGCCGGTGTGGTAGTGTAGGAAAGGATTTGTAGATTTGAGTGTTCAAAGGCAGCTTGGGGTTTTGAGTATGCAGCAAAATACACATGTGAGTATTCATGTGGACACACACATGGACAGAGTATTGCTATCACAAGACAGATGTGGACCATTTCTGTAAAAAACAAGCATTCTGCTCCAAAATGGACCTTTACTTTAAGCAAGTGGCCTAGCAGCTTGCCTTCTACTTTCAAAGATGCTTAAAGTTGTATGCACAGGAGGAGTGAGGAATTTCAATCCCTAGATCCACCATGGAATGCCAGCCCTTCTGTCCAGCCCCTCCTGCTGCCTCCACACACCTCTTTTTGAAGCTGCTACAATCAAGGTTCCGTTTCTTGCCATGTACAGAGGTGCTTTAGTCCCCTCTGAACACTGGCCCTGCTGTGAAGCTCAAAGCAAGGCTCTCCTCCTCTCAAAAATTCAGTCCAAAAGGCTCTTTGAGGACCCATAGCTGGACACTCATTTTACCTCTGCCTCCATTTTCGTAACATCACAGAATCACAGAACGGTTTGAGTCGGAAGGGACCTTCAAGATCACCCAGTTCCACCCCCTGCCATGGGCAGGGACACCTTCCACTAGCCCAGATTGCTCCAAGCCCCGTCCAACCTGGCCTTGGACACTTCCAGGGATGGGGCAGCCACAGCTTCTCTGGGCACCCTGTGCCAGGGCCTGCCCAGCCTCACAGGGAGGGATTTCTTCCCAATATCCCACCTAAACCTCCTCTCTTTCAGTCTGAAACCATCACTACGCGCTCTTGTAAAAAGTTTATCTCCTGGAGTAACTCCAAACCAGCAGGCTGGAGGAGTTCTGCAGCTGTGCCCATGGAAACTCCTGGGATCTGGGGGAGGAGAACCTTGGAGGTGATGGTCAAGCTAGATGGATCCCTTTGGCTGGCAGAAACAATCAGACCTGTATCATGTTTGTAATAAAGGCTCAACTACCACCCAGTTTGATTTGTCGGTTCACTCATCAAAAATCTCAGTTTCCAACGTGCCATTCAGGATTCAAGGACATTTCAGAACGGGTTTTGCCCCATTTCTGAGCTGTTTTAGGGCTATGGTGCAGCCTTACCTCCCCCTAACCCTAACCTGCACCTAATGCAGAGGCTTTTATACCTGTCTCATGCCCTGTGCGTGGGACAGGGACATGAACCCAGAGAATTATTCCACAGGATCAGAGTAATCAGATGGACTTCTGAAGGCAGGCTTGGAAAAAGCCACGGCACAGATTCTGGACTGGGAATCTTTCCCTCCCTTAAGGTCTCAATGCCACCAACAGGGCATTGCTGACCTTGTGAATTTGTATGGTTTTCCTTAGTACTGACTCAGGGCCACCCCGAAGCCTTTGACACCAAGCAGGACCTGGGTGAATCATAATCATCCCAACAGAGGTGGCCACAGATGTGCCCCAAATCAACCATCACCTCCTGCTTTCACTTCTTTCTGATGTGATGTCTTCTCTATGGACAAGACATGGCCATGGGATGGGTTATCCCACCTCCTCACCACCCTCTTCCCAGGATGTTGTTCTCCCAGGATGGAGGTCATTATTCTCTCCAAGTGGGGCATTTTCATTTGTACATGATTTTTATATGGAATGTCCTGCCTTGGTGCTGTTCTGCCTCTCCCTCCCCAACCAGCCCATACTTCTTCCCAAAATGTAATTATGCCTCTTCATCCTTCTCATTTGTCCAGTGCTGAAAGTGGTGACAGGGCTGACATTCCTTTCCTGAGCTTCTCAGGAACTTCTCCTTTTCTTCTTGTCCTCTTTGTAAAGATTTCTCAGCAGTTCTCATCAGCTGTTTATATTTAAAGGCTGTCAGACTTGTTTAATTTAGCAAGAGCATTCCCCTCTCTGAGCAGGCCAGAGAGGGCAATGCTCCTTCTCGTCTTCATTATGATGAGATTTTAATTGTCCTCAGCCTAAAACTGCTGATAAAAAAGAGATGAAGAAAACAAAGAAACAAGCAAAAAAGTGTAGGTATTTTTCCAGAGTGACTCGAATTCAAATCTTTCTTGATGCTGGGCTGGACTTGATCCTGGGTTCGTGGTGGTCCTGCAAGGGTGGGTGAGACCTTTCTCTTCTGTATCTCTGATTTGGACTGAGACTGCTGGAGTCAGTGAAATGCTCCACTCATCCTATATAAAGTAACAGGTTTGGGCTCTTTTTTTCAGTTTCCTAAGAAGAAAAAGTCATTCAGAGCATGCAAAATGTGCCATTTTATTTAGGACAACCGAGTGCCTGGAGTGGAGTCTTGTTTAGAATCTATTTAACTGAACTGAAGTAAATTTGGAAATCAGATTCTTTTTTGAACTGGAAATCTGCATCATGTCACACTGAAAACACACCTGAAAATCACTGTGTAGCTGGAGAGAAAACATCTGCAGGGATAAAGACGGGGATCTTCAACCCATATATTCTCCTGAAGTTCTTTCAACATGAATTTGGAACAGAGTTTAGTTGTGTAGAATTTGCTTTTAGTGGGAAGGGTGCAAAAACAATCTACTGCCTTATAAATGCCATTTAAGTCTGGTGTAAATGTCCTGCTCCCATGGCAGCTGAGGCAGGACACGATTGGGAACTGCTGGACTCAGATCCCAGTGCTGTGACCACATTTTCATGATGTTCCTCCAAATCAGGTGTGGTGGTACCAGACATGACCACCTCTGCTTCAGTCCAGAGGTGCTGGCCTAGCTACTGTGAAATTTAGGGAGAAACTAGGGTTTTTTTTGCCATTTTTCCTCCCATTTTCCCCGTCACAATTTGCTTTTCTGACACAGAACTTCCCCCAACGTGGAGTAAATGCGTTGGATTGTGTGGGCATTCAGGGAGAGGCAGAAAACTGGGCTGATGGGAACCTGAAAAAATTAGAAGTTTGTTCCAGATGCTTTTTCTAATTGCATTTGCCTTTCTCCAGACAGTTTTGTTACTGCATAGGAGAGAGTTGTGTGTGCATTACAATATAAAAGCAACATCTTCCCTACTGAGTATGTGAGGGAAACCAAACCCAAACACTATTTTTTATCCCCATCGAGCTGTCTGGGTTGTCAGTTAGAGAAATTAGCCCATCTATCACACATCTCTAATTTCCCATCACTTCCCCTGAAATGTGTGGGCTTTTAAAGAAACTACTTAATTTTTCCCTCATTATTGTGTTTCTTTTTCACTTCCTCCAGTTCTTAAGCAGGAGAATCCCAGGGGATTAAAGTGTCTAAAAAAGAAACTTTGGAGCTCTTCTGCTTCTTGCATGAACTCACACAGAAGTACCAGGGAACAGGCAGGGAGGGATGAGCCTGTTTTTGGGATGGGGGATGTGTGTCCAACCTGGTCTTGATGCCTGTGTGGTGTGAGGGGTGTTTGGGATTGCGTTCCAGGGTGTTTGTGCTTTGCCTGGGGGGTTTGATGTCCTCAGCTCCCATACACGTTGGTTTGTGTCTCCTGGTGGTGTATTTATGTAGGGCTGGAGATGTGTGTGCTGTCCCCCTGCACACAACACAGTCCTGGCCAACCCACCCCTGGGGGCTCATCCCTCACCCTCCTTTTGGGCTCACCCACACGCCTTCAGTTCCCTTCTTTATTTGATGTCGTGGCTCCCCTGCAAGTCCTTTCAGTTTCTAAGTTTCTGAGAATGGCCGAGTAGAAAGGAAAGCCGGAGCAGCTGGGGATGCCTTGGGGATGGCACATCCCGGCCCCAGAGGTTACTGCGCTATCGCCTTGCACTTCATCCTTCCAGTGTTTAGCAAATTGCACTAATTAAAGGGGCACATCTGGCCTCTTTATCAGGGGCTGTGCAGTCCTGCTTTGGATCCTGCAGTGACAGGCTCTGACGGTATCAGCACCCCCCAGTAAACACTGCTCACCCCACGGAAAGGCTTCCTTTCTTCTGTGGGTCCTGTGGAAGCACAGCAGGGTCAGTGAGGAGCCTCCAGTAAGCCCTGCAATGGAAGAACCAGCCATTCCTGAAGTTCAACCCCCATGGCTTTGTTGATAGCAGCACTCACACTGCTCAGAAAGGCTCTCCAATTAAACCAGCTTCTACTCCTGTTGAAAGTTTACCCCCAGAAAGCAACCGAATCAAGTGCTGAGCCAACCCCAAAGCTCTGCTCACCTGGGGACTCGCTCCCCTTTGCCCTGGGAGCCCCCCATGGCCTGTCCTGCAGCCCCTCCTTGTACAGGGAAGCTCACAGGCAAATACTTCACTTAATTTTAGGTGTCTAACTCTCCTGGAGCGAAGGAAGGGAGCTGAAACTCTCCAATAAAGGATTAATGCACCAAAAAATAGGTCTATTTTTCAGCTCTGAAATTACCCACAGTTTCTTAGGGAAAAAAAAGCAAACTTTCAGCACAGGACTTCTTCCCTGCATTCCCAAATCACTGTGTATTCACTCCATGGTTTCATTCCAGGTATTCTGAAGAATGCATCACCTCAGTAGCACAGGTGAAGGGCACTCTGACCCTGCATCAGGAGCTATTCTTAAAATAATGAGCCATGAATGGAGAAAAAATGACCTAACAGAGCCAATCATCTTAGCAGGTAATAACATTCAGGTAGTTTTTCTACAATCACAAACTTTATCTCCTTTTTATTTCAGCAATATTTATACCCCAGTGCATTGGGCACGGCATTAAAACCTTATCAGTCAAGCCTGGCAAGGGAGGGAGTGGGAGGGGATGAAAGAACCGACAAAGCAGGACTGAGCTCAACATCCAGTGTCAAAAGTGACCCTTGTGTTTGTTTGCCTTTTAGGCAAATAAGGGACTGGAGGAGTGGACACACTGGCATAATGCAAACACGTCTGGGTGACAATTAGATTAACATTTTTAACTTCCCAGTTCGAGTTGAGTGTATTTAGGGGCCTTTCAGGAGACAGCTACTGCAAGGCTGCAATTTGTGTGCTAATAGAGCCAGCCCCTCTGCGAGCCCTGCAGTGCAGCCTGGTGCTCCCGAGCCCCTGCAGCCCCTGTGACACAACAACAGGGCACCAGTGACACAACAACAGGGCATGATTGACCCCAAAGTGCTATTTATGGTGGCCTGGAAATTGTCCATAATGACATGGTGCACGGGGCGATTGCTCCACCCACCTAAACCCACACTGCCGTGGCAGTTCTTGCTTTGGGATGGCTGGCTGCTTGCTGTGTGGGGTCTTTTTTGGAAGGAGAGCTGCCAGCAGCCAGTCTGGGCTCTGTTTTGTCCAGCATATTGGGAGCCAAAGCACCGAACCGTGGGAGATGCACAGGCTTTTGGAAAGGGTGCTTATTTAGGGGTGCACTGCCTTAATAGTGCAGTAAGTGATCCTTTGAGCCTCACATAGGAAGCTGTTCTTAAACTAACTGTACACTGGGATGCAAGTGGAGCTAAAACACCTCCTGGAGCCAGTCTGAGCTGCAAACAAAGCTGAGGCACAGCTTGCTTGCTGAGATCCTCCAGATGTAGCTGAGGTCCTCCAGATGTAGCTGAGATGTCACATGGACCTCGCTCCTTCAGGAAGCCCTTGGTTTGAGCCCAGCTGGGTCTGAATGCTGGCTGACACCTCAGCATCCTGCCAGGCTGGGGTGATGTCAGCTGAGAGGTCCCAAAGTGATGGATACAGTACAGGTTGTTTCCTCACTAAATCAACCCTGAGTTTAGCATTGCTTCTCCAAGAGCCTGGTCCTGAGTCAGAGCAGACTCAGACATCGTGCACAGGGTGGCCAGACAGGCTGTGACAGCACCCAGGGAATGGCTGGAGTTGGGTCAGGGCAGGCTTAGGTGGGATCTCAGCAAAAGGTTCTCCCCCAGAGGGTGGTGGGCACTGACCAGGCTCCCCAGGGCAGTGGGCACAGCCCCAAGGCTGCCAGAGCTCCAGGAGGGTTTGGATGATGCTCTGGGGCACAGGGAGTGACTCTTGGGCATGGGCCTGTGCAGGGCTGAGCGTTGGGCTGGATGATCCTTGTGGATCCCTTCCTGCTCAGCATCTTCTGTGAGATATTCTGAGAGGCAGGTGCTCAGCCTGCTCCTCATGCCAGAGCACACAGCTTTGCCCCAGTGCCCCAGATTTGAACCTCCCCATGACCCCCAGCAGTTTATTCCCAAAATACCTGGAGACAGACGCTCATCTCACACAGTGTGACGGGTCCTCACTGCCTTCAGCAGAACTGCAGCATTCTCACCACAGCCAGAAATCCCTTCCCTAAATAACCAAGAGGCGAGAGAGGAGGGAAGCCTAAATCTCCACCCAGGAGCCTCAGAAAGCCTCCCCTTGCAGACGCAGCCCCTGCCAAGCTGCTGCTGGAGGCACAGGCACCAGGCTGGAGCAGCTTTGCACTTGTATGGGGCGAGTGTTTGCTTCCCTGGCCGCACAATCGCTGTCACCGATCTCATTGCGCTGCTCCCCCTGGCACATCGGTCCCCCTGGCACATCGGTTCCCTTGGCAGCCCTGGCTGAGGCCCTGGCCTTCCCAGCCTTTAGAAATAAGTTTTGCAGCTCTTCCCCTCGAGCACACGCTCTGCAGCTAAACGAGGCATTATCTGGGAGCCCTAATCAGCCTCGTTCCAGCTGAGCTTGCCACTGAATTTGTGGCAAAGCCCCGAAGCCCTTGTGGAGCATTGAATGCACGCTGGCATTGGGTGCAGGGAAAGCCTCCAATTGCCTCGTTGGGCTGAACAGAAAGTTTCTGTCTCCTATGACTGCTCTGCTTTGCAGTATTGAAATGAATGGGTGCTTGGGAGTGGAGCAGGAGCCCCGGCAGAGCTGTGTCAGGAAACAGCTCAACATCTGCCCTGGTGTGGGACGTGTTATTTATGTTCCCCTCGGCAGGAAAAAAAAAAAGGAATCTGCAATCAGGAGGTGGTAAAAAAAGGCGTTTCCTAACAAAAACAGCCCCAGAGTTTGGCTCGTCTGTGAAAGAAAAGTTAAAAATGCAGAGTTGGAGAAGAAGTTTGAAATGTGCCAGGATTTGACAAGGCTGCTTCCAGTCCTTCCATTTTCTGCCTCCACCCTCCTGCACTGCCCTCTGCCCAGTGGAGTGCCCTTGGCTGCTCTCAGGGCATGCTGGAGGGCACCGTGTCCCCAAGTGCCCCATCTCCATGTCTTTCAAACCCCTCCAAGTGTTGGTGACTCCACCCTGGGCAGCCTGTGCCAGGGCTGGAGAACCTTCTCAGTGAAGGAGTTTTCCTGTGTATCTAATTTAAATCTCCCCTGACACAACTTGAGGTTACTCCCTGTTGTCCTGTCCCTTGTTACCCAGGAGAAGAGACTGACCCCCAGCTGGCTGCAGCCTCCTTTGAGGGAGATGGAGAGAGCAAGAAGGTCTCCTTGATCAGTTCCTCCTGAAACTGTCCTCCATTAAGCCTTAATTTCATTTTCCTCCCTCTCATCAGCATGAATTCATTTCCTAGCTGGAGCAACACGTGCTGCTGAGTGCCTTTTATCCTCATATTTCCTGCTCCGTGCCCCTCACTTCCAGAGAGAAAAGGGGGAGCAGCAGAAACTGGGTCCACTTTGGCCAGCCACAAGTTCAAACTGTGCATTTCCAAACCAGGATCTCTCACACACAGTTGCCCAATTTCCAGACATACCTGGGGCTGATGGAGGGACGGACAGAAGGACAGAGTTCAGCTGACTGCAGAGCTCACATCCAGCAAGACTCTGGTGGAACAAGAGGCATAAAATATCGAGCTACTTCAACTTTTAACCTAATAATATGTAGCTCATTATAATTTCATTTCTAGAATTATGAAGATTTTGTCTGCAAGCAATGGAATCCAACAGTTCACTTGATCACTTGTTCCAATGGTTAATTTTCCCCATCCTTAAAAATTTATGCCTTATTTCTCTTTTGAATAGCTCTGATTTTAATTAGAAAGCATTTGCTCTTGTTACTAAATTAAACATTCCTCTTTGATCTGGTATATATTGCACTACCCTTCCTTTGCTAAATTAAACATAAAGGTTTCCAAATCTCTCCCAATAAAGTATCTGAGGTATTCCCTGATTTCTGTATCCACTGTCAGTGTCAATACAGTGTTCTGTATCACTGTCAATGGAGCACCAATAGAAGGAGCAGCACATGGAGCTACAGCTGGAGCAGCAAATGGAGAAAGAGGGATCCAAAAGCAGAGAGACAAACTCAGGGAGCAACAGATAAACTGACAGATCAACAGAGTCCCCCTCTTGAGGTTACAACGAGTTTTCCACGTTAGTGAATGGTTTTTCTTACCTGAAACCTGTGAGCCAGTTCACACAATCCATCACTGCGGTGATGAAGCCATTTGCCTCCTTAATTTCCCCTGGAAATCACCTCCTCTCACTGATCACATGGGAAGCAGCCTTCCTCTTCACCCCCAGATCCCCACCACTGTTATTTCTATATTTAGCAGTCACTTCTTCCCATCCCTCACCAAAAGCACTCCATATCCAGCACACCCAACTTCACATCACCAACTTGCCAACTGGCAGGAGGAAAAGCAACTTTTTCCCCCCATTTTTTTTTTTGTGGTCCCTAGTCGTTTCTGGCCTCTGGCCAGCTGATGTCTTCATTTCTTGTAATGAATTTGTGTCATTAATATGTTGGATATGCCCAGCAATCGCGACGCAGTACATTAGTACAAAAGCTATTGCTCTGGATGCCAGCCTTTTATTGCCACGGCTGATTTACAGGCTGATAAGCAACTCTGCAGCCGTCCTTGAGGCTGGGAAGGACAGGTAGTGTGGCAGCAGCAAGCATGGCATGGCACTGTGGCAGCCCAGGGGACATGGGAGGTGGCCTTGACCATTTCATCTTTTCTCCTTAAAACATCCTGAGCTCTCAGCCATCCCAGAGAAACGCTGAGGACAAAGCCTGTGTGGAAATCTCTGGCACTTGGAAAGGAGATTAAATGCCATCACAATCCTGGAGGTTTGGGAGCCTCTGTGTGACTAGTTCACAACAGAGCCATGTCATCACTTTATTGCAGAGATACGATAAAGACAGGCATTATATGGTGTTAACATTTAACAGCCATAACTTAACTTCCAAAAGACTTTGCGGGCCAAGTCACAGTGAATTGTTCCTTTCTGTGCATTTAATCCCTGGCTCACGTGCTCCAGAGCAAGGGTGTTTGCAGAAAAGATAGAGTGCTAAGCAGGCAGACTGACAGACCTGTCTGTCTGTCAGCTCCAGAAGGTAATCCCTTGAAATGCAACCTTAAAAAAAAGTGTTTAAAAAGAAAGCATCAAACAGGACCAGCACAGACAACATATCTGACTGTGAAAAACCAACAGCAAGCATCCCTCCCCTTGGGACTGATCCTGTGCCCAAAGGACTCGGTTCTGAGCCCCTGCACGTGATGCTTTGGACACTTTTGGTGGGGCAGGGTCAGGCATGAGGCTGAGAGGCACAAGAGACTTGGGCAAGGTCAAAGCCTCTGTTCAGATCCACCTTTGGCACCAGCTCTCTGTGCCTGTGGGCCAGGAGGGATGCAGCCAAGATTGTCTACATCCTGGTTCAACAGTCTGCTTGAACTCCTGAGCTCACCCCAGCACAGACACACCCAGATCAGGAGTGAATTTGCAGAGTGAGCTGCTGGTCAGGTGTTTCCCCAGGAAATATTTTCCCTGTGGTACTCAGTGCTACAAGGTAAGACTGAAAACATTGTGGGACAAAATCAGATCGTCCTTTATAGGAATAACTTGAGCACCCAACATTATAAAAGAGGGGTGATTTAGCAGACAACTCTTTTGGTGCTGGATTGTCTTGCATTGGGCTGTGGGTCAAAGTTTCATTCCTAGGGATGAAGGAGGAAAATTCCCCGTGGATGGAGCAGGGGAGGGAGGATGTTATTGCTGAAACCACCCTGTCCTGCCTCTCCTTCCTGTGGAGCAGCTGCTGCAGGGCATGGCTGGGATGAGCTATTGATCCCTGTCCTCTCCCATCTGGCCACCTGGAAAGCAGAAGGGACGATCCCCCCATATTTCACAAGCCCTGAGAAAATGGAGTGGGAAGTCCAGGGACCTCCAGAGTGTCACTCCCCATCTTAATTACGATTGTCAGCTTGCCTTGCATTTTAGGTAATTAATTCTGCTGCTGCATAGCTGCATCTGTGGTTGACCCCAGCTCCTGCTGATGGGGCAGGGTATCAGTTTCAAGGGCTCCCTGCCACCTCTCTGTTTGTTTGTGCTTGCAGTCAAGGCTCACCCCACAGGAAGCGCTTGCTGAGTGCTCAGGAAAATAATCCACAGCATTATCTCAGCATCATATCAAATAGATTTGGGCCAGAAATGGACTCAGCTGCTGAAAAGATCTCAGATTTCCTGTGTAGCAGCAAGTTCGGGGGCAAGCACTTCAGCACTGCCCACAGCTTGTGGTTAATTACTGTTTGTAGAGTTACTGGCTGCAGTTATGCTTGACAAAAGTGAAATGCTGGCTGCTTTGGGATGGCTGCCACCTGGTTCTCCCACCCCTCCTCCCCCACTGGGTGCCAAAAAAATGGCCAAGAATGGAGCTGGTGCAGGATAGAGCTTTGTGCTGCCTGGGAACAGCCGTGCTAAGGGGGACTCCAATCCCACAGAGCACTGGAGGTGTCCCAAGCTGTGACCCCATAGCTCCCCATGGCATTGCCCATGTCCCTGCCTGCACTCCAGGACAGCTGATGGTATTGTCAGTGACACAAAACACCTGGCTCTACCTGCTGGAAGAAATTCAGAGTCCATGTGGCAGGAAACAGGTCTTCTCTAGCCCTGAATGTTTTCCCCTCCTAAGGGCTGTGGTGCAACACCCTCCTTGGATGTGGAGAAGAACACAGCAATGCAGGGAAGGAGCAGAGCCTGAGCTGGTGGGGACTGGAGGTGTGAGCTGGACTGTGCTGGGAACCTGGGGAGACAAGGCTGGAGGGAGAATATGAGCAGTGCTTGAAGTTCAATAGCTGTTTGCTGCCTGCTTTGATAACAAAATCTCTGAGGAACATCAAATAACTTGATCCAGTGCAAATGAAAAGGAAAAAAAAGCAACAGGGAAGAAGGAGAAAAGCAAGAATAATAATAAAAAAAGGCTGGTGGCAGGTGTTTGTTGCCTCTCTGTGTTTGTATGAATTCCCTTTTATTCTGGGGTGGTCCTGAGGGTGGGAAAGGTGATTTTGGACAGAGTAATTTCTGTGTGTCCATCCCTGAGGCCCTGCTCAAGGCTGCAACATCAGGACCCCAAGATTCCAGCAGTGACTGGGGAAATCTAAAATGTTCCAGCAGAGCAATGTGCCAGAAAAAGCTGGAAATGGGTGTAAAGGGGGTGGCCAGCCCCACTATTTGGCCCCCAACCCACCTCTGCAACCTAAACTAATGGGGCAGGTAATGGGTTGAGGGCCATGACCTGGGCTGGGTATCCACTGCTGACCTCTGCCAAGGGTTGTGACCCAAGGGCTGAGAGCGACTAATGAGTGGATTTATGTCTTGTTAATAACAGAATTGAGCAATCAGGGTAATGAAAGCCATGCTCTGCATTAACGAGCAGCCAAGGCAGCAGGGGCTGAGCTTTGGCTTCTCCCAGGGTGGGCAGAAGGGCTGATGTCTGCCTGGATTCAGGAGCTCCCTCCAGAACTCTGGAAGGAATTCTGAATTCTCTCCCTCCAAAGAAAGGGGCCATGTACAGGCCAGGCAGGACCCAGTGCCCACCTGAATTTTGGGTTTGCTACTGGCTCAGCCCCAGCTTTTTTTCATCAAAGATCAGGAATGAGAAGGCAGGAAGAACAGGGAGGAACGTCTACACCTCCCCTGGCCCTCTGAACTGTTATTGCCATGGATATTGGTAAGTGTGGAGACCTCACAGCACCTTCCAGTATCTGAAGGGATCTACAAGGAAGCTAAAGAGGGACTTCTCATCAGGAACTGTAATGATAGGATAAGGAGTAATGGGTTCAGTCTGAAAGAGGGGAAATCGAGGTTGGATATTCGGAAGAAATTCTTCCTTGTGAGGGTGGTGAGGCCCTGGCATGAGTTGCCCAGAGAAGCTGTGGCTGTGACTGTATGATATTAAAAAGACATGCAGGAGAAAGTCACTAAAGCGACTCAAATGTTTCCTAATCACTGTCACGTGCAACTGATTTTAAAGTCTGACTTTGTGATTCATTCACAGCTAAAATTAGCCCAGGGCTGTGCAAGTCACTTGGTTTTTGCTTCAGAAGGGTGGATGACTCAGGCAAAGCTCTCCTGCTACAGCACAAAGATGCAGCTCCAATAGATCTCCAATACCAGCCTTGCAGCTCAATGTACTACTGGAATATGGCCTTTCAATAATAATATCCCCTCCCTGAGGATGTTGACTCCATTCCTTGTTTAACAGCAGGACCTTGGGCTTGAGGAGTGGAATTTAAAATGTGACAAGTGCTCATCTATGGAAAAAATGAAATGTAAAAATTATGTATCTGTTTAAAGGAAACAAAACATATTTATTTATTTTGTCTGTATTTAAAAAAGAGATATTCACTTGCTTTAAATGGTGAAGGAAGCTACAACAAGTAGTTAAACTGCCAAGTACTTCTAAGATTCAGCCACAAATTATCTAAAAACCTCTTCTGAAGGAAAAGTGCCTGTGCTTTAACTTTTGTGGGGAAAGAAGTTTGGAGGAAGAAGAAGAGCTGCCCCCAGGAGCCTTGTTGGCATCTGCCCCATCCTCTGGGTTCAGTGCCCACCTGCTCAGGGCACAGGCAGCACTTTGTGACATTGCCTGCATCCTGCCAGCTGTCACTGGGGAAACTGGAGGCAAACTGGGCTGGGAGCTTTGTGTCCAAAGCCTTGTAATGGAGTGACAAGGAAGGGAATCCCAGAATCACAGGATATGATGGGTTGGAAGGGACCCACAATGATAATCCTGTCCAGCTCCTGGCCCATCCCCAAGAGTCACCCCCTGTGCCCCAGAGCATCATCCTCCTGGAGCTCTGGCAGCCCTGGGGCTGTGCCCACTGCCCTGGGGAGCCTGGTCAGTGCCTGATCACCCTCTGGGGGAAGAACCTTTTGCTGAGATCCCCCCTGAGCCTGCCCTGACACAACTCCAGCCATTCCCTGGGTGCTGTCCCTGGTCCCCACAGAGCAGAGATCCCCTCCTCTCAAATTGACACCCCTGGGTTTGCCACAGGGTCTTCCCCAAGAGCAGTAGGAGGAGGATGAGCATCCACAGGGTGCCAGGCAGCTACCCCTGTCAAGTGCCCAGCACTAAGGTCTCCAGGAGGCTGCAGAAACCTCCCTGGAACACAGCCCTGGTGAACTCGTGCCAGAGCACCCATCTGAGGTTCATCTCTTGCCATTACAGATGAAGTTGAAGCCCAGGCTGCCAGGGGGATGTGCCTGGGAGGGGGAGTGTGCTCCAAAACCTGCACACACACCAGTTGTTGGACACCCCTCGCTGCTGAAACAGGAAACATCCCATCAGCATTTCAGTATTTATTTCTCTTTAACCTCCCAGCCCTGCACTGGAGGGGCAGTGAAGTGGCATTCCCATGGGAGCAGGGGCAGAGGGGAAGGAGAGGGGCACTGGGAGCAGAAAGCTTCCCCCCCGTGTCATTAGTATAAATTGTGTTTGTGCAAGTTATATTTTACGGCAGGCGTGTCAATTAGTGTGTGAAATTTAATAACCCAATTGAGCTTCCCTCGCTCAGAGCTAAATTGAAATCTGTTGCCTGTTTGGGAGAGGGAAGGGGCTGTCACGGATGGGAGGCTGAGCTGGGGGGAAGGTCGGGATGTTTTTCATGTCGATTAAAACAAAGGGAGTGGTTTTGTCATCCCTGGCCAGGAGATAAACCTCAGCTTTGCTTAGACAAGGCAGCTGATGAGATTTTTTAATTTTTTTTTGAAGGTTGTGACATGATTTTTTGAAAAAGAAATCCTCGGAGGGGGAAAGGGAATATTATTTATTTGATTATATTTGGTTTTGATTCTGGTGGGGGGGAAGTTTCACCACTAATGACTGCAGTGCTGAGAGGAGCTCCCAACACCTGGAGCTCATCCACGAGGATGAGGAGGAGGAGGACAAGGAGGACAAGGAAGATGAGGAGGATGAAGAGGAGGACGAAGACAAGGAGGAGGATGAGGAAAACGATGAGGAGGAGAAGGAGGAAGACGAGGAGGAGGATGAAGAGAAGGAGGGGGAGGATGAGGACAAGGAGCAGGAGGAGGACCAGGATGAGGGGGAGGAGGAGGAGGGGGCCATGCACCTCACCAGCCTCTGTCCCATGGCAAAGCAAGGGGTGTGATCAGTGCCCAGATCCTCCCAGAGCACAAACACTAAAAGTGCAACTCACCTAATCTAGAATAGCAGGACCATGCTGAGAGCCCGAGGTGATCTCACTGTGCCTGTAAGAGGAGTTATAAAAACTCCTAAATAGGGAACTCCTGCGGGGGTGTTTGTTATTGGGTCAGTGAAGTTGCTTCAGGCTTTAGGATGGATTGTGGCAACAAATGGCTTTAGGATGGATGGAGGTATCAGCTGGTCCTACTCTCCATGTGCTGTTTGTTTCCTCCATGAGACAGAAATATATTAAATAAAATCAAAATCAGTGCTTTCACCTAAAAGCAAAGCTCCAAGAACTGAGGACTGGAGACAAACAGCAAAATTGTAACACTTACATGGACTCATCTCAGACTTCTATCCTCACTCCTACAGTAATATTTTGTGGGGTTTTTTTTCCAAAATCCCCTGTCCCAGAATCACAGCAGTGATCCCCTCTCACTGTCAAGGGATTGCCCCTGAATCACAGCTTCATTTTGAGCAGCTCACTGCTCTGCCCTCTTCCCACACCTCCACATTACTCCTGCCCACATTTCTCCATATCCTAGGGGACAATACCTGGCTGTGGAATGGTCCTTCTCCCATCCCATGCCTGTTTCTCTGAGATCTCTCCCCCTCTCCCTGGCAGATACTCTTCAGTCAGGCTCCACTTCCAACCTCTGCTGGTCCCAAAGCTCTTCAAAGAGACCCACTGTCCAGGAGACACAGTCCAGGACTGCCTGGCTTTCCTGGAGGAAAGCAACACAAAGGATCCTTCTGTGGTAGCATCTTCTCACCAAGCCCTGCTACAGAGAAGCAGTGAGCTGGAAGCAGCAAAGGAATGTTTATAAAATTGCTTTCATGGACACTGCAAATGTGGTGAAATGTTTGTAAATCAGGTCATGCCATTCCCTCAAATACACAGGCAACCTGCTGGATGTTTAATGAAATAAAGATGTAATTAGCTGCAGCTTTTGAATGCTTTGGGAAACAGCATCAAACTGGTTGGAAGGGAATTCTTAAAAAAGCTCGAGTTACCACGCTGAGCAACCCACTGCAAAGATACAATCTGAGGAGGGAACCCGAGCCTGCCAGGATTTCCTCTGCACTGTGTTTGCCTTGGAGCAGCATCTAATCTGGAGCACACATCTACATTGCCCTGTGTCCCGTCCAGACCCCAAAAAACCCAAGCTGAGTGGCTTCAGTGAATGCTAAAAGAGAAGAAATTTGCTGCAGGAAGGAAATTTTAAGGTTATAATCTGCAGGGTCCAGAGTGTGTTTTTAGAAATGTTAAGAGGTCTCTGAAGTCTTCCCAAAACCTTAAGCAGAAAGATAAAACGCTGCTTTAGGAAGGGTTGCAATGGGAAAAGAGATCAAATATAAGATTTGGGCTGTCAGTGACCCCTACACATTTTTCAGTGAACAGCAAAACACCATGAAGGAATTCAGGCTCCTCCACACAGGGAGCCACCAGCGCTGCCCGAGGAATCCCGAGACACCAAATCCACTCAGGGTCTCATAACTACCCAACTACTCGCCCTGATTCTTATCTTTTTACCAACAAGGCTTGGTTTCCAGAGGAAGGGGATTAAATATTCTAACAGGATACTGTGGAGGCTGGTGAGAATCCAGTGGAGATGCAGAAGAGATGCCCACAGCTCAAGGTCATGTCCCCAGCTGGGTGCTGAAGGCATGGCTATAAACTGCAAAAATGTGCTTTAAGACACCAGAAATCTGCAAAAATGTTATGCAGCACAGCAATTAGAGCAAATAACTCGCTGCATCTTCCACTTCCCAAACCCTCTACCCTTCCAGCAAACAAAAAATAAACAGCTCAAAAATATGAATTTGAAACATAATGAAAGGCAATTTGGGTTTTGTAGGCACAGAGAGGGAAGGTCTTTAAGCCCTTCACTGGACAATCCTAGATGTGACCCCACTCCAACACATTCCAAGGCAGACTCTGTTAGCTGATGATCCAAAGAGGCAGGAGGACCTGGAGGACTTAGAGCCTCATGCCCAATTAGGAATCCCAATTTTCCTTTTGGACTGAAGAAATACAACCTAGCACTGTGAGAGCAGGGCAGTCTTCATTGCTTTCAAAAGAAAGGTTTGCTTGTTTTTCAGGAGAGAAGGTAAGCAGAAAATTTTTCAGGGACAAAAAACCAAAACAAGACAAAAAAAAAAGGTCTTCAGTTTGTAATATTTGAAAACAATTTCCAGGAGTCAAGGAAAATGACAATGAAAATGAGAAATGTGGAAAATGGAGAGAAGTGCAGAAGGCAACACAGAGTCCAAGGAAAGGAGAGGTTGGTGCTTAGCCTTGTGAGAGGCTACAATTACTTGTTGGGAAATGAGGCATTTTTAGGGTGTTTTGTTGAGAATGCTTCAGTTTGGAGAAGCACTGAACTTGCCCCAACCCCTCAGCCCAAGGTGAAACCATTTACTTCACCCCTGCAAAACTCAGACTCCCGAGAAACTCCACCTCCTTCTGCCCTTCCCCTCTCCATCCCACTTAATACCTCTGCTCTCAAGTTGCCTGATGTGCCTGTGTTTATGACAGAAATAACCTGCCTTGGCACTGACACTTGAATTTCACTTAAGGTTCATCGCGTTATTAATGACAAGATCAATAGAACCGAAGCCGCAATAAGAGCTCTCCCCATTCATCCTCCTCCTGCCCCTCCCTTCCCCAGCCACGCTTTTAATCCTCCAGCTCTTCTCAAGGGTGTTTAGCTCAGCCCTGGAAGGGGGCTCACCCCCTGCCAGGGACGGTGCATTGCATCCCCCACAGCCCCTGCCATATTTCTCCTGAGCCTTGAAACCTGAGGGAGCGGAATAACCCCCAGGTTCCCTCTAATCACAGCGACTGCCGTGGCCTTGCTGAACTCTCCCACTACAATTAGGTAATCAGGCTGGCAGACGAGCCTGCTTCACATCGTTTTGCCATCAGTAAGTGATATCTATCACCCCTCCCACAGACCTGTTATTGCCACAGACTGCTTCGACCTACCCAGTTAAAACCCCCTTGTAAAAGCAAAGAAGGGACTTGGATGTATTTTATGGCAAATTAACTTTTAGCGTGTCCTTTCCCTCCTTTTATTAAGATCACATTCACAGCTGACACTTCCAATAATGTCTGTGCTCCTCTCCAGCTGCAGGGGCAGTGCTGGGAAAGGGCTGGCAGCTCCCTCTCAGCATTGGAAGGGCTTTAGGACAGTCTAAAGAGGTGGATTGCCCTCTCCTTTTGCTCATCTGTCTTGGCTGGCTCTGGAGGAAGCCCAGGAAAGGTGAGAATAGTTCGTGGGATGAACCTTATCCCAAGGACAAGTCTCTGCCCCAAGGAAGGTAAAGACTCCCAAAATCAAATTGAATTTCTCTTTGTTGATCACAGAATCAAAGAATGGTTTGGGTTGGGAGGGACCTTAAAGCTCATCTCATCTCGTTCCACCCCCTGCCATGGGCAGGGACACCTTCCACCAGCCCAGGTTGCTCCAAGCTCCATCCAACCTGGCCTTGGACACTCCCAAGGCTGGGGCAGCCACAGCTTCTCTGCCCAACCTGTGCCAGGACCTGCCCACCCTCCCAGGGACTTGATACTGAAATCCTCTGGCTCTGCTCCTACTGGACCCCTTATGCAAGTCAATGAAGAGAAAAACGAAACCTTATCCATTCAACAAACTTCAGACCAGGCCTACAGAACACCCTGGAAATAAACCCAGCCCTCCCCAGTGCAGCCCCCAGTCAGAGCTGAGGGACTGAGGGACCCCCCGTGACCTCCACCCTGCAGCAAGTTCTCATCTGCTGCCCATTCAACAGCTCTTTAAATCCCATCCTCTAACTTTGGTTTAATTTCTGTTCTGGAAATGTGGTCTGGTGCTGCAAATGTTTGGTCACTGCTGGGTTGAAAGGACACAGAGTGTTGGTTTGAAGTACATGGAGTGTTCCAGTGGCTCCACAGACCTCAGGGCTGAGCCTCGACCAGGACTCATCTGAAAGCAGGCAAAGCTCCACTGCCTTTCAGCTTTCTTTCCCTGAAGGAAATGTCTCACAAGTGCTGGTCAATGGGAAATTGGATCTTTATCATCCAGGGCCATACATATTTTTATGAAAGTTTTTCAGTTCTGACCTTTTTCTATTCATCAATTTCTTCTAGACCTGCGCCTTAACAAAGCCAAAACCTGGGATATCAAAGTGCAGCCAAGCCATTCCAGAAAAATACCTTCACTCCAGAACACAAACCTGCCATTACAGAGGCTGTGCATGTGCACTGATTGATCCCCAAACTGGCATTTCAATTTATTTCCCTCTGGAGGACTCATTCATTATGGAGAAATAAGACCATTAAATGCATGATAAAGCACACGCATCAATAAACGAGGCTGGTGGTTACTTTACTGTACCAATCTAAACAATAGCTGGTAAATAAATCTATTTGTGATCACACAGGACCTTTTACGATGAATAAGGAAGCAGCAATTATTAAACAGAGATAAGAAAAAGAAGAGAATGACTTGGCAGCATTACCAGCCCATGCACACCCCCCCCTTTTGCTGTGCAGCTGTGACTGCAGGGGTGGGACAGATGCTCAGGCTGGGGACAAAGTGGCTCCAGACGTGCCCAGAGCCCCCATGGCCTCTCTCAGGTGCAGGGCTGTGTGAGCTCATGTGTTCACATGGGAGCAAGGGCTTATCCCCAGCAGCAGGGGAAGGTGCCCAGAGGAGACTAGGCAAGAGGTTTTTATCAAGAATAGGAGTCTCCACACTCTGTTTTCTCTTTAATTGATTTTCCACCCTCTAGGGAGAAGCGGTATGATCATGCCCTATGACAATATTCCTTTCTTTATCACATATATTTATACTTTTCCCCTGTCTGCAATGGATGAATAAAAAGCAACGAAACACCACGGTAGCAGAAAAATCCCTAAATCATGGTCTGTCTCACCTGGTCAGTGATGCTTTGGCCTCTCCTCACCTTCTGCAGCCGTTTTTGCTTCACTGAGATGTCTTGTAGGATCTCCCTCCCAGTCTTTGGGCTCCCAGTCCTGCTGCTTCTTGTTATTACTTGACACTTGGGGAAGGTGCTCGAGGCCACTGACACTGACCTTGGCTCACCATCACCCTGTCCCTGGGGTACAATCATCTGCCTTGCCATGTTTTACCCTCCATCCACACCCACCCAAAGACAGGACACCTCGTGTTGATAGAACCAGTAGCTGTGGTTGTGGTTGGGTTCTGGAGGAGAAAAGATGAGGATGGAGCAGCTGGATGGGAGCACACCCAGTGCCCTCAGCCCCTGCTCTTAAAGGTTCCCTGTTTTCCCACTGGTTTTGTTTGGCACCAAGGAAGTTTATCTCCCATCTGATACAGAGCTACTGATCCCACTTGTTCTTCTGAGTCTTCTTTAAAGCTTGAGGAAATGAAACAAAAGCCGAAATGCAACCTCAAATTCTGGAGATAAAATACTCCCTGAGATCTTCATGGAAGTCACGGAGATTTCACATCAAGCCTCTGCCACTGGAATAGCTAAAAGCTTGTTTTTCACTTTTGGTCACATTTTCTTTGACTGATCAAATCTAATTTTTACCTGGCTGGACAGTCCAGTTATCATTAAGTGACACTGGAAAACTTGGGATAACCCAAAGTGCCCAGCACTGCAGAGGCTGATTCAACAGGGACAGAGGAAAGGCAGCAAGGGCAGAGACAGGCAAGGCAATGAGAAAGGAAGAGGAAGAAATGAACATTTCCCAAATCGAGAGATACAAACCCATAAAGACACTGAAATGGGACATCAGAAGCACCAGTGGCCAAAGTGGGTTTTCTTTGAACAAATCAAACAAGTCTGGTCCTTTCTGTGCCCCCATGCTGAGGACACTGGACAGTCCCACACTGTTGGAATAATCCCATAAGAAAAGTATGGCCTGAATTTTTATTTTTTCTTTTAAAAAAAAAAAAGTGTTAAAAAGAACTCCCCAAGACCCCGACAAACAAACCCCCAAACAAAACAAGAAGCTCAATTCCCCTTTGGCCACATTCTTAACCCTCCAAGAACTCCACATCAAGCTAAAGAGATGCCACCTAACCTAATGGGATTTTCCTGAGCTCTAATTGAATCCAAATCCCACGTATTCCCTCCCTGGCAGGCAGTGATTTACTGTGCAGGGCACAGTGAGCTCAGAGTTGGTGGGCAGGGTTGACTATGGACCTTCCAGTGGCTCCTACAGGTCGTGGTGGTCAAACAGCCCCTCAGATGTGCAGGTTGGCACTGCTGGTGCCTGAGGACAGATGACAGACCTGCCACCAACTGCCCTCAGGTGCTGCTTTAAGTGAGACAGAGGGGGGAACTCGTGACACACGAGTGGCACTTGGGTCTCCATCCTTGGATAAATGAGTTATCTGCTGTCTCTCCCTGCGCTGGCGAAGGCAGCTCGTGAAGCAGCTGGCTGAAGGGAGATTTACTGGACAATTAAAAGTGTTGACTTCCAAGGTGGAGTCAAAAATTATTGGGTGTGAAATGCAAATAGATTTAACAGTTTTACTGCTGTTTATATGATGTTCACCCATTCCCAGCTATTTTTCTTCTCCCCTTTTTTTTTTTAGTGATTTTAAACAGTCCCAACTTTCACAGGGTTTAACAATCTCAGACACATGCAGTAAAAACTGGAGCGTGTTCCAAGGCTGAACGGACCCAGATCAGTGGTGTGTGCTCTGAGGGAGGGTGGGTGAGAGGCAATTCTCTCCCAACCCCTTAACAAAATATTAATTTAGAATTAAGCTGGTAATTACGTTCAGCTTTGGGTCTGCCCCACAATCCTCTGAGGTGGATCTTATTCAATAAGCTTTTGGCCAGTACCCAACAAGCCTCCTCCTTGTATAATCAGAGATTGACCAAACTAGTTGCTCTCCAGCTCCACGAAAACCTTCCCTGAGGAGGGATGTGGGGAACCCACAGCGTGGCAGTGGCTCAGGCTCCAGGGAAATCCCATTCCCATGGGGGTTCCCATGGAGGACCCATTTTCCCTGCTGCTCCCCTGAGGTTCAGCATCATCTATCAGAGCTAGGATGGAGTTTTTATGAGGTTTAATTCCCTGCCTTCTACATTACATTAATGACCCAAACAGTCCATGGCTTAATTAAAGATTAACTGTTAAGATCAGTAAAGCAAGATAGTCGGAGCTTGGCCAGGCAGGGCCCTGGAGGAAATGCAAAGGGATGAAAAGCAGTGGGAGAAGCAAAGCGAAGCAACCCCTCCAGAGCCTCCAGCGCTGAGAATTAGGAGTTTCGTGACTTTTGGCTCACGTGACTTCTTAATCAAGGGCAAGTATCTGTTATTCCTGTCTAACTCCTCCTGGATCTCACTTCAGAAAAAAAAGGTGTCACTGAAATGCTTGCTACAGAGAGGGATATTCTGTGCTACTTGTAATGGCCCTTGAGTGCCCTTAATATCTGGTGCTGCAAGATTTATCACTGCTGGGGAGAAATATTTGCTTCTCAGACATTTCTGTTGTGTGAGGTCCATTGTACCAAAACAACTCCACCTCAACCTCGTTTGTAACCAAATCTACACAGTTGCTGTTGATGTTATACTGTTTCTGTGCTTGTGACCTTCATTATCTTTCATGATGGGGATCAACAACCTCCCTTACCAGACTGCTGTCCTTGTGTTGTCTGTGAAATAATATTTGCTATTGCTAAAAATTCACATAGCATGTTTGTGGTGCAGTATCTGTTGTTATCATGTCCAGGTAGGCACATATATCCATCCACCCACTTAGCCATCTGTTGTGGCACCACTGTGACCTTGGTTCTGCACAGTTAGCTCGAGTAAATAGATTCACCTACACCAGTGGGCACAAATCTCCCTCTCTGTGGAGAACTGTACTCATTTTGCTGGATTTCTTGCTCATCTCTCTTTGAATGGAGCTCTGGTGAGAGAGATTTGGCCAACAAGTGTTGAAGTGAAATCACACATTTGATTTTACTTGGTTTAGTCTCACCAAGGGGCTCCCTTACTCCCATCCCTCCTCTGCCCTCGATGTCCTCCAGCTCTGGTGGGGACATAAAATACTTTTCCAGGTATTACAACACAGCTGAACCGAAAGGAAGGTGCAAGAAGCACACTCTATCTGTGCCTCTTTGCAGTTGTGTTGAGGTGCCTGTGATCCCACATATTGCTGAGCATCCACACCTAATTGCCCTGGTCTGGGATTGGGGGTGAGCAGAGAGCTGAGGGACTGGCACAACCCTCAGTAGGTCTCTCCTTCTCCTCCAGCTGTCCCTCGAGTGATCCGAACCACAACTCCCTGTTTGAGATCTATTCAGCTTTTCCTCCCTTCCTCCTACAGAAATTAAATCAGTTGTGGAAAAAGCAGAGCAGTGCCTTGAATGTGAATGCCTCTCCCTGCACCCTCCCATTGCAGAGCTCATGCTCCTGTAACTCACCCATCAAGAAACCACCCCTCCAAGATCCTTCCCTGCAATCCAATAAATAATAATAATAACCATTCTCCCAACTCATATTTCTGCAAGCTGGCACTGATTTATTCTTTTGGCTCTTGCATCTGAAATAACTGAAAATATTCAATGGGGTAATGAAAAAGATCTCACTTTTAATTCTGAACTGAAGTGTGCCAACCTGGAAGGTCTTTAATAATGATTTTCTGTTGAACATACACTTGCTGGGTCTCCACTTGGCAGCTATATTTTGATTAAATCTCTCTCTCTGTATATCATATATGCAAATGCAATTATAATCACTTGCGGGGGCGAACACTACAAATTTGGGGATTCACTCAAATAACTTTGACTTGGAAAAAATTGAGCTCCTGATGAAAATACACAGGATGGTTCAGTGAAAAGCGTGCCCCTGCCAAGGGGGGTTTGCTCCTGGTGCGGGGCAGAACAGGGGTGCTCACAAGCACTTTTATCATTATTTTATCTGGGATTTCCCAGCTGGAAATGTCTGTGCTTGCCCCGTGCAGCTCCCGGGCACTGAGTCTGACTCCTCCAAGCAGCAGCACAACCTCAACTCCTCCTCCATGTGGATGGATGTGCATCCAGCCCTGGGGCCCAGCACAGCAAGGACGTGGAGCTGCAGGAGCAAGTCCAGAGGAGGCACCAGGATGGTCAGAGGATGGAGCAGCTCTGCTGGGAGGAAAGGCTGGGAGAATTGGGATTATTCAGCCTGGAGAAGAGATGATTTGGGGTGACCTCATTGTGGCCTTGCAAGTGTCTGAAGGAACCAACAAGAAAGATGGAAAGAGACTCTTTACAAGGGCCTTGAGTGACAGGACAGGGGGGAATGGCTTCAAACTGACAGAGTGGGTTTAGATGAGATATCAGGAAGAAATCCCTCCCTGGGAGGGTGGGCAGGCCCTGGCACAGGGTGCCCAGAGAAGCTGTGGCTGCCCCAGCCCTGGAAGTGTCCAAGGCCAGGTTGGACAGGGCTTGGAGCAACCTGGTCTAGTGGAAGGTGTCCCTGCCCATAGCAAGGGTTGGAATGAGATGAGCTTTAAGGTCCTTTCCAACACAAACCATTGTCATTCTATGTTAATTCTGTGTGGCTGTTTTGCCCAGGAGCTGTCACTCTCAAAACTGGTGCTCTGAAGGTCTGGTGTTCCCAGATGGAGAGAAGATGTCCAGGAAAACCTGGCTGGAGGCTGTGACCTCTCCATCAAGAAATACGGTTTTAGTTAATTGTTTTCTGCATGCACTGGAATACCTGGACATACTGGTACCTCCTCCCACTGTCAGGTGCTGTTGGGTGCAGTTCCCAAAGCTCAGGGCTCCCTCAGGATGGTGCAAGAGCTCCCAGGGCAGGGGTGACATAGCTCAGTGCAGCTCCAGGGGCCAAGTGCCTTCTTCTCATGCTCCATAGGTGTGACTCTGGACATCAAGTGCTGGACAACATAGGATGGACACTTCATGGGTGGCTCCAGCTGAGTTTGGATTTGGTGAAATGATGTCAACAGGGCCCAGGAGAGCAGGCAGGGTTAAGAGCAATGCTCTTGTTTTCAAGTGCACCCTTAGCTGCTACTTGTGTGGGGACAATGGGGGCTGTTTGCTGTAATGTGATAACCCCAAATCTCTTGTGGTGCATCCCAAAGTGGGCTGCAGTTCCCAAATCTCTAAATAAAAGGGGGTTGGGGGGAACTTAAAGAACGGTGGAAATTACAGGGTGGTCAGCATAAATAAATGCCAAGTCTGGAGCAACTCCTGTAGCCCATGGTACCTCTGGATTCATTCCATGGGCTCTTGTGGTGGAACAAAGCCATGTAAATGAGAAGAGAGCTGGGCTGCTCATAAATAGACATATACATAAGCATATGGATATAAATATATCTATATCTGTATATTATTATTTTGTTGTGAAACAGTGGTCTTTAATTCCTTGACTGTTTTCCTGAGCCTCCCATTTCAGCAAGTCTAGATTGTAATATATCCCATATTGGCTTCTTGGGGGAAAAAATACACAGGTCTTTATCCTTTCCTGTTTTGCTTTTCCCAGGAAAAACCATTTGAAAATATAAAATCATGTTTGGATTGCATGAGATTTTCTATTAACCAGAACAAATTAATACAAACTTCAGGTCATGGTCCAAATAGGGTAGAGAGTAAAAGAAAGGAAAGCCAGAGCAGAGCTAAAGGGTTGCCTGGGGCATGGGATTCCAGAGCTGCTGAAATGTCCAAAGAATGAGTCTGTACCATGGGGTGGGGACACACACAATCCACAATGGGCTTGTAGACTCACAGGGGATTTCTAGATGGGATTTCATGGTGAGTGGCTGGACCTACAGGCAGGAAGTGTTTTAACCAATAAAATACCAATGGAGTGTTTGGGAAGAAATTAAGGGCACAGGGTGAGGAAAGAAAGGAAATCAAGCATGACATTGTGTTTGATTTTCCTGGATCAGCAGGGGAAGAAGTTCAGGGGCCACCTGGTCTCCCACCTGAGGCACTTCAGCAGAGAAAACCCAAAGAAAATCAGATATCTCTGTTTGTTTAGTAAATTTAGATCATAGAATGGTTTGGGTTGGAAGGGATCTTAAAGACCATTCAGTTCCACCCCCTGCCATGGGCAAGGACACCTTCCACCAGCCCAGGTTGCTCCAAGTCCCATCCAACCTGGCCTTGGACACTTCCAGGGCTGGGGCAGCCACAGCTTCTCTGGGAAACCTGTGCCAGGGCCTGCCCACCCTCCCAGGGAAGCTCAGGGAAGAGCTCCACACAGTTCTCTAAGGAAAGGCACTTCAATCTGGTCAGCTGAATTTCCTATCAGATGTTGTCACTGGGTCAAACAAAGTCTGGCCACCACATCTGGAATGGAACAGCTGGCAACCAGGCAGGAGAGGGAGGGGGAGTAGGAGGGGTAAAACCTCTCCCATAATGTCATTTCATTTCAACAGATCTCATTTGCAAAGATTTTGTTTCAAATGTCATGTTGATTCATTTCATTTTGACTTTTATATTAAAGCACTAATTGTATTATATATAAATGTTGACATTCTATTAATATATTAATACATTAATATCATGGATAATGTAACAGTCAATGCAAAATGAATGGAAACAGCAGTGCAGATGTGAGAGCCTTGTTGAAACTGAAACTTCTCATGGCCCCAGACATTTTGAGGATTTCTTTCTGCCTCCTGTTTCCTCTGTTCCTTCCATATTGGACCAGCCCAAACTGTCTCAGGAAGAGCTGCAAGGGATAAAATGCTTGTAGGTAGTACAGGTTCCCACATGTCCTCCCATATCATGATTTGTGGGTAGTAAATACCCACTAATGCTGATTTTTTATGAGCATCTACAGCTGGTTTGAAATTGGGTCCCTTCCATCACATGGTCGCAATTTTCCTAAATTTTTAAGCAGAACTAGAAAGAAAAAAAAGAAATCTTTTTGCCTCTTGGTTTTTTAAAAACAACAACTTTTTATTTCTTTTTTAGGTTGAATCCTTAAAATCTGTTGCCAACACCCCAAAGCTTTTGGATATTTTGTTAAAAAAAAAACACAACCCATTGGGTTTTGAGTTATTCTTTTGGCAAGAGAGCAACATTTTGAGGCGAGCAGATGCTTTCTGTTGGAAAATGTCATCTTGTCAAAAGCACAGTCTTCCTTCTTAAAGGACATTCATGCCAGAAAGGATTCCATCAGCTCTTTTTGCATCCTCTCTCCTCTTCCAGGGAGAGCGACACAATGACTGCTTTTAAACAAGATGAGCTTTCCAAGAATAGATACTGAGGAATTGGGAATTTCTGATCATATCAGGGCTTGGTACATAGGATTAGGAAAGGAGCCAGTCATATTCCAAACCAAGGATCCACCTATTGCATGGCATGTTGTTAATGAAGTGACTCCCATACTTAAATAAAATTCCTCTGTTGTATAAATATATATTTCCTCGGCGGGACAATGTGGTTACTCTGAGAAGCTGGAAGACATCAGAGCATCACGTTCCAAGCTTGGCATTGAGCAAGAAGCCACCAGAATTAAATCAAAGTGCTTCTTTCTGGCAGGCAGAGCAAGTGTAATGAAAATTCCAGCCTTGATCCTCTGCCAGGGGTAGGCAGCGAATTGAGTGCATGCCTACCACTCCCAAACCCAGGCCCTCAGCCTTGCCAGGGATGCCAACAACCAGAAGTACAAAAGATGAAAACAGACTGCCAGACACAGCAAACCAAAGGGCTCCCTTTATTAAGAGGAGTTTATTACTCTCTTCCAGCTCCACCCATGAGCAAATCCATCCTGCTCCATCACGTTGGGACTAATGAAGGGAGGTTGGAGATGTCTCCTCCAGCCACCAGAACGTGCTCTGATCACTCCTCCAAAAGATGCACATTATTCCTGTAAGGCACAAGGTCTCCAACACTCTAAAGGCAAAATCCAGTGAGGCTGGTTGGAGAACCAAGGAGAAATGTCACTGGGAGGAGAGGAGATGGAGTTTGGAGAGGAGGCAGGTTCAAAAAGCTGCCTTGCTTTCTCTCAGTCACAGAGATCTGAGTAATATCAATTATTAAGAGGAGTGAAGCTGCCTTTCTTCAAAGAAAAGCTGGTTTAATGGTGCCATGTGGACACAGCCCTCAGCTGGAGCTGTGGGCTGGATGAGCCTGTGTTGTGCCCACCTGGGCAGCTCATGCTCTGCTGGGCATAGAGACAGCCCTGGCTCAGCCACTGGGACAACAAGGAGCCCCAAATATGCACCCAACTCCCAAAGGCAGAGGCATCACACGAATTCAGTGGGGAATTTGTGTTTGAGAGCAATATTCAGATTCACCTGCCTTTTGATGTTGGCACGCTGAGATTTCCCATCCCACTGGTGAGTCCTCTCCACCCCAGGCCTCCTGTTTTGCTCCATCTACACGAAAAACAAATCCAAACACACCTTCACAACAGTGCCTTGTCCCACCACCTGCCCCTGCCTTGGTCACCTGAGCCTGACCAGCTGATGGGACAAAATCTTTAGTTAGCTGGAAAAATCATACTTTGCCCTCATACTCCTTGTGCCTCCAGAGCAGCTCCTCTGAGACCACAGAGTTGCTCCAAATGAGCAGAAATGAGGCTAAAAAGCAATATTTTCCTGATGTAGCTGCTGTTAAAAGCTTGGGAATACTGCTGCAGTCCTGGATTGGAGAGGGGGGGAGCAAGGAGAGGGTTTTGAAAAGGCTCAGCCCTATTTTCTTCAGGCCTGTGGTGAGAACAAGGTTAGATCAACAGTGAGTGCTTTTGAAGGTGCCATTCGGCCCTGACCAAGAAAGTGAGGCTTTGAAAATGCTGAACACAAAAAGGCACCTTTGAGATTTTTATTTGAGAGTTGGGAGAGCAACATCCCCCAATTCATGAACACCCCCTTCCCAAAACACCAGCAGCTGTCTCGATCTATACATTCGCCACAAGAAATGTGGCAATTTAATAATTAATGCCTATAAGTGCCTAGCTATGAAAATGCAGAATGAAATATTAAATAGAGTCGGTACCAAATGGAAGGACTTCGGAAAGGGAACGAAGGAGAGGCATGTCAGTCACTATTCCCAGGGAACAGCCCCAAGGATCTGGAGCAGAATGAATCCAGGTGGATGAGTGTGAAGTGCTCGGGAGCAGCAGAGAAGGTGGGTCACCCATATCATTGTCAGCAGCCCTGACCCCTCACAAAGTGGGACACACAGGAGACAAATCCCTCCCTGTGCCAGATTCATCCCAAATTCCAACGAGGCACATCCAGGGCACCTTCTGGGCCACAGCTTGGTGAGGTCTGGGGCTGAATATGAATAATGAAGAGTGGAGATAACAGCACAGGCTGAGATGTGTGTTCAACCTCCCTCCCCAGCCCTTTGGAAGCTCCTGATCCACTTCTGATGGAGACCGTGCTTTGGAGTGACCTGAGAGGAATCAGCCTCAGGTCAGAGCAAGCCATTTCTGTTAGCATTGCTGGCAAAAGTCAGGGTTATTAATTGTGTCAAGACTAAGAAAACCTGGGCAGGATGTTGATAGGGATATCGGGAGCATTTAGTGTAATAAACAGTTTGGAAGCAAAGTTAAACCTCACACTCCAGAGCTCAAATTAATGGCTATTTAGAAACCAAGCTGAAATTAGTGTGGGTTGCAGATAACCACCTTTCTGCTTGCTCTGGAAGTTTTACATCTTTGTCTGGGAGGAACAGCAGTCTTGGGAAGACTATTTTTTTCAGGTTTTCCTAGGCATTCCTCCTTCACATTTTTTTTTGGGTGGATTTACCTGTGTTCCTGGTTTTCCAGGATTCTTGATTGGAGCAGATGTGTAGCATTTCCAGCAAGGCTGACTAGCAAGGCATGTGCAAACCCAACAAACACTGTGTTTGTGGTAGATCCAACCCTTCTGGTCAGGGCTGGCCTCACCACAAGTGCCCATCAGCCTCCAGTCAGGCTGGGCAGGAGCCCCACAGCTCCCATCCCTCTGGGAAACCCTCAACAAATGAGCAGCAGTGCTGGCAGTCAGATGTAAAACAAGGGTTTGACAGCTTTGTTCCCAAGCCCAAACTCTCTGTGCTCTCACAAAATGCTGTTTCATGGTGCAGAAGTTCAGCAGTGGGACTGTCCCATCACAGGGACTTTGGTTCTCTCCACAGGGAGACTCCATGGGGAGACTGTCCTGTCATCCTCTGCCCCAAGAACTGGCACCACCAGCAAATAACCCCAGCAGAAAGGTGCTGTGTGTGAAGGGAGAGGAGAAAACACAGAGAAAACACAGGAAAAGCTTGAGAAACAGAAATATTTTGGCTTTTATGTGGGATATGCTGCAGCTGTTTCCAACAGGCAGCAGGAACTGATCAAAACATGGGATTTTCAGGGAAAACTAAAGGCATTTCATTGACCATGAGGAGAAGGAATCATGTCTGGGTCCAGGGCAGCTCTCCCTCACTGGAGTTTTATAATCTTATTCCACACATGACAAAGTGTTTGCTTGAAAATCAGAAGAGACTCTGGAATCTCATTCCATAAAGTGCAACCACATTTTCAGCTGGCTGAAATCTCCACAAATCCAACCCAGCAAAACTTACAACCAGCTCAGATAACGAGCTCAGAAAATGAGAGAACCCCAGAAAACCTCCTTCCTCTGTTGCTCTCCAGCTCCTCAGAAGGAGGAAAGCACGGACGCTCTGAATCATCCCCAGCCAACTGGATATTCATTATTTTCTCCATTTCCAGCTCCAGGATTAAGCAAACAGCTCCAGTGCTGAGACAGCCATACAATTAAATGTACCATTTTCCTATCAGCTGCTGGGCTGTGCCGAGCTGGGCAGCTCAGATCCCGCTGCCATATGGGATGTGTCTCTGCCTGCACAAGGCTCAGGGTGACCATTAGGAACGGCATGGGTTTTCCTCCTGTCCCCATAAGCAGCAGAGCACTCTGGAAGGATTTGGTGGGGCTGAGAGGACTTCACTGTATTAGCAGAGCTAAAGGTGCTTACCAGCCCTTCCAACTGTGGCTGGACCAGGAGCTTTAAGTGACAATCCTCATGGGAGGTGGGGTGAGGGACCCATGTGGAGGCTCTTGCCCAAGTCTTCCTATCCTAAGCAGTACCAGTGGCCCTGTGACCTCCAGAGTAGCTCCTAGGACTTTGCTTAGGGCTTTCCTTCCAGCCACATCCCGGCAGAAAATATATGGAAAGATCCAAAATTTGGGAAATTATGGAGCACTCAGTCCCCACAGGCATTTGGTTGGAGCTTTCCTAGACCTCTGTCAGAGATGAGGTCAATCCTGACCCTTTGAAAGCCACATCAGAGCTCCAGATCAAAACTAGCCAAGGAAGGTACCAGCCTTTGCTCCCTGTCCCCATTGCTGAAACAGGAGGTGTTCTCCAATCAGCACCATGAAGAAAAGCAAAGAGCACAGAGGGATGTCTCTTATCCTGGAGTTAATGCAGTCCCTGCTCATCTCATGCCCATCTTCCAGCAGATGACCTCTGGAGAGATCAGGATGTCTGCTCCTCAGGACAGGCTGTGCCACCAAGGCTGAGTTGCTTTCTCAGCCATGGACAAGACAAGGAATTAATCTGAGCCCCTCTGCACTTGCTGAACCAGATCTGACCTTCTCTTTTGCAACCTCCTGAGATGACCTTGATCTTCTTCATGTTCCCACTGCTCCTGAGGTTGGGTTACACCCTTGGTTGTGGACTCTGTTTTAAGTCTCCCATGAATAACAGTGTCAGATCTCCACAGAGCTATGTCAGGAATGTGGCCAGGCTGATCTCCTGTGCTTACTCAAGGTGACATTGATTCATTCTCCCTCTCACTGCCCAGATTACAGTTTGAAAATGTGCTTCATAACATCCCTGTTCATCCACCACCATCCCCGACCTCCACCTTTGCCAGCCCCCTGCTCTGGGATTTAGGGCTTTCTCATCAACAGAACATGCAGCCAGAGGCACTGAGGGCTTGGGAAGAGGCTGAGAAGTTACATTTAGAGACACATCCAAGGTCAAGTTTTGAACTGAGGCTCTGTCTCTACACTCCATTTTATGCTCACAAACAAATGCAGAAACCAGGCATAGGTCCAGGGAAGGAAAAAGAGCTGGGGATGGGAGGACCAACCTCAGATCCAGAGCCCAAGAACCATCCAAAGGGGAATATTTGCATCTGAAATGATTTGCAAGAAATTGCTTTCATATCCAGCCCTCTTGGATGGGATTTCAGGCTGCTCATGGTCTGGGCCCACAGCACCTGGTGAGTGTCTGAGCTCAAGGCAAAGCTGAACAGACACATCTCTGCTTAACCACTGCAGTGATCTATTTATATAGAAAGGTGTTTAGGCAAAGGATTAAGGTTTGTGAAACACTTCCAGGTCTTTGTTTTTTGCCAGGCTTCTGGGAAGAGCTTAAACAAAGGATTCTGCTTTGGAAAAACTAAAAACAGCCAGGTTAAAAAATAGACAGATAGACATCTGGAGTGCTGAACAAGGCCCTCTCCTCAGGCTGCCCCAGTTCCAGGGTTTGGGAGAGCTCTGCAATCCTGTTCAACAGGAGGAACGAGCGGTGAGGGCTGAATTCAGCCTTGGAGACAACAAACACAGCTCTCACCACACCAGCCTTGCACTCTTCCATGAGGTCTCCATCTCTGTGGCCACCAAGAGCTGCAAACCTCCCAACCCCATCCAGCATGGGAATGGCAGGCTTGGAGCCCTTGATGCCAGGAGAGCTCAGTGACGTGCCCGTGGCTCAGGGAGGGCAATTTCCCCCAGCCCAGCCCTGTGGCTCCTTCTGAGGTTCTTGTGCACCAACAACAGAGAGGACAAGCACAGGCAGAGCCTCTTCCAAGGGAACCAGCTGCAGCTCTCCCTCCTCCTGCTCCATGTGTGGCCCCAAACACAGGAGACCTGGGATAGTGACATGTCACAGCCATGGTCAAGTGAAGGAAGTGACTTCTTACATGGGCAGATGGTGATGGACAAGAGAGGGTGGTTTTAAACAAAAAGAGGAGAGATTTAGGGTAGATATGGGAAGAAATTCTTTACTCAGAGGGTGGGCAGGCCCTGGCACAGGGTGCCCAGAGAAGCTGTGGCTGCACCAGCCCTGGAAGTGCCCAAGGCCAGGTTGGATGAGACTTGGACCAGCCTGGTATAATGAAAGGTGTCCCTGCCCATGGCAGGGGGTGGAACAAGATGAGCTTTAAGATCCCTTCCAACCCAACTCATTCCGTGATTCTATGAAATTAAGGGAAACTACCTCACTGCCAGTTTTATCCCAAAGGCTGGCAAAGGCAACACCTTTCACTCCTTCAAGTGAAGGAATTGCTGGAATGTCAGCAGGCTTCCTGCAAATCAAACCTATTGTTTTAAGTTTAAAAAATAAGAGCTAAAAGTGATGCCCACATGATTTTCTTTGCAGGTTGAAGTTCATCCACGGCTGCCCTGGATGGGCTGGGACAAAGTGCAGATTTGATTAGACATTGCCAACCAGAACTGATGGGATTTTTGAACTCAGCTTTATCTGCTTTAATCTGCCACTAATAACCTTTTACCAAAACTGACTTCAGTTTGCAATCATGTTATTTACAGTAAAAGATGTTATTTATTAATAATTGTTATGAAAAGATGTTATTCATGTTGTTTACAGTAAAAGCCTGAATGTTTCCCGAGATCTGCCCTTTGTTCACTCAAGAAAGGCTTCTGAAAGGCCACATTTTGTAAAGCAAGTTGCTCGAGGTATTTTGGCATGAACCTTTCCAGTTGTGAACAGGAGGGCAACACAGAGATAAACAAAAAGGGTGTTTTGGAAACATGTGGGTTTAAATCAGTGTTTTGGCCGTCAGGCTGATTCAGAGGGAGTCGTGCAGTTCTTGCCCAACCCAGAACAATTATCTCTGATAAAACAGGGTCAGAGGGATGAATTTCAGAACTGAAAAAAATAAAGTCAAGGAGAAGAACTCTGGGTGACTCTGCTGAACCCAAGGGAAGGGGTCACAGAGGAGAAAGCCTGTTAGTCACAGACAAAACAAGCCCCAACATCCCTATCAGTGAGGCCTTGGAGAGATGCCTCGTCCTGTAAACGCCACCTCCCAGGTCAGTGTCCTTCAATTCATGACCAGGACAATCTGTACTGTTAATTTTGCTGCAAGGGATGTGCCCTTTGGACTGACAAGAACCCCCATGTTTGCTGTCACAGCCTCCCCATCCCGATAAGAGCTGCCCTTGGGACAGTCCCATCGGTCTCCCAAACAGCCAGACCTCCTGTTGGTCCTCAGCAGCACCCAAAAAGCAATTTATTTCCTATTAGGTCTTAAGACAGGTCACAATATGCCAATAGTCTCCAGCACATTGTGCCTGATCAAACCCAGACTTCTATTAATATCTTCACCCTCTCCTTTCCCCCCAAACCTGCTCCATTTTTCTTCATTATAAACACAGAAGAGCCTGACCTAATAAAATAAAGGCTGAGGAGGAAAGGCAGGAATTCTGTTCTGATCTGAGGAGGAAAGGCAGGAATTCTGTTCTGATCTCAGCACTGAAATATCTCATGCTCCTTCAGGGATCTTGGAGCTCTCCAAACCTTGTCAAGATCTGCCGCAATTTGGGCCTCACTCTGTAGTGGTTCCCCAGAATATTTCAATTTTAAGCAAAGAAAGAAAGAAAACCCCCAAAAGCCCAGTTCCTCATTGCCCCAAACCAAAAATAGACTCTTTCTCTTTTAACCAAACCTCATCACTGTAGATGAAAAATGCAAGTTTGGGAAGAAAATGTGCATCCTGCTGATAAGAAGATTTGTTTGTTTTTTCTGTATTAAAACAAACCAACAAGGCAGGATTGAAACTTTCCAGCCTTCTCTGCGTATTCCTTTGCTTCTCAACTTCAGATTTCATCCCCAATTTGGATCCCTCCGTTTGAAAAGCCACAACCTGTTTATTAAAGGTGACCTGGAGCTGTGTCTAAGCCCCTCTTCCTCATCCTACAGACCCTAAATATGTCTATTTAGAGTCTATGTCTGAATATTCAAATTTATTTTAAAAAAATCAATAAAATTGATGTTGAACTAGACCATAGAGCTGATGTTAGGGTTGGCTTTGGTCTGCACTCAGACCAAATGGAATGGGTGCTCTCACCCAACAGAAGACCAAGAATATGGAGACAAGACCAAGACAAAGGGGTGGCAGATGTTTCTGTTGATGTCCAGCTCCTTTCTTCTACTGCCTGTGAGTGTGGTGTCCACCACCCAAACACACCTGGACATGTCATAGCCCCTTCCAGTATCTGAGGGGCCTACGAGGAAGATGAAGAGGGATTCTTCATCAGGAGCTGTGTGACAGGACAAGGGGCAATGAGTTCAAGCTGATAGAGGGGAAATTTAGATCAGATATTGGGAAGAAATTCTTTACTCAGAGGGTGGGAAGGCCCTGGCACAGGGTGCCCAGAGAAGCTGTGGCTGCCCCAGCCCTGGAAGTGTCCAAGCCCAGGTTGGACAGGGCTTGGAGCAACCTGGGCTAGTGGAAGGTGTCCTTGCCCATGGTAGAGTCATTTGAACTAGTTGATCTTTAAGATCCCTTCCAACCCAACCCATGCCATGATTCTATGATTCTGTGAACCCAGGGCAGCCCCAGGGTGCTGAGGGCAAACACCACCCACGAGGCAGCTGTCCCAGGGGCACAGCCAGGCTCTGCCTTGAGGGTCACTGAGAAAGGAAGGTCCTTTTTGTGCTGGTGGTGAACGGGCAGCTTGTCCTTGCTCAGCACAGAACATGCCCCGTGTCACACGTGTGAGCAGAGGTGGCACAATGTGCCCAGAGCCCGAGGCACACACCGTGCACTCCAAACAAAGATAACTCAGGGGGCACCAGGTCACAAAAAGCTGATTTTTTCCTTTGGGGTGAGCTGTGTAAAAGAAGAACCAGGCTTGTTTCAGGCCAAGTGGGAACTTGGATAAAGATCCTTTCTCCATGCCCACTGGGATGCTCAAAGCTTCAAACAGCCTTCCCAAAACAAAGGGCAGTGACGGCAGTGGAGCGTTCCGGGTGGCAGAGCAGCCTCTGGTAGGAAGTGAATCAGCTCTGATCAAAGGCAAAGAGGGAGCTTGAAGGATGCAAAATTCCCTGCCCTCCCTCCCCAGCAGCCACAACAGGTTGCATCAGGAGTCAGCAAGGGAATTTTCTGCTGGAATTCTGGTTTTTCTGATAGAAAATAACATTTCTGCAAAGCGAAACTATGTCATGAGAAACTTTTTGGGGTTTTTTTCCCCTAAACAAATTGAATTTTTCATTCAAAAAGAAACTTTTCTTTTTGGGTGGTTCTAAGCCAAAAAAGAAATACGTCATTTTGTTGGAGTTACCTGAAATGTTCTATTTTAAAATGGAGCTCTAAAAATATCCAGCTCTATTTCCCAATTACTTAATGGAAATTTCCTTCTCCCACATGCTCCTGTTTTCAACCTAGGACTGATCCCTTTGAGAAAGTCCTTCTCCCATCACAAACCTTTCCCCCCAACACCAGTGCCATGGATCTGGGGAGTCATTCCACCCACGAAACCCCCAGCACAGCAGATTTTTGAACAAACCTCTCCAAAACTGAGCACAAAAAAAGCACTTGCAGTATCTCCCACCCCCAAAAGCAATAACTTCATCTGTATCTAACATTGTTTTAAAAAGCCTTTTGGCCCCATTAATAATGTAAACAGATATTGGGAGTCTAATTAGCAGGCTAATTGGAGAGCATGGTTAGGCATGTAGTCAGTATTTTGTCAGTGGAATGAGCAGAGAAGAAATGCTGTTTGCACTGAAGGCCTTGGTTTATCTCTGATTTATGGTCCAGGTCTCAGCCCCACAAACAGAGCCTTTCCCTAAAGCAGTGTTTGACCATCAGAAGAAGCAGCCGGGCTGAGGAAACCCCCTGCCTTCACCAGCCAGGGTTTTCCACATGGACACATTAATTTCACATCCCCCATACCATTTAAACTGACTTTCCAAACATGTTCCAGTTTGTATGACAACGGGAGGGGGGGTGTTAATTTTCTAAGGGTTTCCAGAAGTCTCAGTTATGTCATGTATGTGTCAGACAAATGTACAGTGCAGGAAATAGCTGGACTTCAACACCTAAAATTAAAAATTTTCCAGGGCAGCATTCCCCTTTGCAGCCTGAAGGAAAACATCCTCTTGTTTCACTCCTGGAGGCTGGCATTAGGTGAGAAATCCTACTGGAGACACGAAGTCCTTACAGTGTGGATCTCCTGCAGGGTTAAAGGCTCTCTTTGACACTCTAAACTCATGCCTGCACCCCATAATGGCAAATAATATATTGATAATTACCGTTATAATATATATTATTATATATACATTCACCCCATAACAGTAAATAACAATAGCAGGCAACTAATTCCAATTAAACCCCAGTTTCTCTGCCTGGGAACTTGAAATCATGACTATTCTGTAAACGTGGCTTTACCAGTCCCCAGGTCTGCTCCAAACTCAGCATTTCTGTTTCTCTGCCTGTTTTGGGCGGTTCAGCCCCAAACTGCAGCCCCACAGGTGATGATGCCCTGTGTCCTGCCCAGGCCATGCCCCTGCTGCTCTCCCAGCAGCAAAGCCCAGGCACATCCTTGGGGACATATTTCAGGTCACGAGGCAGCTCCCAGGCACTAAACATGAATTACTCTGGAGCCGAAGTTTTTCCATTCCATTTGAGAAATGAAACGTTTCGCTAAACCCCGAGCGAAAGCCTTTTTTTTCCTGATGGGAATTTGTTTTCTAATCAAAGTTCTGATTTTGTGGGAAGCACGGTTGGTTTTTTGTTATTTTTTTTTCCTACTGAAAGCCCTTCAGCAGTAAATCCTTGGCAAGATTTGCTGCTGTTACATCAAGGCCACATTTGACTGGTTTTAAGAGACGCCACAGCCTTGGGAACACCACATGGCATTCACAGCACCACGTGCAAAGGCTGACAAGAGCCTGGGAGTCTGGTGTGAAAATCCATCTTTTTATTAAATCTCAATGTCTGCCAGACCGTGTTCACTCCTGCTCAGGGATGGGGCTGACTGGCAGTGGACACACTCAGGGCTTAGAGGATCTGAGACATAAGTAGCACAACACATCTGCATTGCTCAGTGGGCCATGTGCCAGAAAATACATATATTTTACAAGAAAGGCATGTTTTTTGCACAAAAAGAATCTCTGTGTCGCAGGCAGTCGAGGTGGCTGAAGGTTCTCAGCTCCCCTGCATGGGTTTGGCTTTGGGGCACTCTCAGCCTTCCCTGGGGTGCAGAAACACCTGCATGTTTTGACAGCCCCTTCCACTGCTCATCTGAATTTGGTGTCGTGGGCTCCAGGCTGTGCCAGCATTCCCTTCCAGGCTGGATTCCTGCTGATTCCTCATTTACAGGCACAGCAAAGGTGGCCTGCACAGAACAATTTGGCTGCTCTGCTGCTCTGTTATGTCATGTGATATTTTCCAGCCTTTTCTAAATAAGTCCCCTTTTTCTTTTTCCAGGAGTCATTCCATGCTGCCTTAGGAGACATTTCCCTCTCCCACATTAGGAGGTGGGATAAGTTTTCTTTTGGAAAGCAGGAGCCCTCTCCAGCACATCCCAGCATTGCAGGGGATCCCTGCTTTTGCCCAAGCTCTGGGGGGTGACAGTTCTTTGGTGGGCTCAGTCCCTTCTCTCTCACAACCCGCTGGTCCCTCAGAGCCTGGTGGTGCTGCAGGCTCTGTGCCTGCTCTGACTGGTATGAACTGGGCAGGAAACCATGGAAAGATGCTTTGGCTTAAAAGAAAAGCAGAAAGGAAAACCAGTGCCTAAACAAGGGATTTGGCTTTGCCCTGTAACATTCCCAGCCCATGTGGGGAGGACCACCCTGGGCTTCTGGGCCACAGGATCAAAATGGATCATCTCCTATGGAAAAAGGCTGAGAGAGCTGGGGCTGTTCATCCTGAAAAAGAGAAAGCTCCTGGGAGACCTTAGAGCCACTTCCAGTGCCTAAAGGGGCTCCAAGAAAGCTGGAGAGGGACTTGGACGAGGACCAGGAGGGACAGGACAAGGGGGAGTGGCTTTAAGCTGAAGGAGGGTAGATTTACGTTGGATGTATGGAATAAATTAGTCCCTGTGAGGGTGGGCAGGCCCTGGCACAGGATGCCCAGAGGAGCTGTCACTGTCCCAGCCCTGGAAGTGTCCAAGGCCAGGATGGACAGGGCTTGGAGCAACCTGGGACAGTGAGAGGTGTCCCTGCCCATGGCAGGAGGTGGGATGGGATGGGTTTTAAGGTCCCTTCCAACCCAAACCATTCCATGATTCTATAATAACCTACATCCTGCTCAGTTTTCCACAAAGGACCAAGGTCTCTACATGGTCCAGGAAGGAGAACTGTGCAATGGCACAAACACACTTCTCATCCACCTCTCAGCTGTTCCATGGCCTTTTGAAGCCATTTATTACCACGTAGGCTTTCCTTTTCCCCCAAGATGCTCATCATTTGGAGCAGGGGGAGGATGAAGTGAGCCAGGAGGCAGCAATGCTGCACCAGCTGGAGGTGCACAGAGCTGGCAGAGGGAGGCTGACACAGCTGCTTGGGCAGCAAAACCTCCCAGAACCAAGTCCTTCAAAATGCTTGGAGCAATGGCCTTGTGCTCAAGGGTGGTTTTTGTCCTGGTTTTACACCAGCTCTTCTTTATTCTCACCTGGATGTTGCATTAGGCCACCAAGTAGGGGTTGCCAGTCCCCAGCAGAGAACTGGGATTTGGAGAGGCAAAGAGGCTTTGGAACACAGCAAAGCTGTCTCGGGGTCTCCACTACCTTCCTTGTGCAGGCACTTCTGCAAACCCCCCTCAATATTTAATTAGTGTGTGAGCTACATGCCAGAGCTCAGCAAGCAGGAAACCTTCCTCTGGTATCTCCTGGGATCCCCAGGTAAAACCTCAGCCAGCACAAAGTCCCTGGGAAGAATTTCTCATTCTAGTTTCAGATTTCCACACTGTCCCTTAACCACTGGCAGCACAGGTTGGCCTTTACCTGAAAGATAACCCCAGAATTCTGGCTGAAATCAGGGATGGGGAAATTCAGGTACCCATGTACTCTGCCCGTGGCTACAGATGCTCCCCAAACTCTTTTTATCCCAGGGAGAAAAGCTGAAGAACAGCAAATCAACACAATTAGATATTGCCAGTATTTAGGGTTGTAATATTCAATGTGTCAACCCTGACCATGTGAAGAGAATGGAAACCAGGAGCTTCAGGGCAGTGGTGCCTCTGGGCTCTGCACACCTCCAGCACCTCAGCTCCAGGATGGATTCACAAAACAGGCACCACTGTGGGTCAGTGATGCCCCAAACCTCCCCTATTCAGCAGCTCCAGAGTCCAGCAGGACACCTGATGCCCCAAACCGTGGAGAGGCCCCAAGCACCATCACATCAGGCACACCTCATACCTCCCAGCACCAGGGCTGCACTTTGCAAAGAGCTGATTTGCAATGGAAAAGGGAAAACTGAAGCCCCCAGAACAGCAGCAAATCCCATGGCTGGGGGATGAGGGGGTGCAGCCCTTCCCTCCCACCCAGAGTCCACAGCGAGGGGGAAACACTGTTATCCTCAGTAATAAGGCGCCTGTCAACATATAAACCAATTAGGTGCAGCTTTTGTGTTCATAATAAGGCTGGGCAAAATGCTTCCTATGAGCAAGTGCTTTCAAGTGAGAAATAGCTTCTGAAATAATCTGACAGTTTGCACATGAGGTTTCAGTTTGCTCAGGGTTTGGTTGGGTTTTGTTTTTTTTTTTTTCAAATTCAAGTAATGAAAATTTTCACATTGTCTCAAACCGAGAAACTGTCTCAGTTTTCAACAATCCTTCTCTCTCACACACCCACACGCTCCATTGCTTTTAGCTTTTTTGCTCCTTTCTGTCTTTTTTTTAATCACTGTAGAAAGATGGAAAAAAGGGCAAAAAGGAAAATCCATGTTTGAAAGGAACACACTGGAAACACTCATTTTGTTCATTTCAGTCATACAAACTTCTTTCAATCCGGTATTTTTGCGTGTTTCCATGTATTACCAAACACGATCCACATTTTGGGATGGGAAGTATTTATCATTCCAGTTTCCAACGTCAAATTGCCAGTTAACCACTGACAGCACAGACCAGCCTTTACCTTAAAGACAAATCCTGAATTCTGGCTTAAATCAGGGATGAGGAAATGTAGTTACCCTTGAACTCTGCCTGTGGCTACAGAGACCCCAAAACTCTTTTTATCCCAAGTACAAAAGCTTCAGGACAGCAAATCACCCTGTGCAGTGTACTTAAATTAGTCCCATATATCATATAATTTCTCTGAGGACATGAATAACTCCCATTTAGCCTAAATGGAAGCATCACCCAAGTTTGGTTTTTGGAGTACAAGCACACAGTGAGGCTGCATGATTTATTTGAATAGAAGATATTCCCCAAAACAAGCCCCAGCATCCCTGGCTGAGCTCCCCTCTCCAGGTACAGAAGGTCCTGCAGGGTGACTCGAGCTTCATTCCAGCCATGCAGCTGCAAAGGCGAATCGTGATTTCTTACAGCAAACACGAGAACTGCAGCTTTTGGGAGTCATTCCCATCTCCCTCTAGCGGTTCCCCGGCTGCCCGGGGATCTGTGCTGCCAGCACCATGCAGAATCCCCGTGGGAAGTAGGGTTTGCACCAGGCTGCTCGTCCAGAGCCCTGTTTGCAGAGCTCAGAGGTGAAATACAACATCTCAGTTCGGCTGGCGGAGCACTGAGAGTCTCCTCGTCCCCGGGATGCTGCAGGTGGCCCTAAACCATCACACAGCATCCTGAAATAACTCCGGAGTGTAAATCACTGAGTCCATCTGAGCCATCTGTGCTGTTCCAGAGGAGTCAGCAGAGTTGCTGGGCTTGCAACCACAGCATCAGCACTGCCCTGGGCTCTTCCAGGCTGTTCGTGCAACGTGGGAGTAGCAGGAAAAGGCAACAGGGAGAGGGTGGAAAATCAACTTGTGCTTTTTTACACGGGGAGCAACGGAGAGCTGTTCTGTTATCAAAGGCAAAATCACAGCCCTGGCACCTGCAATCACCTTTCAAGAGATGTATAAGTTGCAGAGACACATTTCCTCTGGAGAGCTGGTTTGGTTTAGGGATGGATCAGTGTAAGGAGGGAACCAGCAGGAATGCCTTGCAGCAGGATCCATCCTCACCTGCTCCCTGCAGGCTCTGTGTGCTCACTCTTGGGCCCACCTGTCACAGCTGAAGGGGTTTTGTTCCACCTTCCAGAATGAAAAGCTGGGGGGAGGGAGATCTGAAACCTACCCAAATCTTTAAAGGAAAGGCAAACCCTCCCGTCACAAGAAATAGCAAAGCTCACCACATGTGCAAAAGCAATTGGCAGAAACAAGTGGAATCCAGTTGCCTCTTTATAAAAGAGCACTGAGGAAGGAGATGCAAAAGCAACAGCACAGGAAAGCAGGAGGAGGCAGAGCACTTGGAGTCATGTTTGGTGTTTGGAGCCACATGTGCCTTCAGGTGGAAAGCACTCAGAGCACTGCAGTTTGTAGGATTACCAGCAATTTTGCAAAAGAGCCCAGTTCCTGCAGCCTTGCCATGGCAGGACGAGCCCCACGAGCATCATTCAGGCTACAAATCCAGAGTCCCCCTCCATACAGGAGCAGCAAAGCACAACCAGACACAGCAATTCTTGCTCAGGCTCATCACAAGATTTTTCCATTTCGTGTAAAGGAAGGGCAGGTGGAGGAGAGAGGCCAAAGGGCTGAGAGCAACATGTACCTGTGCGTGGGAACTGATAAATTCCAACTGAAAACCCAAAATCATAAAGGTTTGTACAGTATGAACGATCTGGGCAATTCCCAAGGGCTGCTTTGAAATCCCAAGTGTTGTATTTTGAAATGGACACAGACCTTGGCGGGAAGTGGGGGAGCAGACAGTAATGGTTTAATAGACTGTGGAATGGCTATAAAGGAAAAAAAAGGGGGGGAAAAAAGAAAAAGCAGATGGCAGCCCCTTCGCAGGAGCCATAAAATTTCATGGTGTATTTTCTATCCATGGCTTCACTGTAATTCAAGCCTTGGGGGCCAACTTTCTCTGGCAGTGGTTGCTGAGGGGCCTTGGAGGGCAGAAGTAACAAAGGGTGGACACTGCTTGGCCCTGCTGACCAAATGCTCCCTCTTGGGCTGGAAGAGGAAACAAAAAGCAAATCACTTTGGAGAAACACCTGCGAGGCCTCCCAAATGCAGCCTCCAAGTGCCAGGTCAGAGGCTCAGAAATGAAAATCCAGGAAATAGAAATAGAAAAGAGGATCTTTGCATGTGCAGGCAGAAAGCAAAGCTCAGGGGAGATCTGCTGTCCCTCGACACAGCTCTCATCTTGCATAAAAAGCCACTTTAATTTCCACAGCCGTGTCCTGCCTGGGCCAATGGGCTCTTGAGAAGGGCACAGGGTCAGGCCAGGACTGTGTCTGTCTTACAGGAAAATCTCTCAAACTCCTACTTTTTGCTGACAACATGTTTAAACACTGCTCTGTCATAGAATGGTTTGGCTTGGAAGGGACCTTAAGGATCATCTGGTTCCAGCCTCCTGCCATGGTCAAGGACATCTTGCACTAGACCAGGTTGTTCATCCAGATACCTGACTCTAAATTTCATCTAAACAAAGCCCAGCTCAAGACCACATCTAGATTTGACTTTGGTTCATTTAACATGTAGGATTTGAACCAAGATCCCAGATAAGAATGCAAATAAAACAGGCTATAAAGTTTAATGCATACACTTCTTTGCTCCATCTCTCAGTACAAGAGAGTGCCCTGCTCAGGTGAGACCCCCCTGCAGAGCTGCCTCCAGCACAGCAAGGACAGGGAGCTGCTGGAGAGAGACCAGAGGAGGCACCAGGATGGTCAGAGGATGGAGCAGCTCTGCTGGGATAGCTGGGGTTGTTCAGCCTGGAGAGGAGAAGCTTTGGGGTGACTTCCTTTCATTACGTGAAGGAGCCCATGAGAAAAATGGAGAGAGTATTTACAAGGACTTGGAGTGACAGGACGAGGGGAATGGCTTCAAACTACCAGAGAATGGGGTTAGATGGGATATTATGAAAAAACTCTCCCCTGAGAGGGTGGGCAGGCCCTGGCACAGGGTGCCCAGAGAAGCTGTGGCTGCCCCAGCCCTGGAAGTGCCCAAGGCCAGGCTGGATGGGGCTTGGAGCACCCTGGGCTGGTGGAAGGTGTCCCTGCCCATGGCAGGGGGTGGGGTGAGATGGGCTTTAAGGTCCCTTCCAGGCCAGGCCATTCTATGGCTCTATATCCTCAGTTACCCTGGGCCTGTGTCACTGAGTTGCCATCACTTGCAGGAATGAGGGGACATCACCAACCCCAGCCCAGCAAAGCACCTGCTGCTGTTTCATGCTCTCCTTCTACCCAGCACACAGTCATTTGGGATATGAATACCAAAAAAGTGATTAAATGTTAATCTGTCCATGATATATAAATAAAACAGAGCAATTACCATGCTGGAAGAAGAAAGGGGAGGAATTATTTTAATTTGATCTATCTTGCAAATATGTTTTGACATCACAGTTCAAAGATTAAGCATTCCACACCCATTAGAGTTAAAAAGCAATAATTAGAAATGAATGCAATGAAAACTCAATTTTCCTTCCACCTGTTTCCCACTGGAACAATTGCTGGGTGGAACAGAAAGGAGAGAAGGAAAGGGAAAAAATCAGCCTTGGGAAGCTGAATGTTTCAATTCCATTGATTCTAATGATTCCAAGATCTGTCTCTAATAACATTGCAAAACTATTTGTTTCCAAATGATAAGAAAACAAGCTGGAAGATGAGAAATACTTTCTCAAGCATTAGTGATTTTTTTATTTTTTAAAAAAAGCTTAATTTTAAAAATCACTCAATGCTTCTTTGTCAGAAGCATTTCAGGATCTTCACGCAGATGTTTGGACATTGTGGTGAAAAGTGTTTATGTGTGGTTTCATTCTTTTTCTTTTTTCTTTTGTTAAATAATGCAAAGTTTATAGTGGAAGTCAATCAGCCTCAGGGGCTGCAGGTGGCCAGTGTTACCCAAACCTGGGGTGACACTTCAGATCTCAGAGCAGGAGAAGTGGCACCTCATGATATGTGGAAAACCCTGCAGAATCCAAGGAAAATTGTGCCACACCTACAGGTCTGTGTGCCCCAGGAATTGTACAGGGATGTGCATAACAGCAGAGGGATCATCTGGAGGATGCTGAGGGCACACAAATGCCCTGGGGTGGTTTGCATGTGCTTGAATCCCCCTTTCTCCTGCAAACCTACTGTCCTGTCCCAGTGCCCACATGTCCCTCCCTGTCCCAGTGCCACCAGTCCAGCCCAGTGCTCCTCATGCCTTTTGTTGGGGCTGGAGTGAAAATAATGGAAACCTGGTGATTTTGGGCTAGGATAGCTGAGAGTAGGGAGAGAGAGAGAGAGAGTCCTCTGCCTGCATGAGGAATTAGAGCAGCTGGAGATGCAGGGAGTGAAAGGAAACTTGTGTTCTCTGTTAGGAGTCCAACAGTTCAAAGCACTCAGAGTCTAAAATTAGGCAGTAGAAGAAAAAGAAAATAAAAGCTTTTCTTATCATTTTGCTTTTGGCACAGGACAAAACGACCCATTTTCTCACTGAGGTGCAAAGGAGATGGAAGGGGGAGAGGCAAAAGGATTTTCCCCCTCCCTGTGACTCACGGGGATCCCTTTATGGCTAAAGAACTGAACCCCAGAGATGCCATCGCTCTGCAAATTACTTATTTCAGCTATTTCTTTACAAAGATCTCGCAGGTGCACATCTTTGGCAGGGCACCAAAGGTCTATTTTTTGCCATTTCCAAGCTATCAGAACCCATAAGAATGAAACCAGTGGGATTCTCACTGCTGGGAGCTGGCACCATCCCATCTGACCATGGGTTTGGAGAAGGCTCTGCCTGTGTGTACAAGCCAGCAGCAACATTTCCCGCTAATGAGCAATTCCTCAGGAAGGTTAAAGAAAAGTCAAGGTCTTCATTAGAGGCTCTGGCCACTTAATTGGTCTATTCTGACAAATGCCATAATATTTGTGGGAAGGCTGGGAAGATAAAGGAAAAAGTAAACAAGGTCAGGAGCATCCGTGTGAAATAAACCCATGGGCGTGTGGGTGGGAAAACACTCCTATTGCTGCCAGGAAGAGGATGTTCACCTCATCCCCCTTGCTGGAGTTTGCACTTGGGGGGAAGGCAGTGCTGCTGTTATCCAGGAATTCACCTTAGGGATGAGCAGACCCCCAGATCTCCAGCCAATGGGGGGCACAGCCTGGACAGGCACTGCTGGCCCACACACCACAGAGGGTGTCCCAGAGCTCCTCCACAGGTCTTTGGGCAGGAGCAGAAATGAGCTAAGGGAGTATGTTTTTCCTCTAAACTCGGGTTTGTATCATTTTATAAAATAAAATGATCACAGAATCATCGAATCCCAGAATGGTTTGGGTTGGAAGGGATCTTAAAGCTCATCTCATTCCAATCCCCCTGTCATGGGCAGGGACACCTTCCACTAGACCAGGCTGGTCCAAACCCTGCCCATCCTGGCCTTGGACACTTCCAGGGATGGGGCATCCTGTTATAAAACATTGGAAGTATATCTAGGGAAAAAAAAAGAAAGCAAAGCCCACAAATTTAATTTTTCTGCTGTTTTGTGCCCTCCTGCCTTGTTTAATTTCTTACTTCACCTTCTTTAAGAGGATAGAAAACCCTGTGGCTATCGTTAGGTATTTTCAGTAAACTACAGGGAAGTTTAAAATCTGGCAGCAGACCAGACAGCATCATCTTGTCTCCACCTTCAGTGATCTTTGCCCTGTTGTCACCAGCAGTTCAGGTCTCTCTCAGCTCTTCCCAGGAGGCCCCTCCATGGCAACACCCCCAAAGAGAGCCCTGTAGCCCCCGGGACCCTCCTCTGACACGGGGCACCCGGGAAGATGAAACGTGAAATGTTCCAAACAGACCAAAGGAAGCATTTCTAATGTGAGTAATTATCCTGTGGTGCTTCCTGCCATGCGATACAAGAGAAGCAAATAATGCAGAATAATTCCTCAAAGACTCAGTTACTCAGTTGAATAACAGCATCAGCTGCAGTTTTATGAAGGCTCCTGGACCCTGGGCTTCGAACTAATCCCCTGCTGGGATTAGAAAAGCAAACAATATCTCTGTATCGGTGACAGTGGCAACTTCAGGTAATAAGGAGGGCTCAGGAGATAAAGCATTAGTTTGGCACTCACTTCTCCAAAGGGCTGCTCTGATTTTCCCATGCTGTTTTCCTACAGAGAGGAGGAAGCCTGTCTAACGGGGATGCCTCACCTTTGCTTAAAGCCAACTGCTTAAAGATCTAAAGCACCTTACAAGTGGAAGGAACCACATTTTCTGAACAAGCCACCACCTCCGGCTGCAGGGAGAGTCCGACCCCCGCTTGTCATCTGCTGGTGGCTCCCAGGTGGCTTCACATGCTGGATTTTTGGATGCTGAGCTCCCCTGTCCCATCCCGTGCACAGAGCAGGTGTTTGAGGGCCATGGGTGAGTGTGCCCTGCCCTGAGCCCGGAGGAGCCTCCACCTTCACGCTCAGGTTGGCACATCCCTCCTCCCCGAGCAGGTGCCAGGGCCACTGCCCTGCAGTGTCATTAAGAAGCAGCGATTTGGTGTCCTTACAGAGTAACCTCGGTGCTGCTACACCAGTAAACGCTGAAGTTACACATTAGGTCGTAACATTTCAGGACCCATTAGGAACAAAAGTGCCTTTGTGAGCACACGGGTTACTGAGTAACCTCCTCCAGCCCCATAAAAAGCAGTGAGGGGGATTGAGCTTTTTTTCTTCCTCTTTTTTTTTTCAAGCAAAATCTAGTTTATATGCACATCAGGATCTTGAGGTTCCTCTTTGTGTCCCCCCAGCTTGCTTGCCCTGCTCTCTGCCTATCAGCAACCTTCAGACCAAGGTTTCAATAGGACTGAGCCCTAAACCAGCTTTTGGGTCCCACGACAAAGGGGTCTGAGACTTTGCTGTGTAGGGTAGGAGCAGTGATACCCCTGAAGCACACAAGCCCACCCATCTTTGGTGCAGTGCACCTGCTCTGTGCTGCCCATTTGGGGGCAAATGGCATAACAATTTAGGCTTGTTATTTATTTATTTTTGCAAAAAAACCCCAAAGCAGAACCACCCTGCAGAGAGGGAGGAGGAGAGGGAGGAAGAAAACACAAGCCATGTGTCCATGTGGCTATGCTGCTGCTCATCTGCTGGCATGAGACATCCTAGTTAACAAGCCCCAGGTCAAAACCTGCCCTTCTTGCAGTCCGTGGTGGTTGGATGGATTCAATCACACGGTGTTATTGGGGTTGCTGAGTGGGCCAGGAGCAAGGCTGGGTGTACATAACCCCTCATCCCTCCTGCCCCTCGAGTGCATCACTGTTTAGGGACCTGATGTGACTGTTTATCACAGCAACATTTCTCAATCACCTGCAAACCCATTGGAGAGGAGCCAAAACTGCTGGAAGTACCAGACTCTGACACTGGCCAGCAGCCCTTCCTGAGCCCCTCTGAGCACTCAGAGGCTGCTTGTTCTGCTCCTGCTTTCCCATGTGCCCTTTCCTCCGGGCTAGCTGCTCCCCAGTGTTGTCCCTCTCTGAAATACCCATATTTTTATGGATTTTTATGGATTAGCTGTGATGGAGACACTGGTGTGCAGCGAGTGCTCGTGCCCTTCACCTCGTTTTTTACTGCTGCTCATTTTCTGCAGCACTTTCTCCCACAGACCAGGCCTGTGTCTTAAAACTGAGTGTGATGGGGCATCCTGGGACTGGCAGGAGCAACCTGAGCTGGAATTCTCTCTCCATGGTCAGGGGGACTGAAATGACACAGCTCTTGTGCTGAACCGAATTGTTATCAGGTTCTAGTAACAAGCCCTTCTTTCACATGGAGCCAGCTGGGTCCTCTCTCCCTTCTGCTGAACTTTCCTCCTGAAACCTCCCTGCACACAGCCCTGGGAACTCAAAAGCCACAGCTCTGCGCTTTTTGACCCTCGTTTCCTCCTCTGAGCCAAAGAGAGCGATTCTCTCATAACCAGACTTCCCAGACCTCGCACTTGAAGGAGCATTAATGTTTCTGTAACTCTAATTATGTTGCTGGCATTTCCCACCGTCTGCACCAGGGACTGCACTGGGTAATGCTGGGCTGCTCTGGCTGTGAGAGACCCAGAGGCACTTCTGTCATCAAAGTCTCACCCAAAATCACAGCAGAGGCAGGAGCAAAGTCAGCCCAAGAGCTCCCATCTCATGATTCCCAAACTCGCACCCTCACCGCTGGATAATGCACTTGAAAGCACATCTATAAATAAACTTGGGCCTTATATAAACCCAATTAGAATACACTGGCAAATTATTCCAGGAGGCTGGCAGACACATTCTTTACCTCAGGTGTCAGCCACAGGAGAGTGTTGTGGGCTTTGCATTACAGGGAACGCTTTGTGACTTTGAGTTATATTGCACTTAGCCTGTAAGTGAAACAATAACAGCTTGGTCTATGGAGATAACACCCCAGATCAGCTCCCTCCAATAAATTAGTGAAACATTCCACTCCCCAGCCCTGCAGTCTCACACCTCTAAATATCAACACAAACTCCAAGGGTTTGATGGAAAAAATGGTGTTAAGTCTCATGGTGTTTGAGGAATTTCCCAATATGCACTAAATTAACTTTCTGGCTGCACTAAACAGAGTGGCTGAGACCAGCCCCACCTGAGACAGATGCAGGGTGAGAGATCCAAGCAGCTGGTTTGCACATGAAATCAGATGGAGATTAACACTTAGCCTTGGACTCCTCACTCGGGGGGTAAAATACAACTTCAGGGACCCATTGGGTGGACTAGGATGAATTGGGAATTGGAGGTCTCCAGGCCATGAAAAGTCAAAGAATAAAAATCTCATCAAAAGCAAAACCATTGACTTACATTCAGCCCCTTTGTTTTCTCTGAGTTGGCATTTTAAGGCTTTGGTCCAAATGATGCAAGTCTAATTCATCAGATTCAACTGGAGAAAACCACTCACTGCTGCAAGAGGACCAAGGCAGCACAAAATATGGCAGAAGGGTAAAGATAAAACAAGGAGAGGTGAAGTTTTGCACCAATGATGTCTCCTAGTGTGGAAAGGAAGTGGAGGGAAAGGGAAATTTTCCTGGATCCAACCTAGAGAAGACTTGTGCACTGGGGAGACTGACCATGCTTTTTTCCCATTTATTGCTATTGACATAAATTCAAACCCCTGGAGGAGGGAAAGAACATCTCAGGTGCTGATCTGGATAAAATGGATCAGGATTCCCTGGATGCTGGCCTTTTTTCCCCCTTCCCTGGTTAAAGTCCAGCCTGAGCACTCAAGGTAACCATCCTGTGCATCCCCTGGGGTCGGGCAGCTCTTCCCAGAGGATTCAGCTCATTTAGGCCACTCGGCAGCTAACACGAGTTTGTTTGGGGAAAGGCAAAGCAATCTGTCCATAAGGCTTTCTCACGCTTCATATGCCGAGCCCCGGCCGGGGAAATACAACATTAACTACATCCAAAGAAATTGTTGAATGAATAAATTATAAAAGCAGTCAGAGTACCTATCTGGGGTATTATTTTCCACGCTGGTGCCGGGTAGGTTAAAGGAGCATGTTTTGCTGTTATTGCATTCCCGGCTCTGTTTGCAGGGGCTCGGCGTGGCTGTGAAAGTGAGACTATGGGCACGAGCTCCCTGCCAGCACAGCAGGACCAGGCACACAATTTGCTCCTGTCACCTCTCCTCCAAGCACTGCCCTTCAGAGAAAGGCAGCACACGCTGATCCCGGGCAGGACAGGAGGAAGAGGAGCCCTCCACACAAAGCCAAACACGAGTCCTTTGAAACAAGTCCTCAAATTGCAATTTCACAGCCCCACGCTGGCTGTGGAGCCCCACCCTCCTCCTCCTCCTCCTCCTCCTCCTCCCA